>OY720448.1:15640703-16115703 GCA_963082715.1 Harpalus rubripes
TTGACGTATTTTTATTCCCAATGTCAGCTATATGGATAAAACATATTTTTTTGAAAAATAACTCTTGACAGTGACGGACTGGGATTTTTATTTTTACCGGATATCCTAATAAATGGTCTTAATTTTACCGAGCATGTTGACAGTTTTCACATAACGTCAAAATACATAGCGTGAACGTTAAAATTTCAGATAACATGAACGTTATTCTGTACATAAAAATATGTTTTCACATACAGTATACGTTGTCAATCAAGGAAAATGGAAAATGAATTAGAAAATCTTATTTTAATTGCTGAGTTAGCAAATTTTAGTGAGTTAAAAA
Organism: Harpalus rubripes; assembly: GCA_963082715.1. Classification (NCBI taxonomy): domain Eukaryota; kingdom Metazoa; phylum Arthropoda; class Insecta; order Coleoptera; family Carabidae; genus Harpalus; species Harpalus rubripes. Next base: position 15,641,026 of record OY720448.1, read on the forward strand.
TTGTCACACAAACTGAGCCGCTCCGTGGGTATAAGACGCCTTTGTGCTATGTTATATTTTAGCGCCCCTTCCCCCTCACGATCTTAAATTTGCAAATTAAAGATTAAACTATACTTTTTGTTCTTCAAATATGCTAAATTTAATATATTGATGAAATTTTCCTAGATTCATTCTTGTAATCAATAGGTTATAATCTAAATCGTTTGTTGTAACCAACAATTTTACAACAGATTTGAGAATTGTATGTGCGTTTGATTCTTCGCAAAATGATAGTAGATATTTAAATATTGGATTCATTGTGGGATCCATTCTTGTAATCAATATTCTTGAGTTATAATCAATATATTCATTGATGTAATTAACATTTTCATATTTATTATTTCAATATAACAATGCTAGAATAATAACAAATCGATTAGTACGATAATTATTTTATTTATAACTAGAGCTCTAATGCAAACAAATTAAAAAATATATATTTTCATACGTAATTTAACAAGTGATATGATTATCATCGATGATATTCTCGAGTGAAACCGAGTTGCAAAATTCACGAGACCGAAGGACGAGTAAAATGTGCTGCTTCGGTTTCACGAGCAATATCTTCGATTATTAATCATATCACGAGCTTTGAATGAATTTTTGACACATTATGTATGCTGCTGACCTAACTTTTCAGTTATTGTATTACAACATGGTTAATTTTACAATTGCCTTATTATTTTCATCGTTGTTGATATCAAAAACGATTACCGCACATTTCTATACTCAAAATTAACTGTCAATGTTGTAAATAAAGAAAACAAATCTCCTAGTAACGTATATAAATAAGATGATAATTTCTTTGTTTTTTTATCATCGCTGTGATAGACATGTAACTAGGGAGATTCTGAATGTTGATTTGCGGAAAACATTTCACGTGACTCATGAATTATATTCTCACTTGTATCACGTTATTTTCTTAGTTTTGTTTTATAGTAATATTGTCTTTACGAATAAGAGCATTTTATAAAAAATTACCATTATTTACTTTACTGTCTTGAAACAGCGCCCCTCAAAGTCTAGGAGCGGCCCTGCACACAAATAACAGTTATAATAGAAATTCTACATATAAACTTGCAAGCTCAATGTACAGTTGCGTTGCAGATATCTTTCTCTAAAAGTTAGGTTATGTTTGATTTAATGTCAAATATAAAGTAGTTTTCGAATGACGTTATTTCTAGACAATAGTTATTATATTATGACTTGGAGTATTTAGGTACTCAAAATTTTAGACATCGTAAGTAACTAATTATCATAGCTATCCTTTAAAAATACTTTGGGCTAAAGAAAACGCCTAGCGGCGAATATTAGAACTACAAATAGTGGTACTTGGCCAGATTAAAAAACAACCAATGGACCTTTTCAATTTAACTGCTATCTCTTTCTATCGCTACAAATACTAAGTAAAATGGCGCGAACAACTGCCAGTTGGGTTGTCAAACGAAACGTCATTCAAATACCTGTATTTTCGGTGACAATTTGCATTGTTAGACATTTTAGCTCCAATAAAGGCTTTTGTAACTTCTTTTGAGAAGTATTTTGAAGTTGTCAAAGATTTTTCCCACATTTTACGTCTGAATTTTTTTATAAGCAAGCGCCATAGATATCAGATATTCTTACTATGCGCAGATTTCCATTGCGCATATCTTCTATCTCATTAAATTGAAAAGGTCTTTCTGTAATTTTAGTCATAGCTTAATTAGATTAAGAGTAAATAAGTATTAGTATTACCAGTCTACATGATCTTATTTTAATTCGGGAATATGTACATAAATCAATTTATCAAGGCTGCAAGTACTGTAGTGAGTATATGCTGTGCAGTGCTTAATTACCAAACAGGTACAGTAGGGCACATATATTTTGGGGGTCGCAAAATTTTATCATTTTATTATTGTATTTAGTTTGGTCGGAGATTAAAATAACCTCATCGCCTACTGCTTGTATATTTCTGAGGGGCGCTCAAAACACCAGCATCTTAGCGCGTTTATAGCCCTTAACCAGACACTAAGTACCTTATGATTACATACTTTTATTTGATTGCAACAAAAAATGTTGAATTTTATAATAAAAAAAATTTGATTACAATAATGACTAATCACACAAGTTGTTTGTAGGTAATAATTGTTACTGTATTTTTATGTTATAAAAATGTAAATGTTAAGGATTGCTGACCTGAGTGACATGTGTGTATTCACAACCGATAAAGCCGATGAGAAAAACACCACAAAAGACCGACGAGGGTCGTCGGCTCTAGTGTATATTTTAATTTCCAATTACTGCAGCCAAGCGGCTTTCTGAACTTACCATTCCTCAGCAATACCTGAATGGACTTATGCGAATTTTTTTATTTATTGCTTATTTTCTTATTTCTTGCTACATCATTATTTTTATTTGTTACAAATTGTTCAGCTGATTAAGTAATCAGCCCTATAACCATAAATGTAACATTTCTGCTTGACCTTTTAAAATCAAAGGTAAATTATATAATTCATATAATTGGTTATAAAATCTTACAGTTTATTGAAATTGTAACATTTGTAACAAAAAAAGAAACTAAAATTAACTGAAAACTAAATATCGAATTTTTTATCAAAGACAATGGAGATAAATTCAGCTATCTTCCTTAAATTAAATAACAAAATAAAAAGAAACAAGCATACACAATTTTTACCCCTCGCTAAGAGAGGTATTGAATTCATGCTAAAAATCGCATATTCAGATTTTAGTGAATAAGCACGTTTTAAGGTGCGCGCGTATGTGTGTGTGTGTGTGTGTGTGTGTGTGTGTGTGTGTGTGTGTGTGTGTATGTGTGTGTGTGTGTGTGTGTGCGTGCGTGCGTGCGTGCGCGCGGGTGGGTACGTGTGTGTGTGTTTGTGTGTGTATGTGTGTGATTTCTCAAATGCTATTAAATTAAGACAGTTTTAGCTACGGATTCCTCAATCTAACAATAACGGGACGAGTTGATTGAGTTTTGGTAACAATTGGACAACTGGAAGTAGTAGTTACAAAAAAAAATCATGTAAATATTATTTATCGAAAATTTATGTAATACTTATATTAAAGAACGTTAAATTCTTTATTCGATAAATATAAATTCATTATTATATTATATCTTCTATAGATTTAGAGATAAAGAAATGCATATAAAATAATTTGATGTAATAAATCGCAGATCAAACTACTTCAAGGCAAGAAATTCAAATGTTTGTAATTGACACATAAATGTCACTGTCAAAAATATTTGTATTCCACTGTCAAAAATATTTGCACATCATTATGAAAATAAAAAAAAGTCAACAACGCAAAGGACTATACGTAAAAAAAGAATATAATAGGAATTTTCAAAAAATGACGAATATAAAGAAATAGAAAAAAAAAATATCTGGCGAGAGGTTATGTGCTGGCCACATCAGATTTCTTTTCTATCAAGGTACTGCAACATCTGTCTCAACTTCTTACTTATGACGTTAAATTAAAAGAGTTTTGCATTTCTTGAGTAGAGGGCGATGAACTCATTATTATTTATAAAAAGATGCTTGACATATATGGGGAAAATGTGGCATCCTATTTTAGATTAAAATTGTGGTGTAAACAATTTAGACCAGGACTGAAATCGATTAAGAATAACCCTAAGTGAAGAAGGCCTACAGAATTAAAAACGAAAGAAAACAACAAAAAGGTTGAAGAAGAACGAACAATGAAAGATTCAGTGATTGTAAATGAAGTGTACATAGAATGAAATATTTCTTTACATTTAGTATTCATTAGTTTTTTTTCGTGGCTAGATGCTAGATGGATTACATAAAAATATTTTTTTTATTATTTAGATTTCTAGAAATCTTTGTAATAGTATCTAGATCTAGAATACTAAATACAAATCCAACTATCTGAATCCAAGCTGATCCACATTTAATGTATTGTTTACAACTACAATAATAACTGTACATTTTCCTAATCTTGTTAACCAAAAATCCAAATATTTATCATCCCATAATAAATGAGTATCCTTACAAACGACTAATCTGTTCCAATCTCCTTACAAACAAATTTTATCTGGCTAGGAGACAAATGAATATTTAACTTTGCAATCCATTGGCTAATTTGGAAACAATTTAAGTAGAAAAACGTTGTGTTAATCCTGGGCTAAACTGGAAACAGCGGGCGACCTGGTGATCAGTGTACAATAGGCGACATGCTATCGCTTCCCTAAACGAGGGTTGTGAACCAAATAATTCATAAGGGACGAAATACTTACTACCCTATGCGCCAGAAAGCTACACAGATAGAATGACTCAACAACTTTGTATTTACTTTTGAAATTCCTATAAATATTTCTTTAGTCGTTTCATTTTTACAGTATGTTATCATTATTTTTACTGCAGACAAAATTTAGATATGCAGGTAAATTAAACTAGTGGATCCATTCTAATAAACATTTATCTAAATAAGGAATGAATTCTCGGTGATATAAAAAATCGATGGTGACTATTTAAAGAATAAGCACTCGTACTTTGTGCATTGAACAGCACAATTCTAGCACTAACTGTGTTACTGAGTTTACATGCGGTTTTGAAACCGTTTTTAAAACGTTTTTAGTTTTAAAAACGCCATGTATACAGTGTCAAAACGGTTTTGAATTATCTCAAACCAAAACTAAAATCCATGGGTTGGACTTGAAAACTAGTTTCAAAACTGCTCATGTAAACACTTAAAATTCAGTTTTGATACTGCGCATGCGTAAAGATCATAACGTTTCTGTCGCTTTGTGTTACTAACCTTCAAATAAATTGACAGTTGTGTAGTTTTAATGCGTAGTGGTACGAAGTATAAAAAATAATTGTAATAATAGCAAAACGAAGTATTTGGAGTGAAGAGGATCTTATATCAGCTAAATGCGCATGCGCCGAAACTGATTTCAAATCAATTTTTAAACTTATTTTGAAAACTGCATGTAAACAGTTTTGCATAATTTTGACCGAAAACTGAAACCATTTTCAAAACTGCATGTAAACGTAGTATGTATATATATATATATATATATATATATATATATATATATATATATATATATATACAGGGTGTTTATTTTAAATGGGCCACCATTGCTATCTCGAGAACTATAAGAGTTCAATATTATTTCAAACAAAAAGGGTTTACTGTTGATGTCACACCAGATTCTCTTAATTCAATTGTCGATAATTTGTGTAAGTAAATATAAGAAACTTATATAATTTGTAACTGAGCAGCACAAACCTAGCACTAACTGTGGTGCTATGGATAGTATTGTTAACCACATATTATTAGAAACGAAAGGAGTTTATTTTCGTATCACGAAAAATTCCGAATTTTAATTGTTAAAAAATAACTGTTATTATTACAGAAAATTATACACCGTTTACAGCGATATTAATGTAAATACAATGTTAAATATTTTTGTACGAACATGTCCGAATGGAATCCAATAACAATGAGACACTTTGGTGCAAAAATGGAATAAGTTAAAGTGATTTATCCCATTCTTGCACAAATCAGTGGATATGTTTCGTATGCATATAACTCCGTTGAATTTCATTCGATTTACATTCTTTTTACACCAACTAAAACAGTGCAACGAGTACTACAAAACGTAGAACAAATCTTTATGTCGCCGAATTTGGAGTTACCCCTTTTTTGCACCAAGGTCTTCAATTGTTTTATCCAATTCTATAGTTGACATTTGTATCAATCTATCAATAATCATATGAGAAAAGAAACTTTAGTCACATTGTATATATCGCGGAAGACTTGATTTCTATGGGATTGATTTTAGCTAAATCTTACGGGAAACTTTGATATTTTGAACATGGCATATATAGGAGATATTGCCAGATCAAGCTAATTACGTCTAAAATTCATCATTTTACAATTCCTTTCGAAAAACAAACCTATGTGTAAATATTATTTAAAAAAATCTGATGTGGCCCACCCTATACCTCCCACCATTAATTAGATTTTTATTAATTTAAATATACATACTTACATATTTACTATACTGGAAACTGTATTAAGTTCCCTTCCATATAACTTTTTAAATAAATAAAATAAATAAATATATCATCACGGCATATTACCCATTGCTGGGTGTGCCAATCTGCTTTATTCGCAGATATCGGTAATGATGATGGCATATTTGTACCGTGCGGGCGATTACCAGGCGTCACCTCACGGCCACTCATTGCTGGCGTGGAGAGTGCACCACAGGGGCCAATTTTGTGCCATTTAAAATTCGAAAATATTTGGCGTCGGTCGGGATCGAACGCGGTTCCCCAGATTCTCTACAAGACACTCAGGCACGCGGCCTCGAGACCCCCTTTTTAAAACGTTACTATTATTAATTTGAAATGATTAGTCCTTTGACAGTGACATTTTCTGTCAGTTATATACATTTGAGATATGAACTGTAACCACGGAGTTGTGTTTGTTTAAAGCGTAGGCTCCGGGTTTTAAATTATAGATAATTTTATAAATTTATCCATAAACTATATAGAAAAAGTACTAAAACAAACCTATAGAAAATTCAATAATTTAATTTTTATAATAACATAAATCTCAAAAAAATAACATTTAAAGGTAGTTTTCAAAGAAAAACTGTTTTGAGCTTCAAGTAAAGTGCCATTTCCGATTATCGGATTTACATCAAAATCTAATGGGCTCTTTCCATATTAGAACAAGGTCGAAATCCAAGGTTTCAAAATTTTCCGAATAATAGTATTTGAGTTAGAGCGGAGGATCCACACAAACACACATACATGCACATAGACATCATCGTGAAAATATTAAAATCGGATTCCAGGGACCTTAAAACGTGGTCATTTACCAAAATTTTGATATGCGATTTTTAGCACGGTTCCTATATCTCCCTTATTACCCGTTAAGCACAAAATGGTAATTTAAACGTATAAAAAAGGTATTATACTATTGGTATTAGAATCAGAAAAATGACCGCGTATTATACGTCTTATAAACAATATCTTATATGTTTAATAAACATTCCAATATACGTTTAATTTATATATTTCTTGAACTCGAAATTAAACGTTTATAATTAACGGTTTTTAAATGTATTTAAAAACCGTTTTCAAAATCGTGTAATATATGTTAATTATAAACGTTTAATTTTGAGCGCAAGAAATATATATATTAAACGTATATTAGAGTGTTTTAAGTACATTTACAAACCGTTTTCAAAATACGTGTAATATATGTTAATTATAAACGTTTAATTGTGATCTCAAGAAATATATATTAAACGTATATTAGAATGTTTTAAGTACATTTATAAACTGTTTTCAAAATACGTGTAATGTATGTTTATCATAAACGTTTAATTGCGATCTCAAGAAATATATATTAAACGTATATTTGAATGTTTTATATACATTTAAAAACCGTTTTCAAAATACGTGTAATATATGTTAACTATAAACGTTTAATTGCGAGCTCAAAAAATATATATTAAACGTATATTAGAATGTTTATAAAACATATAAGAAATTGTTTATAAGACGTATATCACACGGACATTTTTCTTATTCTTATACTAATAATATAATACTTTTATATGTTTAATTTAGCACACCATATTTATCTTTCTAAACGTTTATATAAACGTTTAAAAATATAAACATGGTGTGCTAAATTAAGCATAAAAAAATAACCGTGTGTTAACTCGTGTTATAAACAATTTCTTCAACGTTTAATAAAAATTCTAATAATTGTTTAATATATATTTTAATAAATATTTATTGCACGTATTTTGAGAACGTTTTTAAAATGTATTAATTATACACACATAAAACATTTAAATAAATGTTTTATAAATACATATATGTGAATGAAAACGTTTTTTAAATACATTATAAATATGTTTATGCAAACATTTTATCATTGAAATCACTGGCGAGCCGGTGGCAGCACTATATCTATTTAATATGAAGGAAATAGTGTAATCAAACCATATAGAGAATAAAATATTCTTTAATATTTCCAATAAAATATCAAAAAATGATATTTAACTTTCAAGAAAAACTGTTAAGAACTGCAAATGAGGGCACTTCCCGTTGATCAACTACAACAAAAATCTAGACCGGTGTGAAGTTAGCAACGATTTTTTAGCAACGGAAACGATTCTGATCACTATTTCATGAAGGCGGCATACACGTTAATGTAATGGAATTTTCGGGGTTCTTGAGCCGTTTTTCGCTCAAAGAGTAGGATGCTAGGACTGCTAGTACTAGTATTACACTAAAATAATCCCAAAAAATAGGGGTGTAAGGGAGTAAAAATTAATTTTTTCACATAATATCAGACAGTTCTGTGGAAAAATATTCATAGAACCCAGAGCGGTCTTTGAGCCACTTTGTGGCTTACAGGGTATCATGCTGAGACCGCTAGTACTAGTATTACATAAAAATAATCTCAAAAAATAGGGGTGTAAGGGAGCAAAAATTAAATTTTTCCTATAATATCAGACAGTTTTCAAGAAAAATATTCATAAAACCCAGAGGGGTCTTTGAGCCACTTTGTCGCTTACAGGGTATCATGCTGAGACCGCTAGTACTAGTATTACATAAAAATAACCCCAAGAAATAGGGGTGTAAGGGAGCAAAAATTAATTTTTTCATTTAAAATCAGACAGTTCTGAGGAAAAATATTCATAGAACCCAGAAGAGTCTTTGAGCCACTTTGTCGCTTAGAGGGTACCATGCTGAGACCGCTAGTACTAGTATTACATAAAAATAACCCCACAAAACAGGGGTGTAAGGGAGCAAAACTTATTTTCTTCATATAATATCAGACAGTTTTTAAGACAAAATATTCATAAAACCCAGAGGGGTCTTTGAGCCACTTTGTCGCTTAGAGGGTATCATGCTGAGACCGCTAGTACTAGTATTACATAAAAATAATCCCAAAAAATAGGGGTGCAAGGGAGCAAAAATTATTTTTTTCATATAATATCAGACAGTTTTGAAGAAAAATATTCATAAAACCCAGAGGGGTCTTTGAGCCACTTTGTCGATTAGAGGGTATCATGTTGAGACCGCTAGTACTAGTATTACATAAAAATAACTCCAAAAAATAGGGGTGTAAGGGAGCAAAAATTAATTTTTTCATTTAAATTCAGACAGTTCTGAGGAAAAATATTCATAGAACCCAGAAGAGTCTTTAAGCCACTTTGTCGCTTAGAGGGTACCATGCTGAGACCGCTGGTACTTGCATTACATAAAAATAACTCCACAAAACAGAGGTGTAAGAGAGCAAAAATTAATATTTTCATATAATATCAGACAGTTTTGAAGAAAAATATTCATAAAACCCAGAGGGGTCTTTGAGCCAGTTTGTCGCTTAGAGGGTATCATGCTGATACCGCTATTACTAGTATTACATAAAAATAATCTCAAAAAATAGGGGTTTAAGGGAGCAAAAATCAATTTTTTCATGTAATATTAGACAGTTTTGAAGAAAAATATTCATAAAACCCAGAGGGGTCTTTGAGCCACTTTGTCTCAGCATGATACCCTCTAAGCGACAATGTGGCTCAAAGACTCCTCTGGGTTATATGAATATTTTGCTTCAAAACTGTCTAATATTATATGAAAAAATTAATTTTTGCTCCCTTACACCCCTATTTTTTGGGGCTATTTTTATGTAATACTAGTACTAGCGGTCGCATCATGGTACCTTCTAAGCGACAAAGTGGCTCAAAGCCTCTTCTGGGTTCTATGAATATTTTTCCTCAGAACTGTCTGATTTTAAATGAAAAAATTAATTTTTGCTCCCTTACGCCCCTATTTTTTGGGATTATTTTTATGAAATACTAGTCATAGCGGTCTCAGCATGATACCCTCTAAGCGACAAAGTGGCTTAAAGACCCCTCTGGGTTTTATGAATATTTTTCTTCAAAACTGTCTGATATATGAAAAAAATAATTTTTGCTCCCTTACACCCCTATTTTTTGAGATTATTTTTATGTAATACTAGTACTAGCGGTCTCAGCATGGTACCCTCTACGCGACAAAGTGGCTCAAAGCCTCTTCTGGGTTCTATGAATATTTTTCCTCAGAACTGTCTGATTTTCAATGAAAAAATTAATTTTTGCTCCCTTACGCCCCTATTTTTTGGGATTATTTTTATGTAATACTAGTCATAGCGATCTCAGCATGATACCCTCTAAGCGACAAAGTGGCTCAAAGACCCCTCTGGGTTTTATGAATATTTTTCTTAAAAACTGACTGATAATATATGAAAAAAATAATTTTTGCTCCCTTACACCCCTATTTTGTGGGGTTATTTTTATGTAATAGTAGTACTAGCGGTCTCAGCATGATACCCTGTAAGCGACAAAGTGGCTCAAAGACTCCTCCGGGTTTTATGAATATTTTTCTTCAAAACTGTCTGATATTATATGAAAAAGATAATTTTTGCTCCCTTACGCCCCTATTTTGTGGGGTTATTTTTGTGTAATACTAGTACTAGTGGTCTCAGCATGATACCCTCTAAGCGACAAAGTGGCTCAAAGACCCCTCTGGGTTTTATGAATATTTTTCTTCAAAACTGTCTGATAATATATGAAAAAAATAATTTTTGCTCCCTTACACCCCTATTTTTTGGGGCTATTTTTATGTAATACTAGTACTAGCGGTCTCAGCATGGTACCCTCTAAGCGACAAAGTGGCTCAAAGCCTCTTCTGGGTTCTATGAATATTTTTCCTCGGAACTGTCTGATTTTAAATGAAAAAATTAATTTTTGCTCCCTTACGCTCCTATTTTTTGGGATTATTTTTATGAAATACTAGTCATAGCGGTCTCAGCATGATACCCTCTAAGCGACAAAGTGGCTTAAAGACCCCTCTGGGTTTTATGAATATTTTTCTTCAAAACTGTCTGATATTATATGAAAAAAATAATTTTTGCTCCCGTACACCCCTATTTTTTGGGGTTCTATTTATGTAATACCAGTACTAGCGGTCTCAGCATGATACCCTCTAAGCAACAAAGTAGCTCAAAGACTCCTCTGGGTTTTATGAATATTTTTCTTCAAAACTGTCTGATTTTAAATGAAAAAAATAATTTTTGCTACCTTACGCCCCTATTTTGTGGGGTTATTTTTATGTAATACTAGTCATAACGATCTCAGCATGATACCCTTTAAGCGACAAAGTGGCTCAAAGATCCCTCTGGGTTTTATTAAAAGTTTTCTTCAAAACTGTCTGATATTATATGAAAAACTTAATTTTTGCTCCCTTACACCCCTATTTTTTGGGGCTATTTTTATGTAATACTAGTACTAGCGGTCGCATCATGGTACCTTCTAAGCGACAAAGTGGCTCAAAGCCTCTTCTGGGTTCTATGAATATTTTTCCTCAGAACTGTCTGATTTTAAATGAAAAAATTAATTTTTGCTCCCTTACGCCCCTATTTTTTGGGATTATTTTTATGAAATACTAGTCATAGCGGTCTCAGCATGATACCCTCTAAGCGACAAAGTGGCTTAAAGACCCCTCTGGGTTTTATGAATATTTTTCTTCAAAACTGTCTGATATATGAAAAAAATAATTTTTGCTCCCTTACACCCCTATTTTTTGAGATTATTTTTATGTAATACTAGTACTAGCGGTCTCAGCATGGTACCCTCTACGCGACAAAGTGGCTCAAAGCCTCTTCTGGGTTCTATGAATATTTTTCCTCAGAACTGTCTGATTTTCAATGAAAAAATTAATTTTTGCTCCCTTACGCCCCTATTTTTTGGGATTATTTTTATGTAATACTAGTCATAGCGATCTCAGCATGATACCCTCTAAGCGACAAAGTGGCTCAAAGACCCCTCTGGGTTTTATGAATATTTTTCTTAAAAACTGACTGATAATATATGAAAAAAATAATTTTTGCTCCCTTACACCCCTATTTTTTGGGATTATTTTTATGTAATACTAGTACTAGCGGTCTCAGCATGATACCCTCTAAGCGACAAACTGGCTCAAAGACTCTTCTGGGTTCTATGAATATTTTTCCTCAGAACTGTCTAATTTTAAATGAAAAAATTAATTTTTGCTCCCTTAAACCCCTATTTCTTGGGGTTATTTTTATGTAATACTAGTACTAGCGGTCTCAACATGATACCCTCTAATCGACAAAGTGGCTCAAAGACCCCTCTCGGTTTTATGAATATTTTTCTTCAAAACAGTCTGATATTATATGAAAAAAAATATTTTTGCTCCCTTACACCCCTATTTTTTGGGGCTATTTTTATGTAATACTAGTACTAGCGGTCTCAGCATGGTACCCTCTAAGCGACAAAGTGGCTCAAAGCCTCTTCTGGGTTCTATGAATATTTTTCCTCAGAACTGTCTGATTTTAAATGAAAAAATTAATTTTTGCTCCCTTACGCCCCTATTTTTTGGGATTATTTTTATGAAATACTAGTCATAGCGGTCTCAGCATGATACCCTCTAAGCGACAAAGTGGCTTAAAGACCCCTCTGGGTTTTATGAATATTTTTCTTCAAAACTGTCTGATATATGAAAAAAATAATTTTTGCTCCCTTACACCCCTATTTTTTGAGATTATTTTTATGTAATACTAGTACTAGCGGTCTCAGCATGGTACCCTCTACGCGACAAAGTGGCTCAAAGCCTCTTCTGGGTTCTATGAATATTTTTCCTCAGAACTGTCTGATTTTCAATGAAAAAATTAATTTTTGCTCCCTTACGCCCCTATTTTTTGGGATTATTTTTATGTAATACTAGTCATAGCGATCTCAGCATGATACCCTCTAAGCGACAAAGTGGCTCAAAGACCCCTCTGGGTTTTATGAATATTTTTCTTAAAAACTGACTGATAATATATGAAAAAAATAATTTTTGCTCCCTTACACCCCTATTTTTTGGGATTATTTTTATGTAATACTAGTACTAGCGGTCTCAGCATGATACCCTCTAAGCGACAAACTGGCTCAAAGACTCTTCTGGGTTCTATGAATATTTTTCCTCAGAACTGTCTAATTTTAAATGAAAAAATTAATTTTTGCTCCCTCAAACCCCTATTTCTTGGGGTTATTTTTATGTAATACTAGTACTAGCGGTCTCAACATGATACCCTCTAATCGACAAAGTGGCTCAAAGACCCCTCTCGGTTTTATGAATATTTTTCTTCAAAACAGTCTGATATTATATGAAAAAAATTATTTTTGCTCCCTTACACCCCTATTTTTTGGGGCTATTTTTATGTAATACTAGTACTAGCGGTCTCAGCATGGTACCCTCTAAGCGACAAAGTGGCTCAAAGCCTCTTCTGGGTTCTATGAATATTTTTCCTCAGAACTGTCTGATTTTAAATGAAAAAATTAATTTTTGCTCCCTTACGCCCCTATTTTTTGGGATTATTTTTATGAAATACTAGTCATAGCGGTCTCAGCATGATACCCTCTAAGCGACAAAGTGGCTTAAAGACCCCTCTGGGTTTTATGAATATTTTTCTTCAAAACTGTCTGATATTATATGAAAAAAATAACTTTTGCTCCCGTACACCCCTATTTTTTGGGGTTCTATTTATGTAATACCAGTACTAGCGGTCTCAGCATGATACCCTCTAAGCAACAAAGTAGCTCAAAGACTCCTCTGGGTTTTATGAATATTTTTCTTCAAAACTGTCTGATTTTAAATGAAAAAAATAATTTTTGCTACCTTACGCCCCTATTTTGTGGGGTTATTTTTATGTAATACTAGTCATAACGATCTCAGCATGATACCCTTTAAGCGACAAAGTGGCTCAAAGATCCCTCTGGGTTTTATTAAAAGTTTTCTTCAAAACTGTCTGATATTATATGAAAAACTTAATTTTTGCTCCCTTACACCCCTATTTTTTGGGGCTATTTTTATGTAATACTAGTACTAGCGGTCGCATCATGGTACCTTCTAAGCGACAAAGTGGCTCAAAGCCTCTTCTGGGTTCTATGAATATTTTTCCTCAGAACTGTCTGATTTTAAATGAAAAAATTAATTTTTGCTCCCTTACGCCCCTATTTTTTGGGATTATTTTTATGAAATACTAGTCATAGCGGTCTCAGCATGATACCCTCTAAGCGACAAAGTGGCTTAAAGACCCCTCTGGGTTTTATGAATATTTTTCTTCAAAACTGTCTGATATATGAAAAAAATAATTTTTGCTCCCTTACACCCCTATTTTTTGAGATTATTTTTATGTAATACTAGTACTAGCGGTCTCAGCATGGTACCCTCTACGCGACAAAGTGGCTCAAAGCCTCTTCTGGGTTCTATGAATATTTTTCCTCAGAACTGTCTGATTTTCAATGAAAAAATTAATTTTTGCTCCCTTACGCCCCTATTTTTTGGGATCATTTTTATGTAATACTAGTCATAGCGATCTCAGCATGATACCCTCTAAGCGACAAAGTGGCTCAAAGACCCCTCTGGGTTTTATGAATATTTTTCTTAAAAACTGACTGATAATATATGAAAAAAATAATTTTTGCTCCCTTACACCCCTATTTTGTGGGGTTATTTTTATGTAATAGTAGTACTAGCGGTCTCAGCATGATACCCTGTAAGCGACAAAGTGGCTCAAAGACTCCTCCGGGTTTTATGAATATTTTTCTTCAAAACTGTCTGATATTATATGAAAAAGATAATTTTTGCTCCCTTACGCCCCTATTTTGTGGGGTTATTTTTGTGTAATACTAGTACTAGTGGTCTCAGCATGATACCCTCTAAGCGACAAAGTGGCTCAAAGACCCCTCTGGGTTTTATGAATATTTTTCTTCAAAACTGTCTGATAATATATGAAAAAAATAATTTTTGCTCCCTTACACCCCTATTTTTTGGGGCTATTTTTATGTAATACTAGTACTAGCGGTCTCAGCATGGTACCCTCTAAGCGACAAAGTGGCTCAAAGCCTCTTCTGGGTTCTATGAATATTTTTCCTCGGAACTGTCTGATTTTAAATGAAAAAATTAATTTTTGCTCCCTTACGCTCCTATTTTTTGGGATTATTTTTATGAAATACTAGTCATAGCGGTCTCAGCATGATACCCTCTAAGCGACAAAGTGGCTTAAAGACCCCTCTGGGTTTTATGAATATTTTTCTTCAAAACTGTCTGATATTATATGAAAAAAATAATTTTTGCTCCCGTACACCCCTATTTTTTGGGGTTCTATTTATGTAATACCAGTACTAGCGGTCTCAGCATGATACCCTCTAAGCAACAAAGTAGCTCAAAGACTCCTCTGGGTTTTATGAATATTTTTCTTCAAAACTGTCTGATTTTAAATGAAAAAAATAATTTTTGCTACCTTACGCCCCTATTTTGTGGGGTTATTTTTATGTAATACTAGTCATAACGATCTCAGCATGATACCCTTTAAGCGACAAAGTGGCTCAAAGATCCCTCTGGGTTTTATTAAAAGTTTTCTTCAAAACTGTCTGATATTATATGAAAAACTTAATTTTTGCTCCCTTACACCCCTATTTTTTGGGGCTATTTTTATGTAATACTAGTACTAGCGGTCGCATCATGGTACCTTCTAAGCGACAAAGTGGCTCAAAGCCTCTTCTGGGTTCTATGAATATTTTTCCTCAGAACTGTCTGATTTTAAATGAAAAAATTAATTTTTGCTCCCTTACGCCCCTATTTTTTGGGATTATTTTTATGAAATACTAGTCATAGCGGTCTCAGCATGATACCCTCTAAGCGACAAAGTGGCTTAAAGACCCCTCTGGGTTTTATGAATATTTTTCTTCAAAACTGTCTGATATATGAAAAAAATAATTTTTGCTCCCTTACACCCCTATTTTTTGAGATTATTTTTATGTAATACTAGTACTAGCGGTCTCAGCATGGTACCCTCTACGCGACAAAGTGGCTCAAAGCCTCTTCTGGGTTCTATGAATATTTTTCCTCAGAACTGTCTGATTTTCAATGAAAAAATTAATTTTTGCTCCCTTACGCCCCTATTTTTTGGGATTATTTTTATGTAATACTAGTCATAGCGATCTCAGCATGATACCCTCTAAGCGACAAAGTGGCTCAAAGACCCCTCTGGGTTTTATGAATATTTTTCTTAAAAACTGACTGATAATATATGAAAAAAATAATTTTTGCTCCCTTACACCCCTATTTTTTGGGATTATTTTTATGTAATACTAGTACTAGCGGTCTCAGCATGATACCCTCTAAGCGACAAACTGGCTCAAAGAATCTTCTGGGTTCTATGAATATTTTTCCTCAGAACTGTCTAATTTTAAATGAAAAAATTAATTTTTGCTCCCTCAAACCCCTATTTCTTGGGGTTATTTTTATGTAATACTAGTACTAGCGGTCTCAACATGATACCCTCTAATCGACAAAGTGGCTCAAAGACCCCTCTCGGTTTTATGAATATTTTTCTTCAAAACAGTCTGATATTATATGAAAAAAATTATTTTTGCTCCCTTACACCCCTATTTTTTGGGGCTATTTTTATGTAATACTAGTACTAGCGGTCTCAGCATGGTACCCTCTAAGCGACAAAGTGGCTCAAAGCCTCTTCTGGGTTCTATGAATATTTTTCCTCAGAACTGTCTGATTTTAAATGAAAAAATTAATTTTTGCTCCCTTACGCCCCTATTTTTTGGGATTATTTTTATGAAATACTAGTCATAGCGGTCTCAGCATGATACCCTCTAAGCGACAAAGTGGCTTAAAGACCCCTCTGGGTTTTATGAATATTTTTCTTCAAAACTGTCTGATATATGAAAAAAATAATTTTTGCTCCCTTACACCCCTATTTTTTGAGATTATTTTTATGTAATACTAGTACTAGCGGTCTCAGCATGGTACCCTCTACGCGACAAAGTGGCTCAAAGCCTCTTCTGGGTTCTATGAATATTTTTCCTCAGAACTGTCTGATTTTCAATGAAAAAATTAATTTTTGCTCCCTTACGCCCCTATTTTTTGGGATTATTTTTATGTAATACTAGTCATAGCGATCTCAGCATGATACCCTCTAAGCGACAAAGTGGCTCAAAGACCCCTCTGGGTTTTATGAATATTTTTCTTAAAAACTGACTGATAATATATGAAAAAAATAATTTTTGCTCCCTTACACCCCTATTTTGTGGGGTTATTTTTATGTAATAGTAGTACTAGCGGTCTCAGCATGATACCCTGTAAGCGACAAAGTGGCTCAAAGACTCCTCCGGGTTTTATGAATATTTTTCTTCAAAACTGTCTGATATTATATGAAAAAGATAATTTTTGCTCCCTTACGCCCCTATTTTGTGGGGTTATTTTTGTGTAATACTAGTACTAGTGGTCTCAGCATGATACCCTCTAAGCGACAAAGTGGCTCAAAGACCCCTCTGGGTTTTATGAATATTTTTCTTCAAAACTGTCTGATAATATATGAAAAAAATAATTTTTGCTCCCTTACACCCCTATTTTTTGGGATTATTTTTATGTAATACTAGTACTAGCGGTCTCAGCATGATACCCTCTAAGCGACAAACTGGCTCAAAGACTCTTCTGGGTTCTATGAATATTTTTCCTCAGAACTGTCTAATTTTAAATGAAAAAATTAATTTTTGCTCCCTCCAACCCCTATTTCTTGGGGTTATTTTTATGTAATACTAGTACTAGCGGTCTCAACATGATACCCTCTAATCGACAAAGTGGCTCAAAGACCCCTCTCGGTTTTATGAATATTTTTCTTCAAAACAGTCTGATATTATATGAAAAAAATTATTTTTGCTCCCTTACACCCCTATTTTTTGGGGCTATTTTTATGTAATACTAGTACTAGCGGTCTCAGCATGGTACCCTCTAAGCGACAAAGTGGCTCAAAGCCTCTTCTGGGTTCTATGAATATTTTTCCTCGGAACTGTCTGATTTTAAATGAAAAAATTAATTTTTGCTCCCTTACGCTCCTATTTTTTGGGATTATTTTTATGAAATACTAGTCATAGCGGTCTCAGCATGATACCCTCTAAGCGACAAAGTGGCTTAAAGACCCCTCTGGGTTTTATGAATATTTTTCTTCAAAACTGTCTGATATTATATGAAAAAAATAATTTTTGCTCCCGTACACCCCTATTTTTTGGGGTTCTATTTATGTAATACCAGTACTAGCGGTCTCAGCATGATACCCTCTAAGCAACAAAGTAGCTCAAAGACTCCTCTGGGTTTTATGAATATTTTTCTTCAAAACTGTCTGATTTTAAATGAAAAAAATAATTTTTGCTACCTTACGCCCCTATTTTGTGGGGTTATTTTTATGTAATACTAGTCATAACGATCTCAGCATGATACCCTTTAAGCGACAAAGTGGCTCAAAGATCCCTCTGGGTTTTATTAAAAGTTTTCTTCAAAACTGTCTAATATTATATGAAAAACTTAATTTTTGCTCCCTTACACCCCTATTTTTTGGGGTTATTTTTATGTATTACTAGTACTAGCGGTCTCAGCATGATACCATCTAAGCGACAAAGTGGCTCAAACACTCTTCTGGCTTCTATGAATATTTTTCCTCAGAACTGTCTGATTTTAAATGAAAAAAATAATTTTTGCTCCCTTAAAACCCTATTTTTTGGGGTTATTTTAATGTAATACTAGTACTAGCGGTCTCAGTATGATACCCTCTAAGTGACAAAGCGGTTCAAAGACCCCTAAGACCCCTCTGGGTTTTATGAATATTTTTCCTCAGAACTGTCTGATTTTAAATGAAAAACTTAATTTTTGCTCCCTTACACCGCTATTTTTTGAGATTTTTATGTAATACTAGTACTAGCGGTCTCAGCATAGTACCCTCTAAGCGACAAAATCGCTCAAAGATTCTTCTGGGTTCTATGAATATTTTTCCTCAGAACTGTCTGATTTTAAATGAAAAAATTAATTTTTGCTCCCTTACACCCCTATTTTTTGGGGTTATTTTATGTAATACTAGTACTAGCGGTCTCAGCATGGTACCCTCTAAGCAACAAAGTGGCTCAAAGACTCTTCTGGGTTCTATGAATATTTTTCCTCAGAACTGTCTGATATTATCTGAAAAAATTAATTTTTACTCCCTTACACCCCTATTTTTTGGGATTATTTTAGTGTAATACTAGTACTAGCAGTCCTAGCAACCTACTCTTTGTGCGAAAAACGGCTCAAGCACCCGGAAATTCTATTACATTAACGTGTATTCATGAAATAGTGATCAGAATCGTTTCCGTTGCTAAAAAATCGTTGCTAACTTCACACCGGTAAAATCTAGTCAGCTCTTCATATGGATGTAACGAAGGGGAATGTGAAACAATTATAATTTTTAGAATAGTAGCATATTAGAGTTACCGATGGAGAAAAAATCGTCCCACATGCACACGCGCGCGCGCAGACACACACACACAGCTATACAGACATCATCGTAAAAATAGTAAAATCGCATTCTAGGGACTCTAAAAAGTACTTATGCATTAAAAACTCATCATCGAATCAACGACAATACCTTCCTTAACTAAAGGTATAAGAAAGGTAAAAATTAGATTAGAAAATTTATTTTGGCATATTATTTTTTTTTGGCTATTTTAGATTGATCGGTGATTTTATTTACTTACCGCCTCCTGATCGGTAAGTGATTAACATCAGTAATTTGTAAATAAATCTTAATGCCTTGGAAACCCTATTGGTATACATAGAAAAATCAATCGTGCAAAAAATAACTTTCGTGACTGATTTTGGAATATAAATAAGGCAATTCGGAGATAAATATATGAGTTTATTATAACTATATATGTATAGAAATACAATAAATTACCTATTACTTACAGAAGTAACAAATTAAATAAAACTACATTAAGTAGATATTTAGAAATAGGTACGTACTAATTATAAAAAAGAATTAAGCTACACGTACAGAAATATTAATTTGCCTCCTTCTGGATTTTTTCTTGTTCATAACAATGTCGCGTTTTGTCTAATTTTAACCAATCTTTTATGGCGTTACTAATTAACTCCTCGGTTTCACTTCCAAACTGCTGATGTACGGCTACTATAAAAAATATAAAACTATGTAAAATAAAATTATGTTCATATGTTTCTAATACTAAACGATAAAGAAATTAATTGCTTATCTTGAAATTTTCGAAAATGCTCATATTAATCAACACTTGTCAATTTTAAAAACGGATTGTTAGAATTTTGTAAAATAGAATCATACGTTTTCAAACTAAATTTCGCTTTTTTTGTCGACTGATATTACAGGATAAAAATTATAATAAACTCTTCAAAATTTTACAGTTGTTTATAAATATGGCATTAGTATTAAATCAATGATCTAAAAACATTAATTAATCAATGAAAAAATTAGTAATGTTTCTGTAGCAAAATCAAAAGGTGAACAGTTCAAATTGCATTTTTATTCTACTGTTATAGAATATATTACTAATAAGGTAAAAAGGTTTTTACATTTGAAAGGAGGAAATTACTGGCGAGTAGAGGCATGTCTGCCACCTAAAAATAATTACTTCGCTAATATTGTACAATTATTTTATTTGTTATTCATTTGTAACTAAATCTTGCCAGTTATTCTGTTGTGTCAAAAATTGTTTTTCCTATTTCGCGTCCACGTCATTACACATGGAAAATTACTGAAATTAGATTTTTTATAGTAAAATACAGTACAGAACTCATTTTAAATTAAAATTCTAAGTATTTATTTGTAGGTTCATAACATAATATATAAATTTAACTGTTGCCAAAATAAATTAATGATTATTTAAACTGTCAGTGTTATCAACCTTGATATTTTAATATTTCCTTCGATAATAATTTTCAAATAAAAGTAAATCAATGCGAAATTTGAATAATAGTATGAAAAACACGTACTACAATGTTCATTTATAATACTCGTATTTTGCGTAACTCGACTACGGCGCAAACTGTACTCGTATTACAATAAGGATCATTGTAATATGTACTTTTCTTTCAATATACTTATTATATTCCCATAGCTTGCTAAATTGACATCTAGGTTTTTAAATTTAAATATTAATAAACAATTTTACAAATGAGTAAAAAATAAAAGTATTAATCTTTTAGCGTTATCATGTTACGATATAAATAACAGGAATAGTAATAATTACCAAAAATAACGTTGCAGTTTTGTCCCTTTAAAGGAACATTTGTTTCTTCCTGCCCAATTGAATTTCATGGCAATTTTATTACAGTAAATATTTCAAAATATTCATAGTCGCTTGGCGACCGTTAAATCTGCCCACTGCTGCTAATCGACTACGCTAAAAATTCAGAATATATTTAAAATACATAGAAACGTTGCAATTTTTTATACTTACCAAATAACAATAACCTTCATCGCTATTTAGAAAATTTTCTGTGGTTTCAAACTCTTCCAAACTTTTTATTGGAAATGTCGGTGTGTTATTGGGCCTTATGTCAATGTATTTTGCATCTGTATTTGTCTGCATTAAAATTTTGTTTAGTATTACTGAATGTTGGTCTAGATGTGTTTGAATACTTTGGAGCTTTTTTAAAACAGATTCTTGAAAATTTGTTGAGCCTGTTGGTATGTCTTGCTTTTGGCTAATTGTATTCACATTTACTTTTGACACACCAAGCAAAAATATTCTTTTCGTCTGATTCGATATTTTCTTCTCAATTTTACCCCTTTTTTACTTGGGGATATATGTACATTTCGAACTTGAATCGCTAGATGTTTTATCTGCTTCCGATTCACTTGAATCGGAAGGTGATTCAGTCATAATACCAATTTTCTTCATAATTATTTCATTACTTGACGTCGATGAAGTTTCTTTTTCTAAATGTGCAGTTATTTTCATTTCAGCTTCCAAAAATGTTTCTGGACAAATAAAAATTTATGAAAAGATAATATCGAAATGTCCGGAAAAGTCCAACACAGTTTCATAAGTACACTTAATAAGTAAATTGCTTAATTTCTTAAGAAAAATTATTTCGATTTGGGTGTTGTAAATTCTATATTCACGTAAGAAAATAGTAGAAGGCACTTGAGAGCCGACCGTTTTTACATGCTTTAAATAAATAATTAAAAATTACAACAAAACATATGGTTAAGCGTCACTTAATTATGTAGATTTCATTTGATAACTGACAACTAACAAGTGATACTTTTTCCTTTTTGTGAACTAGGTTTGCATTCTGACGATTCAAAGGGTAGAATTTATTTATTTATCTAAACCAATGCTATTTTCTTACGTGAAATGAAGTATAAATGAAGCGTTATCAAGATGTCATTTTTTTACTAAACAGTTTTTTAATTATTATAAAGCAGGTAAGGTATACAGTTAATATTTCTTATTTGAACTATATTTAGATAATTAAACAGTAGTTTAGAGAAAAGAAAGTGAAAATATACTCCCCAAACAAATCACCCTTAACTTAGAGTATTAAAAAAATAGTTATTTATACTATGTGTTAAAAGTGACATTTTATTTTGTGAGAAGGAAGTTTGGAACACGACGCGAAGGGAAGCAGTCCAAACCTTCGAATAAAATCAATTCACTTTTAAGACGTATATCATACACTATTTTTACTACACTAAAAAATTTTCATTTAAATTTGTATTTCTAATAGTTTTTTGACATATCAAAAAGTATTGCAAATATAAAAAAGTAACGTAAATACATAAAGGTTAAACGTAGATATAACGCATTTTTTTGCCTTATTGCGTAATGTTTTCTTTAGCGTAATATTGTTGATTTTTTAGCACATTTCTACAATTTACACTACAATATGCTTCAGCAAGTCAAGTATACTAGATAATTGCCAGTTACCATATTACTAGTTAAATTTGATGAAAAATGAAACACAAACTAACAGGTTATACCTAATAATTTAAATTTGTATTCTAAAGCCTGATTTATAGATTGCACAGAATAGAATGGAATAGAATAGAATAAAGTATGGAATAGAATAGGAATAGAAATTTTTAAGGCCATTTATAGATTGCATAGAATAGAATAGTTTGGAATAGAATTACGTCACTTTTGTTACACTTTTACACTAAATTAACTATTTATTGGTAATTTTTAAGCGAGTAAATAATGTCACTGTTTGCTATTAATATAAAATATGGCATTTCTGCAGAAAAACAGTTGTTTACAGAAGTTTTTTGTTAGGGGGGCGGGCTAAACGCAACGAAGTCACACGAATAGTATCGGAGCAAGCCGAATGGAATAGAATAGAATAAGAAATAAAATTTGGTTATATCCTATTCTATTCCATTCTATTCTATTCCATTCTGTGCAAGTATAAATGGTTCCATGCATTTACATTGATTTATATTTCTATTCCTTGTGCTATTCTGTTCTATTCTATTCCATTCTATTCTATGCAATCTATAAATCAGGCTTAAGGAGTGTAAATTCTCGTAATCATATAACCGCTGATATCATATAAATATAACACATTTAAGTAAATTAAAAAAAAAACACTTACGTATGTAGAACACGGAAAATACAAACACTACACACGTTAAAAATCAGCCATTGCTATTATACCTACACGTAAAACACCTATATGTATTATTAAACGTAGAAAAAACGTTTTTATACGTTTATTGTGCAATCTGATTTCATTTGTACAATATTCTTTTTAGATTTGTTTAATTTACAGCATACTAATTTAAAATTGGTGGACTTCATTATATACCTACCGGAAAAATATATACTACCAGATTCTGGTTTAATTTGATGAAAATTTAAACATATAGCTAATAGGTTGTTGTAACATCATTGTTCACGAGAACCAGATTCACAGATTAACATAAATTATACAAATATAACATATAGATTATACATACTTTCAGTAATAAAGATTCTGCACTAATAAAATACGTGGGGAACAACAAAGCAAACAGAACACCAACACTTATTTCACTATACGCAAACTACGTTCAGTACAGTAATCGTGTGACGCGATGGTTGATTTGATATTCAGCCATTAATATCTACTGCGCGTGTGCAACGTGAGATACTGGCGGCAAAATTTAACTGAGCTCTTACTACGGTATATAAAAGTACATTCAAATTCACATTACACTTAAGTATTATTAAACAAGGTATACTCGTATAATACCGTTCTGTAGAAACTACATATATTTATACCAATATATCATTATTCTTAACTATCATAGGATTACAAAATGTAAATTCAATTTCAGTCTTACCTTTGTATCTCCAAAACAGTTTCATATTAACATTAAACGTGCATTTTACAATACTTTAATCACGGTATACAGTATACGGTACCGCATCAACTATATTTAAACCAATATATCAGTTTGCTTAACTGTTATACGATTACCAAACATAAATTTAACTGTAGTCGTGCCATGGTATATCCAGAACAATTTTATATTAACATTGAACGTATATTTAGCAATAATTTAATCACGGTATGTAGTATACCGTATTGCAGAAACTATATTTATAACAATATATCATTAATCTTAACGGTTATACGATTATCAAACATAAATTTAATTGTAGCCGTACTGTGGTATAACCGCAACTGTTTTTTAGTAACAATTAAACGTATATTTAGCACTACTTTAATAACGGTATATAGTATACCGTCCTATAGCAACTATATTTACACCAAAATATCATTATTCTCAACTGTTATGCGATTATCAAACATATATTAAATTATAGTCATGATATGGTATATCAAAACAATTTTATATTAACATTAAATGTATATTTAGCAATATTTTAACCACAGTATATAGTATACCGTACTGCAGCAACTATATTTATACCAACATATCATTATTCTTAACCGTTATACGTTTACCAAACGTATATTTAACTGTAGTCGTAATATGGTATATCTAAAACAGCTTTATATTAACATTAAACGTATATTTAACAATAATATATTCACGATATATAGTATACCGTTCTATAGCAACTATATTTATACAACATATCATTATTCTTAACCGTTATACGATTACCAAACGTATATTTAACTGTAGTCGTAATATGGTATATCTAAAACAGCTTTATATTAACATTAAACGTATATTTAACAATAATATAATCACGGTATATAGTATACCGTTCTATAGCAACTATATTTATACCACATATCATTATTCTTAACGTATATTTAACTGTAGTCGTAATATGGTAAATCTAAAACAGTTTTATATTAACATTAAACGCAAATTTAACAATAATATAATCACGGTATATAGTATACCGTTCTATAGCAACTATATTTATACCACATATCATTATTCTTAACCGTTATACGATTACCAAACGTATATTTAACTGTAGCCGTATTATGGTATATCTAAAACAGTTTTATATTAACATTAAACGTATATTTAGCAATAATTTAATCACGGTATATAATATACCATACTGTAGCATGTATATTTATACCAATATATCATTATTCTTAACTGTTATACGTTTAACAAACGTAAATTTAACTGTAGTCGTTGTATGGTATATCAAAAACAGTTTTATATTATACATATTCGTATTTTTAGCAATACTTTAATCACGGTATATAGTATACCGTTTTATGGCAACTATATTTATATCAACATATCATGATTCTTAACCGTTATACGATTACCAAACGTATATTTAACTGTAGTTGTAATATGATATATCCAAAACAGATTTATATTAATATTAAACGTATATTTAGCAATCATTTAATCACAGTATATAATATATCGTACTGTAGCAACTATATTTATACCAATATATCATTATTCTAAACTCGCTGATTTTTAATACACGTAAATTTAACAGTAATTTTACAACGTTGTAGACCGATTTCTGTTATATGTGTATTAAACGTATATATCACAATGATATAATATCGGCATATATTATACTGCATTTTATGTGCTATATTCACTGTAATATTGGTTTTTAAAATGCAATTTTTGATGGAATATAACTACGGTCTACATCGAACTAAATTATATTTAAATTATACGTTTATTTATCAGTCATTTAATTACGATATATATTATACCGTATTATACTAACCATATTTATATTATTATACTATTTTTCAACCACTCATACGTTTATTAAACGTATATATCTTCGACGTGTGCTTACCGGGTACCTAAGGGTAGAGGGAGAAATTTTTTTTTTTATAATCTCCCTTCGTAAACGCATACACTATTTCAGTATTATCGAATAATTTAAAATCTCATTAGTCGAAAAGAAATAAAATAATAATATATAATTGTAGCTTAAAACCAATTGCTGGGTGTGCTAATCTGCTTTTATTCGCTGATTTCGCTTATAACAATTACCACATCGCACAAATTCTCAAAGATATTATGAAGAAAGCACCACAACAGAAATTTGTAATGAAATTCTAAGAAATCTATAAAGTTCGGTAACAAAATTAGCATACCTTTGATTAAAAATAAACCGATTAAAATTTTGTATTTGTATTTTACTGTAACCATAGTAACCTTTTCAAATTACAGATCTGGAAGCTTTCAACGGAAAATACTCAGAATTCTAGCATTAATCTTGTGATTTTGACAAAGCAAACGTCATGATGAATATTGTGTAAGTTCACCATAGTAACAGGTAACGCTGTCAACAAGATCCATTGAAAGTACCGTTCTTTACAATTTAATTTTAAATAATATTGAGAGAAGATGAGTGCATTTCAAAATTGTGATGTAAATATAAACATTAAAATAAAATAAATATAAATATATCATCACGGCATATTACCCATTGCTGGGTGTGCCAATCTCCTTTGTACGCAGATATCGATAATGATGATGACATATTTGTACCATGCGGGCGTTTACCAGTCGTCACCTCACGGGCATTAATTGCTGGCGTCGAGAGTGCAGCGTAGGGGTCAATTTTGTGTGCGATTTAAAATTCGAAATATTTGGCGTTGGTTGGGATCGAACTAGGTCCCCAGATTCGCGACACTCAGACATGCGGCCCCGAGGCCCCATTAAATAAAAAAATCTGATGTGGCCAGCACATTACCTTCCGTCAGTTATATGAGGCATTTACGAAAATTCTACCGGTGAACTGTTACCGGTATAAACAGCTGTTTATCAGGTTATAGCTACCGGAATCGATATTTTAAGAACGCACGGGGGAAACAGGGTAGATCCATAACCTATAAAAAAATTGAAAATTTGAAACAGGTTAGAAATTTGATATAGGTAACAAACTTTTAACGCGCGCGCTTCGCTTTGCATCACTACCTTTTTTTTAAGATTAGATTATTCATGAATCCGGTAGATGAATCTGATAGATATTGTATAATTATCGAACACGGTAACTTTTTACCACTCGTGTTTTCGAACACAGTCAGTAGATGCGGTATCTACCGGTAGAATTTTCGTAAATGCCTATGTACTCGTATTTTCTATAAAATCCATACAGAAAGTTCCTTGCAAAAGATTCTAAATTTCTTGTATGTACATTACCTTTCGACAGTTGTATGTATTTTATACAAATTCCACACAGAAAGTTTCGAGCAAAAATATCCTATATTTCGAGAAAAATTATAATACAAGTATACTACGAATATGTCAATTGACACTGACATCTTTCAATCAGAATTTTATTAATATAGTAGCTGTTTCTAGCATAACTAGCTAATTTATGAAATTTAATTTCTTTATAACTTTATAACTCCACATCCATTTAGTATGAAGTATAAAATGCAGTCAAATCAATGTTCTTTAATATTTATAATAA
Organism: Harpalus rubripes; assembly: GCA_963082715.1. NCBI lineage: Eukaryota > Metazoa > Arthropoda > Insecta > Coleoptera > Carabidae > Harpalus > Harpalus rubripes. The sequence continues at coordinate 15,668,858 of OY720448.1, forward strand.
CATTAAATGTATTTAACATCGTTTTTTCAAGAAAAACTGTTAAAATTTTCAAATGAGGGTACTTCCGTGACCAATTATAACCAAAATTTAATCAGCTCTTCATATGGATGCAACGAAAAGGAATACGAAAGAATTATAATTTTTGGAATTGTAGTATTAGAGTTATCGTAGATGAAAATTTTGTAACACGCACACACACACACACACACACACACACACACACACACACACACATATATATATATATATATACATACATACATACATACATACATACATACATACATACATACATACATACATATACATACATACATACATACATACATACATACATACACATACAGACATCATCGTAAAAATAATAAAATCGTATTCTATGGACCTTAAAACGTGCTTATTTATTAAAAACTCACCACTGAATTTTTTGACCAAAGACAATACCTTCCTTACCTAAAGGTGATGGAAGGTAAAAACATAAACATTCACTTTTTATAACTGAAATAAATAAAGTCGTGTTCCCAAAATTTGTTCTGTTCGTGTTTATTGCATTTCTTATTATTTTACCGTTTAACTTTGATATTTATTTTTGCAGATATATCGTCATTTCCGAAATCTGTGAATAAAAATAAGTAGTCATACACAGTACACAAAAATTGATAATAAATCATAATGATATAGTATTTACTTACTCGTATTTACTATTTACATTGTAGACTTCACTTCGTCGCTTTGTGATAATAAAAAACCTTATTATTGTATTAATCTAGTGATGATAAAATTTTAAACTTTTTAATGAAAATAAAAGAGTAGTAGAGCATGCAAGCTTCTGTAAGCTTTGTACATACTTTATTGTTCGCAAAAAGGAAAAGTGGAATTAAGCTCCAGGCAACATTTTGTAATAAAATGAATTTAATACAGAATTTATTATTTACGGATATTTCAGTCTGAAATGTAGTGATTTATTTTTAAAGCTAATCAGTTTGGAAGTTTAGTTCAAGATAAGAAGATAATAATCTTAAACTATATATTATCTACTACTAACTGGTAGTTTATCTACGGGCCTGTCCGACACTTGAATTTTGAATTTTAGATAATGCTCGTTTCCTGTTTTAAATAACGCATAGATATTTGGAAATTTTAATATTAAGTAGGCTCAACAATAGGATATAAAACTTTAAATTTGAACCTTACTCTACCTAAATCTGATTAGCACATATATGTATGTTAAGTAATAAAAATAAAAAATTTAGAATTAATTTTGGCCGTTAGATATTTTATATCCAATTTGGAACAGTATATCTTATTGTATTATCGCTTCTTATAAAAACAGTTAATGAGAAATATTTTAATAAACTAAAATTAACAGTTAATTTAATTATGGTATAAATGAGTAAAGATATATTTTATCCACAATTGGAAAGTTTAGAACAGGTGGTTTTACCAAGTATAAATTAATATGCGGTTATGAAACATGGAGCTAAAAGTAACCTGCAGTTAATGTCCGATTACCACCATAAACGTTTTACCATACAAGTGGAAACTGTATGTTAGCTATCCCAACGTTTTTGGTTAATTTTATAAGGTTGGTACAGTTTTCTCATAGAAAGCGGTGTTTTATACAGTTGACAACACTGAATTTTGACATTTGTTTGTTTTGCTTCAAAACATTTCATTTGGTTTGGGCACGGTGTATAAATATAGAAGGTGGGACAACTTATCAAAAATATCCGTGTTTACGAAGTTGGCATCTGCCAGATGTCTCAGCGTGTAAGGTTAGAAATGTTCCGAACACATAGGTAGCTGTTATGTCAATTTAGATTGGAATTTATATATGTTAATTAATTTTATAGAAATATTCGATAAAATGTAGAAATATGGAAAATTCTGTTTCGTTGAAGGTTGTAGATCAGGAAAACCATCGAATGAAGAAAAAAATTCCAATAGGGGATTCCACTATTTTTTTTATATAATTTCATTAGAAAGTATAAGCTAACTAAGACTATTGGTGATAATCCGGTGAAAATTTTTTTATATAAAACTGTTTTCTTCGTGGATCTAAAATATATTTATAAAAAACAAATTAATATTATAACACTGTACAAGTCTGCATGCTTTATAATTGCAAGTGTATCAAAATTATTAAGTTTAATGCAAGAAATTTATATTCAAATAAAAACTGTTTGAGAATTGCACTACTGGACTGATAGCCACGCCTCCGCTATTTGAATTTCTCTAGTTCCTTCCATTGGTAGTAGGCTCCGCCCCTAACTAGGCATTTGTTATATATTTATAGGCCGTTTTTGAGACACCAATCATAATAATATATATGGATTTCATATGAGTGATGAGCGGCTAAAATCTACTTTCACTATTTTTTACTAATTTCTCATTATTCGATGGAGCTGTAATCCCCTATTTACCATCTTTCGCAAAAGATTGTGATTGTGAATACCTGGCGGAAAGTTGTACCCTCTCCAGCTATTAAAATCCTTACTTACATATATAAGGACTAAAATAGGATTTTTAGTACATCCTAATACACATATGTATGTATTTATTTTTAGTAGTGGAAGCTTACTTTTCAAAGAACAATTAATCTTCAGAGAATAATTTATAATGATACAATATATTTCATTATTGAAAATTATAATATATTTACTTTTCCATGTAATACTTATAAGAATAATATTACATTCTATACTTTAAATTATTACATCTTATTAAAATAGCGGTAATATTGCAAACCATAAATACCAATACGAAAAAAAATATCATATTAGACAAGTCAGGCATTGCCTAGGGGCGGCAAAAATTAAAGGGATATCATCAGAGAGACATATATTAGTTAAATTAGTTGTACAATTATGTATATAGGCCCGGATTATACAGTTATCAAGTTAGTTCTAGAATGTTATGTGGTAGAGCACATTGTATAGAGGCGCTACATGTAAGGTTAGAATCTCGGCCTACTGATCGCCGACATCAATCTGTCAACAGAAATTGATGAGTTGTCACACCTATATTTTTACACTGTAGTTTGGGTATTGACGTTGTGTAAATGTGTAAATCTATAGCACCTATACAATTTGGAAAACGAGCAATATTGTAAAATTCGCGTCTTCTTTCTGCAATTTCTTCAGGGGAGGTAGACATTTGTATACAATAAGGTCTTAGAGCTGCTAAGGCCCTACTTAATCGAGCAATACTTGTGCTTGCTGTTGATTTAAACCATTTACTATGATATTTATTTGTCCGTTTCATGTCGACTACAACTTGTTCTATAATATTTTCGACATTATCGCGGACTGCCTGAATCTTTTAAAAAAACTTCTTCTGACTATATTTTTCAAAATGATGTGGCCTGTGTCGAAATATCCTTGTTGCCCTTATTACATTTATATCATACGGATTCATAATTTGATAATAATTATTAAACATTAAAAAATAATGTCACTGTCAGGAACGAAATTGAAGGTTAGTTCATGTTACCAAGTTAACATGTACCTTTTCTAAATGTTAAGATAACATGTACTTTAGCTTGAGGTTATGGATAACATGGAATGGAAAAACAACCTTTTTTTACTAACATGAACTTAACCGCATGTTATTTCTTAACATGAAGATGGTAAAACCGGACCCAAATGTGTTAATTTACGCGATTGGATAAAATGGGGTATTTTTTCATGATATTTATGTTTTATTTTTGTAATTATTAATACAAATTTTATTGGTTGCTATGAATTTTGATGTATTTCAGATAAGAATAACTTTAGGAGCAAGATAGGGCTTACGATTCCAGCTTTCTGACTGGTCTAAACTCTAAACGCAAACCAAGTTTACAATAGCAATATGTAAGCAGGTATATTATTTATTCCATTTTGACTTTATAATCTATTTAGCAACTTTAAGTAACTGTTTACTTACTAACGAATTAAAAATGATCAAATTTTGATATTTCGAGCTGTCAAGTATATGTCATACACGAAACATAACTAATTCATAAGTTTTATGGGTGTAAAACATGCTGGCTCCTCAACGCCACCAAATCTATTCTTATCTGAAATACAGTAGAGTATTTATTTTAAAGGCGGCTGAACAATAGCCCAGAATTGAGAATGAGAAGGGCAACGGAGATTTTGACATCACATTAAAGGACCCGTCCAAGTCTTCGACTTTTTAGAAAATACATGTCGCTTATGAATTTTGAATATAAATATACGAAAACGAAATAAAAATTGCTATATATTTTTGTCTTAATGACCTTTTTTGGGTTTTATTGGGTAATATTGTGATAAGAGTTTTTCAATTTTTTAATTTTTAATATTGTTATTTTTAAATAATTGTATGTTAATTTGTTGATAAACATTATAAATGAATCAAATTTTTCACATCAATTTATTTAAATTGGAACAATATTTTTTATATTAATAATATATTGGCTTAAATAATTACGGGCTTGTATTGATAACTTCTGTTTATTCAGTTATTAGTTTATATTTAATAAATTGTGATTATTTTACATACATTGTTTTTTTGTGCGTTTTTTTTAACCCAATGTAGGTTTTTGAGTGGGTTTGTTTTGGGTTCGGAAATATTAGACCAGCCCTGATCCTAGAGAAAGCACACAAGATGTCATGTCACTTTTCCATACTTGGAAGTTAGAAATAATTTTCATATTTCAAATTTGACGTTGGTTGGAATCGAACCCGGGCGTTCCCAACCATAAATATATAAATGTATTATTTCGGCATATTACCCGTTGCTATAGGTGTGCCAATTTGACACATTTGTACCGTGCGGGCGTTTACCACGCGTCACCTCACGGCCATCCGTGAGTGACCTACAGGAGTCACTTATATGACATTTAAAATTCGAAATAATTTTGGTGTCGGTGGGCGTTGAACTCGGGTCTCCGAAATGCAACCAAACAAGCAGACACACGGCCACGAGACCCCGTTAAATATCAAATTCGTGGATAAAAGGCGTGCTCATATATTTGTTTTGTGAAACACAATTTTATTCTCCCAATTTGATTACCTTTAAATAAAATTTTCTTCCAATAACTCAATTTCCATCTTTTAAATTTCATTACCTTCGTATACATACGGTGTTCCTATTCCTTCGTTCTTTACCGGCTGTAGTTTCTAGTGCGTCCACGTTTTCGACCTTTACCCGCTCTGCGGTACTAGTAGTGGGTGTGTGTGGGCGGAACACACCCCCACAACACGTGGGTGCGACGTCATGAAACCAACTTGACGCAAGAGTGACGTCACGGCTTGGACGTTGCTTCGGAAGGATTTAGTCTGATATTTACTTACGTAGGTGAAACGTAATTTTGTCATTTCTGAAACAAATTTAAATTGAAGATAAAATAGGGCTATTAAAATTAGTCTAATAATGCCGTAAACTATAGACTTTTAAAATTTAAAACACGAGTACACTTTCTGAATTAATATTTGTCAAAATAAATTTACCTACCTGAAATACATGATTTATTGTGGTTTATAGAAAATAATCTCTTGTACAAGCCCCCCTCCCCCCATATAATACCTCTCGCCAATTGATTAGAAATAATTATTTTCTTACAACTATTTTTGATTTTTTACACTAACATTTACTTGTCAATTACAAACATTTGGATGACTTAATTGGTATTCTTGAAAAAGAACACACACGTACACACACACACACACACACACACACACACACACACACACACACACACACACACACACACATACACACATTATCGTAAAAATGTTAAAATTGGATTCTACATATTCTTATTTCATTCTTACTATTATTATATTCGCATTCCTTATTTCTATTATATTTGCAGCATTTTAATTATATGAATCTAAAAATAAATAACAATACAACTCTGGTACGATTTCTCCCGCCGAAATTTTATAGTTGTTTGCGCGAAACAGATGCGTTTTCTCGTTGAACCAAAGCCGCTTTCGTTCGGTCTGTGATTCGTGATAAAATTGAACAAAGTGAACATGATCAAGAAGAATTATGTTTCTTTGTTCGTTATTCGTTATTCGCACTCTTTCATTTTGTGATCACAACACGTCCCCTTCAGAATCAGTCTTCTTCACCGGTAGAAGTTTCGTAAATACCTCATATAACTGACGGAAGGTAATGTGCTGGCCACATCAGAGTTTTTCATGATTCAAATCACGAAAGATTGAAAAATGGCGGAACAAACAGTTATAAGAATATTCTTTACATTTCAGATGAATTACAAATATCTACCAATACCAATAATTCGTTATGTATTGTGTAGTATTTCTATTCATTCGAAAGTGACATTTGAATTCTTCTTTCGAATAGTTAGGTAGGTATAACAGTTTTAACATAATTGCTTATACAAGTTCGTCTGTTCCGTAAATTCATGTCTACATCAGAATCAGAACTACTAGAACTTGAGTTAGTAGATTCAACATTCATCACTATTGGTTTCGAATTTTCTATTTAAATAATAACTAACACAATAATTTTTCTTATTCGGAAACAGGTAACTTGTCGGTCTATGAATTTGTCAGTTGAGATTTGACGCTAGTTCGTTTGACGTTTGTGTAGGTTTCGCGTCGATCAGGTGAGTTTTAATGTTCGTTTCGAATTAAATTTAATCATGATTGGAAGGAATCATTCTTAAACGAATCACGAATTAAAAAATCACAATCACAGTCCGAACGAAAGCGCCTCATCATAGGGATCTTAAAACATGATAATTCACAAAAATCTTGATATGTGATTTCTACTTCTAACCTACTGTAGCGAGAGGTAAAAATGCTAAATTTTGTTGTTTGGAAAAAATAAGTATGAACATCATACAATATGTAAATCATTAAAGCAAAGTATAATTTCAAAATTCCTTAAGGGCTGAACAAAGAATGAAAAGTTTCAGGAATAAATTTCTTACAATTTGTATAATTTCATTACACTTTTATTTCTAAACATTTTATTCTTAATTTTTGTATTAGTTTCTTAAATTTGTTTTAAATGTTGTTTTTGTCATATTTAAACTATGTGTACGAGTATAACAAATACGGTAATGTCTGCTTATTACGAACCGGTTATAGCGATCTTCCGGGAAAAACGAACTAATTTAAAAGTACGGACAGTGCTTCGTTTATAATTATAACGAATCGTTTTCGCCGGTCCCTTGGAGTTCATTATTAGTAAATACTACTCGTACTGTAAATAAATATATCTTCACGTCTTATTACCAATTGACCGGTGTGTCAATATTCGTTTTATTCGCAGATTGCGGTAATGACAATGGGGCGCATTATTATAATACCACTATAATGAAGCGCGCTGTTACATTATATTCTTATGGAGTTATACGTCACTTTTAACAAAAGCGCCAAGCGCCCTATAAAAGTGGATTGTGATACGGGCCGATATATCTGTACCGTTGAGAATGCTTACCAGACGTCATCTTATATGAGCTTTAAAAGCTGTCGTGGAGGGAGCAATACAGGGGTTATTTTTGGGCTATTTGAAATTGGAAATAATTTTTAAGGGTGACGATGAATTTCGTGAGCCTAAATTAAAAATAATTTTTCCTCGTATAATTATTTTGTGTAATTACGAATATTTGACGACATTATTAGAGTTAACGTATTGGTTTCCATGGCGCTAAACAACATTTTAATCACAACTTGGTCGTATTGGACATGTCGTAAAACTAATAAACAACATCTAATTAAGTACGGGGTGAAGATAGCTGTTTGATCTGACAGCTGTCAGTTTGCAAAAATAAGTTCTCTACAAAGTGTGTTTCAGTGTGCTGCCTTATATTGCAGTCGTAGAAAAAGTATAAATGTGACATTCGATTTTCATATAATCGCTCATAAAACTTGAACATAATATACTGTTTTTTTTATGTTGTTAAATGTGATTTAACGTCTGGTTTCCATGGCACGAAAGAACATCTTGCAATTTAATAAGCTCTGGCTTTAGACACGGCGCGAAACTAGCAGCCATTAACATCTGATTCATTAAGCACGAGGTGAAGGTACTTTGTAGCTGACAGCTGTCATTCAGATAAAATAACTAACCTAAAAATTGTATCTGTATTTCTGCTGTCCTAATTTATAGTCGTAGAAAAAGTTTAGCATATGTGACTCGTTTTCTAAATTCTATAACCACTTGCTCCGCTTGTTTAAAAAAAAAAACTTCTGACTAAAGCGATATTTATACGACTTATAATACGGGCTATTCTGTACTAACTTTGAACATTATACCAATAACAGTGGCAGACATCGAATAAAATATTAAAATGATAAAATATGTAATAAATTTGTTTCTATTGGTTATAATAATTAAGGTATAATGGGTGTTATAAGGACAATACTGCCAGACGTCAACAATGTCCGAGGGCCTCTGCGCCGAGGTATATACGTTGCCCGAAGGCATTATTGTCCGTTTAACTCCCGTCGTGCCTGTAACGTTTAATGTCTGACTATAATTTTTTAATATTCTGCGAATTACGGTAAGAAAATTTGAATAAAATTTACGAAGTAGGTAGGCTATGAACGCTTCTGCTTGTTTTTTAGGTTTTATTCTAGTGTCAATATCTATTTCCTGACAACATTACCGTAGCAACAATTTATAATGCCCGAGGGCATTATAAATTGTTGATTATTTGTTATATACTTACCCTGAAAGTAGGGTTATTATGATGAGAATATAATTCATGAGTCACGTGACATGTTTTCTGCCAATCAACATTCAGAATCTCCATGTCTATCACAGCGATGATACAAAACAAAGAAATTATCACCTTATTTATCTTAGTTACTAAGGGATTTGCGATAATCGTTGGGTTGATATCAGCAACGATGAAAATAATAAGGCAATTGTCAAATTAATTATGTTGTAATACAACATATTAAAAGTTAGGTTAGCAGCACACACAATATGTCACAAAAATTAATTATATTCTCTTATTAAATAGAATCTCGTGATATGATTAATAATCGAAGATATTTCTCGTGAAACCGAAGCAGCACATTTCACTCGTCCTTCGGACTCGTGAAATCTGTAATTCGATTTCACTCGAGAATATCATCGTTGATAATCGTATCACTTGTTATATTTACGTATGATAATAATATACGAGTCGAACATTAATTTTTTTAACAGGCTGTTAGATAATATTAACCTGGTACGTTGGTAGGATACACCCTAATATACTATTACTTAATTTAAATCGCTCTTGAATCTTAAATCCCCATTTTATAATCTTTACAATCTATCCCACTTGACTTTTTTGTAAATCCATTATTTTCTTTCCAATCTTAATAAAGAGTATCTGTATAGGCATTGTTCTGTGTTGATAATAAGTGATGCATGAGGGTACATATACATATAGTATGGTAGGTCCATGTGGATTCGAATCGCTGTAATGGTTTGGTTGGCAGAGTGGTTAGCAAGTGATCCTCGGCGGCGAATCGCGTGCTATCGATTTTACCCCCAAAGCACAACACAAAGAGAGGACCGAGGGTGAGTGTAAGGGTAGGAGAACGAGAACCACCCGACACACAAACGCCCCAACAAAACAGGGGAGGAACAAACATTTTTTATCCTAATAACATAAGGTTTCGAGGAACACGTTTCTTAATAAAAAATAGTGATGTAGGTAGATTATGATTCTATATAGGAGTCTTGTACGCTAACATTTGTGAAACTAAATACCAGCATTTGAGTACTTATACGACAATAGTTATTTATGATATAAGTGTTAAAAGTGACATTTTATTTTGTGAGAAGGAAGTTTGGAACACGACGCGAAGCGGAGTGATCCAAACCTTCGAACAAAATAAAATCACTTTTAACACGTATATCATACACTATTTTTTCTACAAACACTATTTTTTAATTTAAATTTATATTTCTAATAATTTTTTGACATTCACTTTTAACACTAGTGTCAAAAGTAACAATGAATTGTCACTTTTAACACTAGTGTCATAAAATGACATTTTTAACGCTAAAAACAAACATTAAAAAGCCCACTTTTAATAGATTTGTAGAAAAAATATTTTTACGAGTGGAAATTTATACGCCAAGCATTTATAAGATTGTGAATTGTATACTAGGAAATTATCTTTTTCTACATCAAGAAACGCAAATGCAAACAAGACCATTATTATATCCCTTTACAAATGTTTTTTATATTATTGTTAAATCAGGCAAATCATAAAAAGACACAAAAATGCTAAAAATACACGCCAATACGAAGGATGTTATGGATGTTAAGGAAATTATTTTCTGAACAAAGTTACGACATATTTCGCCTTATGCACAGATTCTATAACCTATATGGCAACAAGAAACAACTATTCTATTACGTATGTCTTCAACAATCATACATATTTTATTGCCATGCCATTCTTACCCGAAGAATATACTATACTTTATAAAACACATTGTAACGTTTTTATTTATTTATTTGGGTTAAATGTAAATACTAGACAATTATTATTAATTAAAATATATGTTTATTAAACTATAATGAAAATGACTATTACTAATATTAAATAATTATTAAAAATTAATTAAGATTAAAACTATAATTAACTAGATAACACTAACACTATTTATTTATTTAACCAATTAACACTACTATTTATTTTCATGATATTACTAATTATTTATTTCAACTATTTATATCACTTTTTTATATCACATTCAACTGTCCGCCTACTGGCCTCCATAGCGTCTATATACTCGACTGACTCAACAGCGTCTGTATATTTAACTGCTCGGACAAAAGTCACACCTGTCACCTCACTATCTGTCTATTCATGTAACTAACAGTCTAACTTCTACAGCTTCAGTATCACCGACTGTCCGCATGCCACAATTCTTCACCACTATACTGCCGAGTATCCACTTCCACTTGCCGTTACTGTCCTCGTATACCTTCCCAATACTCTTCAATACTACAGAGTATTCACTTCCACAGTTATCCCGGTATACCAGTAACTTCCCGACTCGCCGTTACTATCCTTGTACACAATAGCTTCCCAATACTCGTCAACACTATTGAGTATTCACATCCACAGCTATCCCAGTGAACCAGTAACTTCCCGAGTACCTACTCCACTCGACACATTACTGCATACGCTCACTATGATACTGCTGCTCTTCTCAAACTGACTAACACTCTATGTGAATATCTCTATGTCTCTGAATATAACTAACTTCCGAGCATAGCTGCGTCCCTTTTATACAGCTGCCATTAATTTACAGAGAGCTCTAGAATGTTCGACCGCATAATAACAATGAACACAAAAGGTTCAGGCAACCGGAAGTAATTAAACACGTCGCGGTTTTTTGTTTACGTAGCCCGGCTGCTAGCGCGATTGCGTCATCGCTATACTTAGACGCTTGTTCAGCGTAGCAGCGGGATTCACACGTTACAATATTTTATGTACCATACCTTAAAAAGGTTATGTATAAGGTAAATACGTTTAGAAAAATCAGAATGAACTTTTAGCATTTTTCCGTTATCTATATAAAAAATTTGCTAAATTATATGTCTGCTCAGCACTTGATTTTTTAAAAGCTTTTGCCGCCCAAATGACAGTACTCAATTTACCATCGCCCAGTTGACAATCATCCAATGTAACTCGCCAAGTTGACGATCGTTCAATTATCGCTTACCCCGGCTCCACACATGCGTTGTTCGTGTACGAATATCAAATATTCGTATATAAACAACGCATGTATGGACCAAAAATTCGTGTTCGTTAGCAAATATTCGGTATTTGTGACCTAATACGAATGTTTCCATTCCCGAGAAGGTAAATCAACACACATCAAAGGGCCCGCACAATCGCTTTATGTTTATTCCCGCTCACATCCACACTTGCATTGACAATTTTGTCTTCGTTTATAGACAATTTAAGAATAAAGGCTGGTTTATGTAAGCTGTAAATTTAAGAGTTTACCTTAGCATTAGCATTATGACTTTGCATTAATAATTCGGTGGTCGTGTGGATTGAGGCAGCGACCAGCGCTCGAAGCGACCGTCACTATTCGACCCTGAGGTTGTGGGTTCGATTCCCACCAGGGGCTTGGATGTTTGTAAGTGTTTTCAAATACTAAATAATAATAATTTATACAATAAAATGTAATAAAATAAAAATAAAAAGTATTTGATTTAGGGCTATAACCGAGGCTATAACTCTGACGAGTTGAAAAGCCGACAAAAATATTATTATTATTATTATTATTATTATTATTATTATTATGTAAGCTGTAAACTTAAGAATTTACCTTAGCATTAGCATTATGACTACATTAATAATTCGAGTATAGACAAATGCGTGCTACGGTAGATGTAGCTGTAACCTTAACCTTAGCATTATGCCGTAACCCTAGAATAAGGCAATTTCAAAATTTTTAATGCATAATGCTAATGCCGACCAATCAGAAGAGTAAATGTTGGTGTCCGATAGCTTGATTCCAGCAATATTCACGACTGTCAAATTCACGTTTGACATTTAATATTTTTTTAAAATTCTGTCACATTGTCTTGAGTAAAAATAAGTGTCACTGAAATCAAATCCAGAAAATGGACCTAAAAGATATATATATATATATATATATATATATATATATATATATATATATATATATATATATATATATATATATATATATATATCATCCAATTTAAAAAAATATAACTTTGTGTTGTAACTTGAGAACGACTGGTATAAAATAGTATATTATGTGGCAAGTGTGTGAAGCTGAAGTTTTTACATGAGGGTGGAGATTGCGACACGAGCCGAAGGCGAGTGTTGCAAACCACCCGAATGTAAAATAGGCTTCACACACGTGATACATACTATACTTTTTCTACGACCTTGCAATAAAATATAATTTTTTCTTCACATTGTCATTCTTTTAACGTAAAGCCTCTGCATTATCGACTTGTGTAACCATGTTTATCAACGGTACGGGGGTTTAACAACTTTGTTTATTAAAGCACAAGTCATTTTGTAATATTTAAAATAATGAAAAGGAAATATAATAATTTTATATTTTGTAATTGCTATAACCTGTAATATCATAAAATTTGTATTAGATTGCATAGAATTTTTTTATTTATTGCTTTTGAATGCTTATTGGACTTAGATTTATATTTAACACAAAGTTGTAAATTTAGAATTACAAATTTTATTTTATTTATATAAATTAATTACACATTTCTCATGAAGTTGTTATTTCTTCGGACCATTTACCATCACATGATTTACGTATATATACCGATATTCATTGTGTGTGTTTAAACTGAATTATTTACTTCACGCACAGTGTGCGTGAAGTGACACTTCACGCACAGTGTTCAAAAAATCAAACTTCACACATGAAAATCAATACGTGAAGTACCCACTTCACGAATGGGAGTAGAAAAAAATATTTTTTGTACCTCCGTCCAATTTGACTAGTATTACACACCTCAAAATCGTCCAGAAATGCGTTGTTGTTGACCTAGGCCAGCAAAAGGAGTTGGCATTACTGTTCTGGTGATATGTCAATTTAAGATTATTTTCAACACAAGAATTAGCAAAATGTTTACAAATTTTAGGGCTAAATCTTTAATTATTGTAACTTAAATAACTAAATTTTGTCATAAAAATAAGAATAAGCTGTCATTTCGTATAGATTAATTATAAGTTCCAACTTTAGGACTAATTTGTTTCGTTTGTTTTGTAACTACAACTAACTTCACGTGATACAATTGAGTTTCCGCTATCTGTCATTGAAAACATGCGAATATATATATATATATATATATATAACTAATGTTTGTATGATATATTTTCAATAAATATAAAATAATTACGCATTTTAAGCTGAAATGTAAGTAATTATATTTAAACTTGCAACGCACAACCGATAAAAATATATGTTTATAGGTTATGTAAAGTAGAATAAAGTGTTGAGAAATATACGAAGAATTTATGGAGATGTCGGCACAAAAAATCTTGTGTATCACACGCCCAGAAACTGTTTTGCGAGATCTCGTATTTGCAGGCCTCGCTTTCAGCTCGGCCTGTCAAAATAAACTCGTTCTCGCAAATATTCAGTTTGTGGACTAGTGATACAAATAACTATTCTTTTGTATTCGGATGTCCCCCTTGGCCTTCTATAAGATTGCCTTATAGTATTTTATTGTATCTTGAATAATATAGAAATTATTTGAGGTAGCTCGTTTAGCTGTTACACCCAGTATATTTTCTATGATATCTATGTTATAATATAATATTAATATTATTTACCGTTTTATTTAAATAATAGTTTTCATAATTTAAAACCATAATTTAGCCATGAAACAAGTTATTGTAACACTTGTTTACTTACTTCATTTGGTTCTAATTAAAACAGTTTAACTACTTCTGTAAAGGTTTGAGTACCTACAAGAAAATGAGTGAAATAAAATAGCATTAATACATACTAGAACTAGATACTAGTAATAGTAATGTTCTTTATATATTTAGGGTACTGGGCCAAAAATTATTCAGAAAAAGTTGATTGGCGTATTTGACACAAATGCGTTGTCATATTTTTCAGTAAAATTATGGCGTAAATAATTTCTATGAAGAAGTTCCAAATTTGATTATAACAGAACAAAGAATTAAGATTTTAGCAATTCTAAATGATATGGGGATGTCAAAAGCACCTAAATAAAATATTACTTTAGATTGTATTATATTTCTTCTATTATATTCTACATCCCTTCATATTTCTCTATTCAATTCTTAGAAAAAATAAAATCAAAAACATTTTCAATCCCGCTCTGTGCCTTTGCAGTGAACGCGTAACGTTCAACACGGCGTTTACTTAATCATCTCGGCAAAACAACATAAAGGTTCTATCCCTTACTGAGCTCGTATAGCCAGAACAATTATTCGGCGATTCTCTAATTGTCCGGCCAGGCCACAGACATAGCTGATTATTATCAGTCAAACAATCAAATAGACTCCGAGAACTGATAACAATTTAAATGAAATGTTTAGCTTACAAATAAATTTTATCGGAAAAAATGTGAAAGGTCAAAAGCAATTATTGAAAGAGATAACAATCTGTGTACTTATGTAAAATTGGTAGACGCTTTATTTTGAATTTAATGATTAATTTCTCGAATAATTGCTTGTTTTCACTCTTTTTAAAAATATGTTATTCATTACTAGTTGTTCAAAAATTACAAAAATTTGGATATTTACGTAGCTTCAAATGAAAATTTTGTTTATGGTTTTTGTTTAGATTTAAGTAAGTCATTCATAAATACAAGTTTAAATTAACTGTAATTTAGTTTTGGTATGTACAGACATCTATGTATATGCTTCAAAAACAAGAATAAATATCGGTAGAACAATACTTAACAGATACCCGTGCGCCGTGAAACTGTCATTCGCTTGTCATTTTTGGTTATATTTCAGCAACTAAGTTTTTACAGTCTCCATGTTCTTCTCGCATTTGTTTAAAAAGCCGAATCTACCAAGTGAATATTAAATAAAGATGGGTGTATATATCTATATCGTTTCAGACTCGTTCTCATTGCTGAAGTTTGTGACGTCAAACTAAGTCATAAACCTAAAGTTTGAACCTTGTAATGTTTAGCTTTATGATTTGGATTTAGAAACACTAAATTCTGAAGTGTGAATGGAGTCATTACATAATATGCGGCCAAAGCCTTTAAATGTAAAGTATAAACCATAAATTGAAACATAATTTTCATTTGTGTATGTACCTTTATGTACAAAATCTATGACTTATATTGACATAATTGTATGTTTACCTATCCCAAAAAGTCAATTCACCAATTTTAATATTTTAAAACAGCATGTTAATATCTGTTTTCATTCTCGAGATATTTGTATTGAAAGTTGCGATTTTAAATACCCATTTTCGGGTTATTAACTAAAAAATTGGCGTAGACGTTACGCACAGATTGATAAATCTAAAAATGTATGAAATACGAAAATTTTTGCCCATTCTATGAATCGTATAACACGCTTCCTTATCCAGTCCGTGAAATATGTTGAATTTCGTACTATCTTTTCGGGTGCGAGTTTTATGTGTTAGGTTAGGTTATGTTAAAGCGTTCTGCGTATTCAGCGTATTTGAGCCGTCAGAAGTTTTTATCTGGCCTTCGAAATGCGGGCTTTGACACATTATCAGTAAACAGGCACTTGACAGGACAAAATTTACAAGATTATTTAAGATTGGGTAGGTCCCCCACCTACCTAATATCTCAATAATTCTAATACACAAAAAATATCTCACTGATATTAATAGCTAAAAAAAATATTGTTATTATCACTAAGACTACATTATAATAATCATTTGTAGTTCTTTTTGTTTATTGTCATTTTTAGTACAGAAAGTACGTTTTTACTTCCTTGTACGAAGTAAAGGAAGTATTGTAATCGCGAAAAATTTCGGTTTTCAGATTTCAACGGAAATTTTGACTAATTTCGTCGTGACGTCTGTACGTACGTATCTCACGTAACTCAAAAACGGTAAGCCGTAGAAAGTTGAAATTTTGTATTTAGGACTGGTATAACATCTAGTTATGCACCTCCCTTTTTGGTCATTACATAATTTCCAGAAATGGTACTTTATTTGAAGCCTATAATAGATTTTAATGAAAAACTATTTTAAAATATAATCCAAAACTTTTCAAATTTGGTATATAAGACTTTTATGTCAATTGGAATAACATAGTAGATTTTGGTTGAAATAGGATAACCGGAAGTGATATATTACCTGAAGTTGTTAACAGTTTTTCTTGAATAAAATGGTTTCATTTTCAAATAAGAGTGTTAGAGAATTAAATTCTGCGGCTAGCACAGCAAGTATTATTAAATTAGCCCTTTGTATAAGCGAGATATGTAAATTTAAAACATATACTTTTTGGTTTTTGTAATAAAGCTTGCTATGGATTAGGAGAAAAAATAACAAAAAAATAAAAAAAAATCTGATGTGGCCAGCACATTACCTTCCGTCAGTTCTATATATTTTGTATAAATGTCATACAGAAAGTTCCTTGAAAAAGATTATAATTCTTGTACATTACCTTAAGGCAGTTGTATGTATTTTAAACAAATTCCAAACAGAAAGTTTCTAACAAAAGATCCCTTATTTCCAGTAAAATTATAACATAAACATACTGTCAACTGCACTTGACACTGACACCTTTCAATCAGAATTTTCTATTTTCTTAATGTAGCAGCTGTTTCCAGAGTTATAGCAAAGCTGACTAATATACATGATATTTAATGTCTTTATAATTTTTTAACTCTATGTCCGTTTAATATGAAGTATAAAATGCATTCAAATTGTATAGAGAATAAGTAATTCTTTAATATTTATAATAACATTAAATGTGAAAAAATGATATTTAACATCGTTTTTCCAAGAAAAACTGTTAAAATCTTCAAATGAGGGTACTTCCGGTTGACCAATTATAACCAAAATCTAATCAGCTCTTCACATGGCTGTAACGAAGAGGAATACGAAAGAATTATAATTTTTGGAATTGTAGTATTAGAGTTATCGCATTAGTAAATTTTGTCACACACAGACACACACACACACACACACACACACACACACACACACATACATACACACACACACACACACACATACAGACATCATCGTAAAAATAGTAAAATCGTATTGTAGGGACCCTAAAACGTGCTTATTCATCAAAAACTCACCACCGAATTTTTTGACCAAAGACAATACCTTCCTTACCTAAAGGTGACGGAAGGTAAAAATAGTTGTTAATGTCAAATTACGTCAAATACGTGCAATTTTATAATTGGGTCTTTACTTCATATTTATCTTGCGTACAAGGAAGTCGTGTGGTATCCACATCAGATTTTTTTTATCTTTTGAGTACCCCTTCGCTGAAAAACTTTGTTGATCCCTAAGTTTAGGTATGTTCAGAAAAAAATGCTTACAAACGAGTATAATGGTCCGAGTTTTTCCAAAACATGCTTTAACATAACCTAACGCACAAACTCGCGCCCGTGAAACTCGCGCCATCATAATCGTGTTTTACACTGTTTTTCTAAACATACTTTAACTATTAAGGCATAACATAACTAACCTGATGTATAAAATTCACGCCCGCAAAACACGGACCGTTATATCATTTTTCATAATACCATACTGTTAAATGTGCTTTAACAGTACTGTATGCTCAACCAATATATGCGTCGAAACAGCCACGGCCGTTATTTTTTATAACAGAACAATTATTAAAAATCATGTGTTCCTAAAAAAATCGCAGCATCATGAAACTGTGATGAAGAGCTGTTACCTGTCAATATGCCATAGAAAATAGAATTTTCAGAAGATATTTTATGTTATTACGAAAAATACTGAACGTCACACGGCTGATATGCAAATAACTGACTCGGTTGATTGTAAAATCTTGGCTGTCGCCTCGATTTTACAATATTCAACCGGATCTGTTATTTGCTTCATATCAGCTTTATGACGTTAATAACTATTTCGCAATACCATACCGTTCAGCCTCATTCACAACACGAAATTAACGGTTAGTATTACTAGTTACGATTAGCGCAGAAAGCTTGACATAAGTAGTTGTAGTTTAGCATTCACAATAACGAAATTAGCGCAGCCCAGGTCCGCGCTAAGTTCAGTTAGCGCAAGAGTTTGTAAGCTCCAAATTTATGATTAGTGGTTAACAGAGTAACAAATGACAGAACAGAGAAAAGAAAGATATTGTGACATTTGTTCAATTTGACAGTTGTTTTAAAAGAAATAAATTATATTTTTGTTGCATTGAAGTAGAATACGAAAGGTACTGTCTTTATTATTTTGTTATAAATAAACATTTTTAATGTGTGTCTTATAAAAATATCAGTTTTGTAGATTGTAGGCAATAAGATCTTATTCTGTTGAACTTTATTATGCAAAAAGAGAAAGATACAAAAATATGAAATAGTCAAATCTACTAAACAAGAAGTATTAAATTAAAGCAGCTCTTAAAAAATTGAATCAAATGTACTATTTTGCCAACAAAAATTGTTATTCGTAGTCGTTAATTTCATGTATTGTGAATGCTGTTTACCAATCTTTAACTACTAATTATAAATACTAACCATAACTACTAACACGAACTACTAATTTCGTATTGTGAATAAGGGTTTACTATGATTTAACAGAACTAAAAACAAAAGTGAAAAGGTCGTCGGTCGTTAAGATTTATAACGGACGCAACACAGCGTCAAGAGAGCTGTTGTTGAATATTTATAAAATACAAAAAAAATTGTCAATATGACAGAAGGAAAAAATCTGATGTGGCCAGCACATTATCTTCCGTCAGTTCTATGTATTTTGTATAAATGTCATACAGAAAGTACCTTGCAAAAGATTCTATTTCTTGTACATTATCTTAAGGCAGTTGTATGTATTTTATACAAATTCCATACTACAGCAAGTTTCTAGCAAAAGATCCTATATTTCCAGTAAAATTATAACAGAAACATACTGTCAACTGCACTTGACACTAACACCTTTCAATCAGAATTTTCTTAATTTAGCAGCTGTTTCCAGAATTAGGTATAGCATAGCTGGTAATATATGATATTTAATTTCTTTATATTTTTTTAACTCTATATCTATTTAATATGAAGTATAAAATGCATTCAAATCGTATAGAGAATAAAATATTCTTTAATATTTATTTATATATTTATAAAAACATTAAATGTGAAAAAATTATATTTAACATCGTTTTTTCAAGAAAAACTGTTAAAATCTTCAAATGAGGGTACTTCCGGTTGACCAATTATAACCAAAATCTAATCAGCTCTTCACATGGATGTAACGAAGAGGAATACGAAAGAATTATAATTTTTGGAATTGTAGTATTAGAGTTATCGCAATAGAAAATTTTGTCACACAGACACACACACACACATACATACACACACACACATACATACAGACATCATTGTAAAAATAGTAAAATCGTATTTTAGGGACCCTAAAACGTGGTTATTCATCAAAAACTCACCACCGAATTTTTTGACCAAAGACAATACCTTCCTTACCTAAAGGTGACGGAAGGTAAAAATGTCATTAGAAAAAATATTGAACGTCACGCGGCCGATATGCAAATAACAGACTTGGCTGATTATAAACCTCGGTTATTGCCTCGGCTTACAAACTTCAGCCTCGTCCGTTATTTGCTTTACATCGGCTTCATAACATTAATAACTATTATGCTATGTATTGTATTTTCTCTACTTCAACCGTTTTTGTAAAAGGGTTTTATACAATGTCAATCTCGTATAACAGAGATAAAAATATGGTTATTTAGCGAGCAAAACTACGGTACGTAAGTACCTACGTTACTATGGTTTTACATTGGTTTCATTTGTATAATCAAATATTCTTGAAAATATGTTAGATTTTATAATTGCTTCCATTTGTATTGCATTATTATGAAAATAAGACGAATTTTAAATGCTTTTCTTTCAAAATATTTTTAAAATATAAAAATTTTCATTCATAATTTTAATAAAAACTATTAGAGCTGTATCGAAATGACGTCATAACTTTACTTTTGTTACAGTCTATCAAGCGAAAAGTATATAATTTTATATTATTCAAAACTAAAATCCATATATTTATACAGGCTGTCTCACAACTCGCGCCTTAGACTGACACTTGCCGATGACAATAGGTTGCCAACAAGTAGAAGGAAATAATTTGCGGCTGCTAGCATAACGGAGTTACAAGACTTTTTAATCCACCAATCCCGGAAGGATATCTTGAGGTGTGATGATATTATTACAAAATAAAACTGGTTGCCAGGCTTTAAAAATACTACTAGTGAGTTACAAAACTTGTTTGACTTACTGTAATTTTGACACTTTAGAGTTGACTTTCCACAAGATTTCTATCCGGAAAACACGTTCCGAATAAACTCGTGCTGCCTCTCTGGCGTTACGTCCACATTCTCCGAAAATTATAATCATTTCTAAGTAATCAGCGGCTGAATACATGGCAAGAATTTGCCTTTTTTATTCGCCTTGTCAAATTTAATTTGACACTGACATTTTTCGAAAACTACAGTCGCCCACACATTTTAAAGAAGATTTGATTTGTATAAAACCCTAGTAACGTAAAATTACGGCAAACACACGTTAAAGGTGTAAGTCTCTGATTGGTCAATTTTAAGACGTCTTTTCTCGAATATCTTTTAAGCTAGATTTTTTTTTCTTCGAAATTACACATCCGAGTGCAGTCTCGTGTTTCCTCATTCGCTCTGGGGCGCGAGTTGTGAGACAGCCTGTATATTCATATCTCACTACAAAATAATTCTCACATATATTTGCAAAATCTATGGGATATTTTAATATAAATTATGTACAATACATACATTTTCTTTATATTCAATATCCTGAAATTTTCTTTTTCTACTTTCCTTTTCTTTTTCTATTCGTTATTTTTTCGCAAATTCCTTTTGTATTCTTTTCTACGTACATTCTTTTGCGTTGTTGATTTTTTTTTATTTTTAATATTTTCATCAATCTTCATAATGATGTACAAATGTTTTTGATAATGGCATACAAATATTTTTGACAGAGACATTTATGTGTCAATTACAAACATTTGAATTTCTTGCCTTGAAGTAGTTTGATCTGAGATTTTTTTACATCAAATTATTTTATATGCATTTCTTTATCTCTAAATCTAGAGAAGAAATAATAATGAATTTATAATTATCGAATAAAGAATTTAACGTTCTTTAATATAAGTATTTACATAAATTTTCGATAAATAATATTTAGATGATTTTTTTCTTGTAACTACTACTTCCGGTTGTCCAATTGTTACCAAAACTTTTTTGTTTTGGTATTCCCTGCCATTATTGTATACTTTTCTGCTAAGAAATGCCCAACAGTGTTCAATCAGTAGCGTCTATCAAATATTTTGGGGGAAAACTCTTTCTTTCTGTTTCCTATAAAATTTTGGATTCTTAGAGTGCTCTGCAGGATCTAAATCTAGAGATATGCTCAAGCTGGGCCGTGGGCCGCGGGCCGCAGTCGATTTGGTTACATTATTTCTCTTTCGAAATTTTAAATCATTTCTGACCAAAGTTTGAATGAGTGCTGATTCGTTTTGGCGGCAAAATTTCGGATCGTCCACTTTTGGTAAACTAATACATATTACACACAAATTTTTTAATAATTTCACGTTTCGGCGGCTATCTTTCCAATAGGGCGCGAGTAGACACGAGACTCGAGCGACCTTGACGTGCTTGGAATCAGCTGATTTGTGCGCGCTTGTCATTTTTACAAGACAATGTCACTTTGCCAATGTTTTGACTTATTTAAATTTTGAACTGCCTGAAAATTGTATAATAATATTTTAGTAGTTCAAAATCAAAATAAGTCAAAACATGTCTTGTCAAAGTGACATTGTTGTTGTCAAAATGACATGCGCACACAAATCAGCTGATTCCATGCACGTCAAGGACGCTCAAGTCACGTGTCTACTCGCGCCCTGAAGACACTTACACAATTCCAATTTGAACGAGGGCATCTAGCGGCAATGCATTGAAGTAATGGTTGCTATGATTACGACGTCTAAACAAAGAACTGTCACCTTTACTCCTCTACACTCCAGCCATCGTTTTAGTTCTATTATCGAATGACCTTCAATATTATTAAACAAAAAAATTCCTTTTCTCCCTTTTAAATCATTTTTAAGAAACAAAACGAACAAAATAAATCAGATAATTAGGTTATAACACGAATGACAGATGCAAACAGAATGGCAGGTATAGTACTTCGGAGAGGGACATAAGACAAGGTGGAGGGGGGGGTTGTTTGGAAGTGAGATCTTCTATCTCTCTCTCTCTCTCTTGCGTGTGATGGTGACGTCAATTATGTAAGTGTCTTATTGTTTTGTGTATTTCAAGTTTGTGTAATATCTTTCAAAACTTTTTCTAGCAATTTTAACATGGATCAGACCTTATTTGGTAATAAAATTTAGAGCATAAAATTTTTCTCAAAACTTTTGTTACATACATAATTTGAAGTGTTTCAAGTTATACAAACAATAAAATGTTGAATACATCCAACTTACTTTAGGTTACTGTATTTAAAAATAACCAATAATTTCTAGTCAGTCATTCGTACAATCTGTGTATGCAAATAATCTTATCCGTTTCATTACAAAAGCTATCTGATTCGTAATGAAAGCAAAACAACTCAACTTGTTGAAGGTCCGGTGAAACATCAAGCTAATTTAAACAGTATGCATTCCCTTACATGATAATTCCATCGCTTACATCCGTTGTTTGGGGGTGCTGACAAAGGCACTGGCACTGACCAGGTGTCTCTTAACCTGGTGTGTATACAGTGTCTGTCTCACATCACATTTACCTGGCTAGGAAACCAGGTATATAGTATAATAGTACAATGACCGATTTTACAAGCTGGATTCCGCAATAGGCACACGAACACGGACACGAAATTATGATAAAATATCAGAAAGAAATTAATAAAAAATCTGGTGTGGCCAACACAATACCTCCCGCCATTTACAGTCCGAGTCACAAAAAGGATTAAGTTTTTTGGATTAGCGAATTTTGCTCTAATTTTGACAGTTTATTTCTTAAAATATAGTCTAATCTAATCCAAGTAACTACCTTTTTTTTAAACCTCTCAACAGGATTAAATCCCAATTACAGAGTGGGTTATTCACATTTACACACATCCATGCCTTAGTGGGATTCGAACCCATGACATGAGGCGAATAAAATGAAGATTAAATTTTAAATACCGGGATAGAATAGAATTCACTAAACAAAAATGAGGATTAGCTTAAATATTTCTGCGAATCGTTAATTTTAATTAATCTAAATACATACCTACATATTTACTTATGCTGGAAACTGTATTGAATTCCTTTTCTATTGTTCTATTTAATTTTTCCTTTTTAAAACGTTACTAATATTATTTTGTAATGATTAGTTCTTTGATAGTGACATTTATCTGTCAGTTACATACATTTGAATAACTGCGTTTTGTTTTTTTTAAGCGGAGGCTCTGGGATTTAAATTATAGATAATTTTATATATTTATCCGTAAAATATATAGAAAAAGTATTAATGCAGATGTATAGAAAATTTAATAATCTTTAATTTTTATAATAACATTAATCTCGAAAAATTAACATTTAAAGGTATTTTTTGAAGAAAAACTATTTTGAGCTGCTAGTAAAGTGCCATTTCCGGTTATCCGATTTTCACCAAAATCTAATGGGCTCTTTCCAATATAGAAAAAGTTCGAAATACAATATTTCAAAATTTTCTGAATGATAGTATTTGAGTTAGAGTGGAGGTGTGACGGCTGGAGCCGTTACAATTGTAAAAATATTAATTGACAAACTGTATAAATTATAAAATATAATAAAAGATAACAATTTTTATTTTACGTGAACGTTACCAAAAAATGACAAAATATCAATGAATATTTATTTACTTTTCGTCACCTAGTTTCCAAAACAATCCCCCAAACCTCACTTGATTTCCTTGATTCCCCCCATGTGACTGGATGCACATTATAGAGGATCCACACACACATACACACAGACATCATCGTGAAAATGTTAAAATTGGATTCTAGGGACCTTAAAAATCTCGATATGCGATGTTTAGCACGATCCCTATACCTCCCTTACCAAGGGTAGCGGGAGCTAAAAAAGACGTTTTTTCTTTTATTTTCAAAATGAGCTCATAGAATGCCGCCCGCTTTATACTTCGAACAAAGCTTACTTCTCTAACAATAATGCCGTTGTTGAATGTGGCTTCGTAGAAATTGAGCATTCGCCTTATAGTCCAGATCTAGCCCCCTGTGACTATTTTTTGTTTCCTAATCTCAAAAAAATACTAAGGGGGACAAAATTTAGGGACGATAACGAACTTATAGCGGCTGTTAAAAGGCATTTTGCGGGCAGCCAGAGGAATATTTTTATAATGGCACAAAATTGTCCCCTGTGGTGCACTCTCCACGCCAGCAATGAGAGCCCGCGAGGTGACGCCTGGTAAACGTCCGCACGGTACAAATATGTCATCATCATTACCGATATCTGCGTACAAAGCAGATTGGCACCATAGGCGCCGGCTACGTGGGGGCTTCGGGGCTCGAGTCCCCACATGGAAAAAGCGAAGGTGTTCTGCCTCCACACAGAAATTATTTTTACCAATAAAAAGTATACTCATTTTGAAATATTTTTAATACATCAATTACTTATACAAAGTAACAATGTATATCTATTCTATTATTTATTTTATAAGATTTCCAACTTGTAAAATAAATAAATATATCATCACGGCTTATTACCCATTGCTGGGCGTGTCAATCTGCTTGGTACACAGATTTCGGTAATGATGATGACATATTTGTACCGTGCGTGTGTTTACCGGGCGTCACCTCACGGGCATTCATTGCTGGCGTGAAGAGTATTGTATTTTGTATTAACAAAAGTACTGTGTAAGTAACGCGTGCGGACTAGCAAATACTACTGCCACCAGTGTTGCCAGATTTAAACTGCAGTATTGTGTGAAAATTAAGGTAGATTTTGCATATATATATATATATATATATATATATATATATATATATATATATATATATATATATATATATATATATATATATACAATTGAAATTTATCTTCTATCTGTCTCTTGTTGTTTCGCTGTTAATTTTAAAAAACGTCAAGATTTTTTAAAAAATTTTGTACCCCGATATTTTAAGTCATACGATAAATTCGCATCTTTGCACAATTTTATTTATATATGTACTAATTTTGAGACATAAGTTTTTAGTTCGTAAATTTTCTGTTGCCTACTTTTAACCGCCACACAAAAATCCAAAAGTCGGCGCCTATGATTGGCACAACCAGCAATGGTAATATGCCGTGATGATATATTTATTTTATTTATTAAGATGTTATTGAAACGATGTATCCAAAAGCAAGAGGCCTATAATGAAAAATAAATTTTTGTTGCTGTTCTAATCTTTTCTTTGCATGCCTAGACCGGGAATATAAAACAGGCCCATCGTAGATCTCAATAAATGTTTCGATAATTCCTTTTCAAGAGTTTTATAGGCGTAGATAGAAGTTTCCAGAGTGATCTTTTTATGTATTTATATCATCTGCAAATTTAATTTCTTTATCAAAATTTATATTTACGTCAATATAAGGTGATTTCAGCTCTTCTCGAAAATAGTATATTGAAAGACAAGTTTTACAATGATCCATATTGTAATACGAGTACAGGGGTCTGATTTTGTAACTTTGAAATCATTTATCTATACTTAAAATTTGTTGAAAATGTTGATTTTTTAATGAAAATATTTGATTGACGCAGCAGAAAAGTGTGGTTTTGACATTTTGACTCTCGCTCTCGAAACTAATGCCAATGCAATTCTACACCGTTTTACATATCGACGCCAAATTTTGTAGAGATGTTCTTTTAGCTTCAGAGGATGTGTCGCAGAACTTCAAAATATTGTATAGTTTTTTTATAATTAATTTTAAAAATTTACAAACGAGAAAACACAGTGAAGCGAGCAACGTTTGAAATCTATCTCTGTAGATTGCAATCGGCTGGTCTCCGACAGTCGTTTTCAAATCTGCACCACATGGTAGCAATGATGTGGAGGGGGAAATCTCAAATCCCCTGGATTTCAATCTCCAAAGTTTGCGTAATTGAGCCGTAGGCGAGTTTCGCAAAGTACGAGTATTACAAATGGACGTTGTAATACGTGTTTTTCGTACTATTTTTCCTATTTTGAATTATTATTATTTATTATTATTATTATTTTTATTATTATTATTATTATTATTATTATTATTCGTTTATATAGCCATATATAATATTCATAATTAAAAATACACAAGAAATATATAATACATTACAACAAATTTTTCTCACTTCTTACAAACTGAATAGGGGACTACAGCGCAATTGATTTAAGAGAAATTAGGAAAAAATATTGAAATTATATGCTTAATAATAAATATTAATAAATAAAACGACATAATTCAAATACTTCGGAAATAAGGGGATTTTTGTTATAGCAGCTCGTCACTCATGTGAAATCCATATATATTATATTGATTGGCGACTCAAAGACGGCCTATAAATATATAACGAATACCCAGTTAGGGGCGGAGCCTACTACCAATAGAAGTAGAGAAATTGAAATAGCGGAGGCGTGGCTATCAGTCCAGTAGTGCAATTCTCAAGTAGTTTTTATTTAAATATAAATATTTTGCAATAAACTTAATAATTTAAATACATTTCCAATTATAAATCATGTAGACTTGTACAGTATAATAATATTTATTTATTTTTATAAATATAATTTAGAAATAGCATATATTTCAAGAACATTTAGGTCCACGAAGAAAATAGTTTGATATAAAACCTTATATTCGTGACGTCACATCTATATTTTCAAATTTCGGAGGACTATAACTCGCTTATTAATAGGACTTTTTTCACCGGATTTTCATCGACAGTCTTAGTTTCACTTATACATTCAGATGAAATTATATTTAAAAAATGGTGGAATCCCCTATTGACCGATTTTCGGTAGCGAAATACCGCATCCGGACCACATGGCGTGAGTCGGCTGAGCACTCTTTGTTAAAATCATATAAATAGTCAAATTTGGATATCGTAGGTCTGTTGCATCGCCCGGCATAAACTAGGACGGAGAGGGTGCATCTTCTCCGGAGATTCTCTCCTTATACCAGAGAGCCAGAGGAAAAACCGTCCGCAAAATGTCGCTCGCATCAGCGCCAGTTTAAGTAGCCGAAATTACATTGGTTAAACTTGTCCCTTGTCTCCAATTCAGCCAATCTGAGAGTTCAAAACTATTCCGTATTCTCTGCAATACTGAATTGCTTAAATGGAATACGGTATAGCTAAATAGTATTCATCCTAAAAATTGCACTGTTTATAGCAGTTGATATTGCCTTAAGGCCTGTGTCCACGATCCTAGAAATCGATCCGAGTTCTCGGATATAGGCCGCAATTCGATATCTCGGATCGTGGACACTACTAACTCGGATGGAAAAATGCGTTCTGTCCCATTTTTTCGTACAAGTTGCTAATTTCATTACCAATTTAAAATCTTGACGTTTGATGTTTGATAAGCTTGAAAATGATAAGGCTATAAAATATTACATAATTTTACTTATTTTTGATATTGATTATAAATAATTACTTATAAATAAATTAATATATTCGTTGTAAAAATTTAATTTACTTAATGTCGGGATAATTTTTCTTTTTTATTTTTATGAGTTTTTAGTATTGGTAGAAATGGCTGAAACTAACTTCATAAATTCGACCAACCTGACATCTGTAGTCATACAAGTTCAATGTTTATGATCAAAAAATGTGATCGAGAACTCGGAACGATTTCTAGCATCGTGGACACTGGCCTTTAGCCAGATCTTCTCTCGTGCATTCCTCGTCTAAGTTGGCGCACGTGAGCAGGTGGGCCATTGTTTGTTCTTGACCACAATGATATAAAGTGGGTTCTGCTTGGTACCCCCAAATGAACATGTTTGCTGCACATTTTCCTACTTGACTTCGTGAGCGATTTTCGCATTAATTTACTTTTATTTCAAAATTATTATTGAAAGAAATGTTAAAATATCAAGGTTGATGGTAATATTGACAGTTTCAATAAATATTTGAAATTTAATTTATTTTTCCATTTGATATTTTGACACAGGTACAAGGTAGGTTAGAGTTAAAATTTATATTTATTATCTTATTAACCTACAAATAAATACCTTGAATTTTAATTTAAAAGAGTTTTTTACTGTTTGTTGTAATTATTTTTAACTTTCGCCATTCCTTTAGGTAAGGAAGGTATTGTTTTTGGTCAAAAAATTCGATGGTGATTTTTTAATGAGAGTCCCTAGAATACGATGTGCGCGTGTATGTGAGCGTGCGTGCGTGCGTGCTTTCATACGCGCGCGCGCGCGTTTGTGTGTGTGTGTGTGTGTGTGTGTGTGCGTGCGTGCGTGCGTGTGCGTGTACGTGTGTGTATGTGTGTGTATGTGTGTGTGTGCGTGCGCGTGCGTGCGTGTAAGTGTGTGGTGTGTGTGACTAAAGTTTGCTCTGCGATAACTCTAATACTACAATTCCAAAAATGATAATTCTTTCGTATTTCTCTACGTTACGTCCATATAAAGAGCTGATTAGATTTTGGTTGTAAATGATCAACCAGAAGTACCCACATTAGAACATTTTAACAGTTTTTCTTGAAAAAACAATGATAAATAACATTTTTTCACATTTAATGTTATTATAAATATTAAATAATATTTTATTCTCTATACGATTTGACTGCATTTTATACTTCATATTAATTGGATATAGAGTTAAAAATTATAAAAAAATTAAATTTCATAAATTAGTCAGCTTTGCTATAACTATGGAAACAGCTACTATATTAAGAAAATTCTGATTGAAAGATGTCAGTGTCAAGTGCAATTGACAGAGTATGTTTGTGATATAATTTTCCTGGAAATATAGGAACTTTCTGTATGGAATTTGTATGAAACACATACAACTACCGGCAGGTAATGTACAAGAAATAAAATCTTTTGCAAGGGCCTTTCTGTACGAAATTTGTAGGAAGGTAATGTGCTGACCACACCAGATTTTTTAATTTGTTTTAGTAAACGAATACAAAAATAAGAATTTAAGTTATCTTGCATATTAATGGTGTCATATTTTTTGTCAATAATTCGAATGCTATATAGAAATATTTTTAGTAATGAAAAGTCGATGAGAAATTAATTGAACCATAAAATTCTATATACCTACCTGTTGATGGTCATGTACATATATTGATTAAACTCTTATCAGCAGTAAAATTATATTTAATTACCATACGATAACGCTAAATGAGATATTAATGTAGTCAATATAAAATAAATATAATGGTTTATATATTATTACACTATATTAATAAAATCACTGTTATTATAAAAATCCATAAAACTGACAATTACCATATTGTTTTATTATTTTTCTGTGCATGTTTAACAGTTAAAATTTTCAGGAAAAAATCTTATTTTAAAACAAATGATTCATTCTATGATTATGACTGGAAAATTTTCTCCGCACATATTATAGGGATAAGCTATTCGAGAAAAATTCCACGATTCCAAATGGATTTTTTTTACAATATGCACATTAAATGAGCGGACTTGAATCTGAAATAGAAAAGTGGTGAAATTGTGGAAATACCCGAGCGAATATAATAGGAGTGATAACGGTCTGTAATTATGTGTGTAGAACAAGAATATTCTGGCAACTATGTGTATAGATTAATGATAAAGAGTAGAATGTATTCAAATATAATTGACAGATTATATAAGCGGCGGAACAAACACGTCAGATGCAGCTAGAATTTGTGATATTTAGACGGTATAAACTTTGGTGTAAGTATATTATTTGTATTTTAGTGTATGTTACTGTTAGTGATCTTCCCAGCTGGCAGCGTTGGCGGTTCATTTGACGTTTGTTGCTTATGATATTGTATTTTAAAAATTATACTCGAAAAATGGAACAAGGCATTAAATAATAAATAATAAAATTTAAAAAAATACAGATTATTAATTTAAAATATAACAATAAATAAAAATGAAAAAATATACTTGTAAGTAGTAGTATAGTAAAGAAAAAATAATGCAATAGTTATTTGTATCACTAGTCCAGAAACTGAATATTTGCGAGAACGAGTTTATTTTGACAGGCCGAGCTGAAAGCGAGGCCTGCAAATACGAGATCTCGCAAAACAGTTTCTGGGCGTGTGATACACAAGATTTTTTGTGCCGACATCTCCATAAATTCTTCGTATATTTCTCAACACTTTATTCTATTTTACATAACCTAAAAAAATGAACATATATTTTTAACGGTTTTGCATTGCAAGTTTAAATATAATTACTTACCTTTGAGCTTAAAATTGGTAATTATTTTATATTTATTGAAAATATATCATACAAACATTAGTTATATATATTTTATATACTTTCGCATATTTTCAATGACAGATAGCGGAAACTCAATTGTATCACGTGAAGTTAGTTGTAGTTACAAAACAAACGAAACGAATTAGTCCTAAAGTTGGAACTTATAATTTAATCTATACGAGATGACAGCAATGGCAGCATATTATTATTTTTATGACAGAATTTAGTTATTTAAGTTATAACAATTACAGATTTAGCTCTAAAATTTGTAAACATTTTGCTAATTCTTGTGTTGAAAGTAATCTTAAATTGACATATCACCAGAACAGTAATGCGAACTCCTTTTGCCGGCCTAGGTCAGCAACAGTGCATTTCTGGACGATTTTGAGTTCTGTAATACTAGTCAAAATGGACGGAGGTACGAAAATATATTTTTAAATACAATTATTAAAATAAACTGTGGTAGTTGCTTTAGAAATTTGGTTGGATTAGGTTTAGGCTACTTTCCCTTCGCCTCTCCCATTCGCATTAACGAATCAAATACTAGTGATTGTGTCGTCACAGTATAGAGAATAAAGGCCAACGCGCACTTATACGCGGCGAGGCGCGGCGCGCCACAGCGCGGCGGACGACGAAAATTACATCCTAACGCGCACTATTACGCGGCGCAGCGCGGAGCTGTGCAGTTTTTAACATCAAGACGTGAAGTTACGACCTACCGTTTTCATGTGTACCATGGCTTCAGGAAGAAGAAGTTATTTTACTTGCTTGTTGTGCTGCAGCGGAAGAAGAAAATAAAAAAAGTGGATCCATGAAATAAATAAAAAAAGAAATACAGAAGGTGAATTCCATTTCTTCTCCAATCTCGAGCCAACAGTTATCTTTTGCTTCCTGATTTGAATAATTTGGATCACTCATATCGTACAAAATTTTATAATTTTCCACTCATTTTTGCTACAATATACGGACAGGGTAGTTAAAGTTAAATTAGTTTAGTCTAGTGGCTCTAGTCTCGTGGTTTGTTACATTCGGAAGCACGAACTTTACCGATCACATCATTTGGGTATGAAATCCGTCGGCTACGCCGTCGATCCTATAGCGCACTTATCGACGGCGCGGCGCAGCGCGGCGAGGCTTCGGCAGAAATATTGTCTGGCTATAATTCTGAACAGGCCGCCGCGCTGCGTAGCGCCGCGCCGTCGATAAGTGCGCGTTACTCCATAAGAAACAATGCATTTTATATTTTACGAAAAACAGCGCTGCGCCGCGCCGTGCCACGCCGCGCATAAGTGCGCGTTGGCCTTAAGCAGTAGCGACACCGCTGATTTTCGTTCCAACCTGCTCGGGTTGACGGGGGAATAATGAGGAGCGGGATTTTGAATCAGATTTAAATAATACATTACGTTCAGATTCATTGTATTTGTAATAATTATTATGTATTTGTTAGAATTTTATAAAAAATATATTTTAATATTATATACAGGTCTCGGAAGTAAGTTCATTAATTTAAATACATTGTCCGGTACAATATGTAACAAATAGTTTTATTTATTATAAATATGAACAATAACAAAAATCTTGTGTGCCACACGTAGGAAAAGTATATTTTTCCTTATTTGCACAAATAGCTATTTTTATAATATATATTTTATCTTTGTGATAAATATATATTTTTTTAAATAAAAGAGTTTACTTCTTACTTATTTACACATGCACCTAAAGTGAGAAATTGGTTGAAACACAAAGATATAGAACTCATAGATGTGTTCAGTTTTCATTTATATTAAAGAGACACAGTTAAAAAAATTACAATATGAGTTCCAAAAAATATTTAGATGAATGTGCGATACAAACTTGTAAAAATATGAGAAACATCAAAAGTTTCGTTTTTTTTTCGTTCCCTGGAGACTTGGAAAGGTATATAATATAATTATTATAAAATTATAATTTATAATGCTCTAATTTGTTCAATATAAATTACGGACAGAAACTTGCGAAAATAAGGCACTTTTAGATGTCGACATTAAATCTCTTCCCAAAAAATATAAAATTTGCGAAATACATTTTCCTTTAAACAAAATACAAGATGGAAAGCGAAGAACTCTCCTACCTGATGCAATTCCAACATTATTTTTACCGAGATTTTACCTACACATACAAATCTACCATTTTCGAATTTTTCAATGCCAAAATCACCACAACTTTCAACATCTTCCGAAGTACTGACGTAACACTGAGCTTCAATAGACCAGAAAAGCGTAACGGTCAAATTTAGGCGCCAAATTCAAACTCAGTTCATAACGCTGAGAATATAATTTTAATCGCCGTGTATTTCTTACCAAGAAAATTTTACCTTAACTTTAAAGGCCGAAAAATCGCATAAAAGTAAATCTCTTATGCAAAACATTATATGTACCACCTAGAATGATCCTTTATCTCCAGATTCATGCAATAATATTCACATGAACTATGCACAGTTTATAATTATTTAAATAAAAATACAACACTACCAAATTCAATGAACGTATATCTCGATCAGTCCTACAACTTCGGTACGCAGCCAATCGCAGCATAGCTTGTGTTGCACTTAACGTATTTACAGGCAGGTGAGGGACTATCCACGACATACGGAATTTTAACTTACACGTAACATTTTATTTTCTAATAATTTTCTTACTCTACCTTTTCAAGAATTTTAAACAGTTGCAATCTATTACTGAATAAACAAACTATCAAATCCTTAACAAGAGCTGCTTAATTTCTTTTACAAAATATCTTTTTTTTGGCAGTAAAATCACACTTCCATAAGAAACCTATACTAGGGAATTCAAACTATGAACTCGCGCCAAAAGCAAATTCTAACCTTACTTTTCTGGTCTATTCACCGCGAAAAAATACTTTAAGACTAAAGGTAGACCGCCTTCGGAAGGAAAATATTGCATTAAGACAAAAATTAGAAAATACTACAGAAGATCGAAAACGTATAACAATTGATGATTTTGAAGCAACTATATATAATTTGTTATTGTTTATATTTATTACTTTAATGCGAGTATTTTTGTAAATGAGTAATATTTATAATAATTATTTTTTGTTTAGTACAATGGATTTGATGTACAACACTTATTTACATATTTGTTATTGGTTATTGTTTATATTAATCACTTTATTACTAGCATTTTTATAAATATTTGGATTTGATATATAATATTTTCTATTATTTAATTATTTATTATTATTGGCTTTAAATATAATTTTTTTACATATTTATATTTCACTATTATCTATTTTTACCATATTACACTTCATCATTTGATATTAAATAACTAATATGAAATATATATTTACATGTTTTCTTCTAATTTCGCGCTCCTCATTATTACCCCATGCACGCCGAGCAGCCTGGAACGAAACATCAAAGGTTCCGAAAAGAGTGTTGCTACTGCTTGTATTCTTTTTACTGTGGTGTCGTCATCAAGAGAGGGAAGGAAACAAGATTTATATATTTATGTTAAATATCTTAAATAATTACACAATTTATTAAAAAAAATTATAATCTAAATAATGTAGATGAGTAAACTGAACTTGAAAAATATAATATATTTTAAATTCCTCTTGTATGCAAGTAGCCCATTTCAGGAAATTTGGGAGTGCACCCACAAATCTCCCCCAAACTACGCCTGTGCATATACCTACAATCCTACAAGTAATATATACCAGTTTTTCGTATAATAATTTTTTAATGACTTCTTCTATTAACAGGACAATTCAAATACGTTAAAAAGAAATTAACGTAATGCCATTGTTCGTCGTACGATATTAGCTGACGCCTGTCCTTATCTAGAATCCGAATCAGATAATACTGGTTTTGGGAATGGTACATTGAATTTTTGTACAATTTATCTTTATTTAACATGTACTATTTGTCAAGTCTCATAAACAGGTTTTTGTTTGAATTTAGCTATTACAATTCTTGAAATTTGTTTTATTATTGAAATAGTGTTCAATGTAACTTTAATACGAAGGCTATTTTTTTCAACTTCTGGTAAGCTGGTAAACAGTAAACAACAGTGAAAAAAACTTTTATGCACACTCAACTTAACTACATATCGATGCTACTTCTCAATGCAATCGCCATTGATATTAAGGCACTTATCGTAAAGCTCCTGTAACCCCTCTTCATAAAATGTCGAGTACGTTCCGCGCGGTCGAATTCCACGCGGTCGAAATCCCACGCGGTCGAAATTCCACGGGTCGAAATCCCACGCGGTCGAAATATACCCTCACCACTTTGTCCGTTCTACAGAAATTCAAATATTTCCACGCCGTCGAATCCCACCCGGTTGAAATGTTACACGATACAAATCCCTCGCTCACGTACCGCTCTCTTTATCGATCGTATTGCATTCTAACAATCTATGGTTCTTGGTAGTTCCGCGTCAAAGATAATATATTAAAAAGAAATTTAAAAACATATTATATTATTATACAACGAACTATTTAATGAATGAAGCAGAAAAAGAATTTACCTATATATTTTAAGTAAACATGATAGTTTACTAGTTATTTAATATTATATTGTCAAAATACGCCAAGTGGAAGAAAATATATTTGGAAATAAAAGCAACATAAGATTTATAATAGACACAGTAATACATAATTTTACAACTTAAATAAGGAATGAACTGCTTATTCACATAATGTGACAGCTAATCTAAAATGGCGGACCAGCAATATCAATAATTTTACTTAAAATGTATAAGTAAATTCTTTTCCTGCTTCATTCATGAAATAGTTTGTTGTATAATAATATAATATGTTTTAATTTTTTTAAAATATTTTATCTTTGACGCGGAACTACCATGAAGCATAGATTGTTAGAATGCAATACGATCGATAAAGAGAGCGGTACGGGAGCGAGGGATTTGTATCGTGTAACATTTCGACCGGGTGGGATTCGACGGCGTGGAAATATTTGAATTTCTGCAGAACGGACAAAGTGGTAGCGGTACATTTCGACCGCGTGGGATTTCGACTCCGTGGAATTCGACCGCGCGGGATGCTTCGAAAATGTCGCCGTCTGCGTGCTTAGCCAATCTGCCACGCTGGTTATCAGCTCCTTAGTCTCGAATTTCTACGTCTCCAGCTACATTTTCATTCGGGTAAACAAATGAAAGTCGCTTGGTGTTAAGTTCAGGCTGTATGGCGGGTGGTCGAACATCTTATAACACGAGGGGGGGGGGGGGAGAAGGAGGAAACGACCGACTCTAAAGCTACATTCACAGCTACTTTTTTAATGCCTAATGATAATGCATAAGACATAACTTTAATACATAGTGCTAATGCGTAAGGTTAAGAAAAACAGCATTTTGAACATCAAAATTTAACTGATAGTTGACATCTGTATTTATTCAAATTACCTGGCAAAATTGAAGTTTATCATGGCAGGAAAGGATTGCTGCAGCGTATTTCCTTGTTTAATTTTATTTGAGCACATGGTATTACAAATGTAGCACTAGATGCAGCTATTTGTTTTCTTGGAGTTTGCAAACATTTGTTGCTATGCATTATGTTTATGCATTATGCGTTAATATTAAAACTAGCTGTGAATGGTCCCGTGTGTTGCCATATAACAAACTTCGTTACGCATTATCTATTAGTATTTGTTTCAAGGTTGTAGACAATGGTTGATTTTGACTAATAACACACGTATCTCGAACAGACATTGTCTTTATTTTTACAAAAAATATACTACACGACGTTTCGATTGATAATAACTCCAATCTTTATCAAGTTTAAACTGAACAATAATCTTAAAGCTACGACATTTTATACAAGGAGGGATGTGATGAGCTGTGACGATTCCGTTTCAGATGATGGAGTTGACCAATTAGGGGGCACCACACGGTACGATACGAATATCTGTGCTGGGATGGCTGAATACTCCACTTTTGTTGGTGATGTACGCTGCTTCTTTAAATTTTCTTTTATACCAACGATCTTCTCTGTCAATAATGTTGGCTTCATTCCATTTGATGTGGTGTTGTTCTGTCCATGACTTCCATGAGTGATGTGCAATACCTGACTTTTCAGTTTCTCCCAATTGCGTGTTCTTCCTATGTTCTTTAAGTCTTACGGCTAGAGGTTTTTTTTGTTTCACCTATGTATGAGGCACCGCATTCACATGGCACTTGGTATATGCAATTCTTTGTGTTGTCTTGCTTCGGCTTTGTTCTTGTGAGTGCACTTCGCAGAGTTTCTGTTGATTTGAAAACCGTCCTAATGTTGTATTTTCTTGATATTCTGCTTATTTCCTCTGATGTCCCTTTGATATAAGGAATCATTAGAAGCGGTTCTTTAGTTTTGTAGAACCGTAGAACAGCCGTATGACTTAAAGAACATAGGAAGAACACGCAATTGGGAGAAATTGAAAAGTCAGGTACGCTTGGACAGAACAACACCACATCAAATGGAATGAAGCCCACGTTATTGACAGAGAAGAACATTGGTATAAATGAAAATTCAAAGAAGCAGCGTACAACACCAACAACAGTGGAGTATTCCCAGGCCCGATCCTAGCGGGTGTTCATGTTGTCCCTAGAACAAAGGCGGCCAAGCCTTTGCTTGGGCTGCAAAGCCATCCTAACTTTTTATAAAAAAAAATATTTAAGATTTTTTAAAAGATCAACAATTTATGAAATAAACATATTAATAAAGCATTATTCTTTTAAATACTTGATTAAAATACTGAGTATACTTATGATGTCAATCAGTGGCGTAACTAGAAATCTTGCGCCCCTATGAGAAAATTTTCTGGGTCGCCTTGATTTACAACGCTCAAAGAAAAAATTTAAAAGAAAAAAAATATTAATTTTTACATTTTACGGTCACAGTAATATTCACTACACTTGTTTTTACCTTCCGTCACTTTTAAGTAAGGAAAGTATTGTCTTTGGTCAAAAATTTCGGTGGTGAGTTTCTAATGAAAAAGCACGTTTTAAGGTCCCTAGAAATACGATTTTACTATTTTTACGATGATGTCTGTATGTGTGTGCGTGTGTGTGGGTGTGTGGGTGCGTGCGTGCGTGCGTGCGTGCGTGTGTGTGTGTGTGTGTGTGTGTGTGTGTGTGCGCGCGCGTGTGTGTGTGTGTGTGTGTAACAAAACTTTCGTCTACGATAACTCTAATACTACAATTCCAAAAAATATAATTCTTTCGTATTCCTCTTCGTTGCATACATATGAAGAGCTGATTAGATTTTGGTTATAATTGGTCAAACGGAAGTACCCTCATTTGAAGATTTCAACAGTTTTTCTTGAAAAAACGATGTTAAATCTCATTTTTTCACATTTAATGTTTTTATAAATATTAAAGAATATTGTATTCTATATACAATTTTACTGCATTTTATACTTCATATTAAATGGATATAGAGTTATAAAATTATAAAGAAATTAAATTTCATAAATTAGCTAGCTATGCTAGAAACAGCTACTATTAAGAAAATTCTGATGTCAGTGTGTCAATTGACATATTCGTCGTATATTTGTGTTATTCTACTCGAAATATAGGGTCCTTTTGCTCGAAACTTTCTGTATGGAATTTGTATAAAATACATACAACTGTCGAAAGGTAATGCACATACAAGAAATTTAGAATCTTTTGCAAGGAACTTTCTGTTTAGATTTTATAGAAAATACATAGGCATTTACGAAAATTCTACCAGTAGATACCGCATCTACCGACTGTGTTCGAAAACACGAGTGGTAAAAAGTTACCGTGTTCGAAAATTGTAATCTACTAGATCCATTTACTGGATTCATGAAGAATCTAAACTCAAAAAAAGGTAGTGATGCAAAGCGAAGCGTGCGCGTTAAAAGTGGAAATGTGTTCAAAGTAGGACTCTGCTCAGATTGTTAACTACATTAAATTTCTAACCTGTTTCAAAATTTTTTTATAGGTTATGGAGCTACCCTGTATACCACTTGCGTCGATCGATTCCGGTAGCTATAATCAAATCCCAATTTGGATGCCGGATTCGAAATCGAAAAAGGTAAAAAAATAATTTTTTTGACTCCGATTTGTCTCAAATTTTGTATGCGTTAACTAGGGATAAATGACTAATGGATAGCCAAATCTGAGCCTCTAGGGGTTGATAAGGGAGTTATTGAAATCTGAAGTGGGTTTTTGGAAATAACTGTCTAATAATGTTTTTCTGTGTAATTACAGGATCAACAGCGGACCAAGGACCACTTAAGGACATCTCAGGATACATTATTAAATAATTAATTTAATTATAAAATTTAGTTAGTGTAGGGATATATTAAAAAAAAATATATTTTTTTTTCAAATAACGTACGCCTTACCTTCACCCATGAATTCCTTTTAGCTTGTAATACAAATAAAATGTGTGTAATTGTTCTAATTGTGATTGTTATTTATTGTGTAGAGGGTGTACCATTATAAATTTTGTAACAATAATGTACTTGTAATTGTTACAATAAATATTTATTTTTATTTTAAAAAATGTTTTATTTATTCTTTCACTGATAGGTATTTGTTGAAAACGTCATTGACCCCTAAATTTTGTTGATTTTTTAAATATATCTTATTTTTATATTTTAAATACATGTCTACATATAATTCGACACTTTTCTAAGGGGTATATCTTTAAAAGAACTTTAAATTCCAAGTGCTCTTTTCATTTCTGTTATCCTGATACCACCAGAAATTTTCAACAAAATTTGACAAGAGTGGTGCTACCTGATAGTAGCATCTATGCACGATTAAATTTTTTTTAGCGTGCATAGATGCTACCTAAAAGTAGCATCTATACATGATTAAATTTTTTTTAGCGTGCATAGATGCTACCTGAAAGTAGCATCTATGCACGATCAAATTTTTTTCAGCGTTCATAGATGGTACTTGAAAGTAGCATCTATGCACGATTAGAAATTTTTAAGCGTGCATAGATGCTACCTGAAAGTAGCATCTATGCACGATCAAATTTTTTTTAGCGTGCATAGATGCTACCTGAAAGTAGTATCTATGTACGATTAAAATTTTTTTAGCGTGCATAGATGCTACCTGAAAGTAGCATCTATGCACGATCAAAAATTTTGTTCAAACATGAAAATTGGTATCCTTATGTAATGTTGCTCGTAGAACCCTATGTTGATATCGCTAGGGGTGTATAAATGACCGTTTTTCAGTTTTTAGACTTTTCATTCTGGAGATTGTAATATTTGTTCAAACATTATGAAAATTGATATGCTTATGTAATTTTGCTCGTAGAATGAAATGGTGATATCGCTAGGGGTGTATAAATGACCGATTTTGAGATATGGCTCAAAAATTGAAAACTGAAAATATCGCAAAGGGTACCCTTTGCAATTTTTTCAGTTTTTAGACTTTTTCTTCTGGAGATTGTAATAGTTGTTCAAACAAATCTCTGGGGGGTACAGAAGGGGTACTTTACTTGAAAAAAAATTTTTTTATAATTATTTCCTAAACTAACAGTTAAAAATTTGAAATTTTATATCCAAGGTATTTATTTAACATTGCATTCATATAAATATTACCAAATCTCTGGGGGGTGGTACAGAAGGGGTACTTTATTTGAAAATTGATTTTTACCATCCGTCACCTACAGGTAAGGAACGTATTGTCTTTGGTCAAAAATATCGGTGGTGGGTTTTTAATGAATAAGCACGTTTTAAGGTCCCTAGAATACGATTTTACTATTTTTACGAGGATGATGATGATGATGATGATGATGATGATGATGTGTGTGTGTGTGTGTGTGTGTGTGTGTGTGTGTGTGTGTGTGTGTGTGTGTGTGTGTGTGTGTGTAACAAAATTTTCGTCTAGAAACAGCTACTATATTAAGAAAATTCTGATTGAAAGATGTCAATGTGTCAATTGACATATTCGTAGTATATTTGTGTTATTCTACTCGAAATATAGGGTGTTTGTGCTCGAAACTTTCTGTATGGAATTTGTATAAAATACATACAACTGTCGACATAGGCATTTACGAAAATTCTACCGGTAGATACCGCATCTACCGACTGTGTTCGAAAACACGAGTGGTAAAAAGTTACCGTGTTCGAAAATTGTACAATATTTACCAGATTCATCTACCGGATTCATGAAGAATCTAATCTCAAAAAAAGGTAAAGATGCAAAGCGAATTGCGCGCGTTATAATGGGAAATGTGTTCATAGTAGGACTCTGCTCAGTTTGTTAACTACATTAAATTTCTAACCAGTTTCAATTTTTTTTATAGGTTATGAATCTACCCCTGTTTACTCCTTGCGTTCTTAAAATATCATTTCTAATTCATTGTGTGCTATTGTTTAGAACTATGCTCTAGTCCATTTAAGTCATTCAGCAGATGGTGCTCGCATCAACGCCAGTTTTAAGTAAACTTGTCTCTTCTCTCCAATTTCAGCCAATCAGAAAGGTCAAAACTATTCCCTATTCTCTGCAATTGGAATGGCTTAAATACCTGAAAAAATAAGGGGGGGGGGGGCGGGGCCGGCATTTTTATATAAGAACAAAGGCGGCTGATAGGTTAGGATCGGGCCTGAGTATTCAACCATCCCAGCACAGATATTCGTACCGTATGGCGCCCCCTAATTGGTCGACTCCATCATCAAAAAACGGAATCGTCACAGCTCATCACATCCCTCCTAGTATAAAATGTCGTAGCATTAAGATTATTGTTCAGTTTACTAGTTTACACTTGATAACGATTGGAGGTATTATCAATCGAAACGTCGTGTAGTATATTTTTTGTAAAAATAAAGACAATGTCTGTTCGAGATACGTGTGTTACCATTAGCATTATGTATTAATGCTGTGCATTAAAAAAGTAGCTGTGAATGAAGCTGAAAACTAGTGCTCTTGCACTTTTGGTTTTCCACTTGACACTTTTAACTCACTGGTGGTCGATGACGATTGTCGACCACTTGTTTATTGAGGAGGAACACATTTACTGTCACATTGACATTTATGAACCCTTATGGACACGGACATACTTGAGATTTAATACTATTTTAATTTACACAATATTTAAATAATATTTACAATTACACAATTATTAATAATTAATCTAAACATAACTAAATTCTAAAGATGCCGATGCACCCTTAGCCCAGAATACTCGCGTTACGCAAAACGCGAGCTATAACTCAAATTTTAAATGTTCACTACATGAGTAATTAATACTGAGTAATAAAAACAAATCTTCGTCGTGCAGGATATCTGAGGCGGTGCAGGGTATCATATGGCATCCATAATTGACCCCTGTGGTGCACTCTCCACGCCAGCAATGAGTGCTCGTGAGGTGAGGTCTGGTAAGCGCTCGCACAATGCAAATATTTCATCGTTACTAATATCTGTGTACAAAGCAGATTGGCACACCCTGCAATGGGTAATAAGTCGTGATGATATATTTATTTATTTATTTTATTATCCATAACAAAATATCAACCCTGCAGCTAAACTTGCAATAACTTTTAGACCTAATTGTCAACAAATAAATGTCAAAGACCGCTGGTATCAAGAGCAAACAGACCGTTAATAGAAAATAATAATTATTTGTAAACAGAATTTTGACTAATAAAAATAACAAAGTTTAAATATTGTTCCTGAAACTACAATTTAAAAAATCTGATGTGGCCAGCACATTACCTTCCGTCAGTTCTATGTATTTTGTACAAATTTCATACGGAAAGTTCCTTGCTAAATTAAATATTCTATTTCTTGTACATTACCTTCCGGCAGCTGCATATATTTTATGCAAATTTCATATAGAAAATTTATGTCTTAAATTATTATTTTATGACGTTTTCTATATACAGTGTAATGTATCTGCAGAAATAAAAGATTTATTATTATTATTATTATTATTATTTCTTGTACATTACCTTAAAGCATTTGTATGTATTTTATACAAATTTCATACAGAAAGCAAGAGATCCTATATTTCCAATAAAATTATAAGACAAACACACTATGTCAATTTCACTTGACACTGACATCTTTCAATCAGAATTTTCTTAATATAAGTAGTAGCTGTTTTCATAGCTATAGCTACTTTATGAAATTTAATTTCTTTACAATTTTTACCTTCCGTCACCTTTAGGTAAGGAAGGTATTGTCTTTGGTCAAAAAATTCGATGATGAGTTTTTAATCAATAAGCACGTTTTAGGGTCCCTAGAATACGAATTTACTATTTTTACGATGATGTCTGTATGTGTGTGTGTGTGTGTGGATGTGTGTGTGTGTGTGTGTGTGTGTGTGTGTAACAAAATTTTCGTCTGCGATAACTCTAATACTACAGTTACAAAAATTATAATTTTTTCGTAAACTTCTTCGTTACATCCATATGAAGAGCTGATTAGATTTTGGTTACAATTGGTCAACCGGAAGTACCATCATTTGAAGATTTTAACAGTTTTTCTTGAAAAAACTATGTTAACTATAATTTTTTCACATTTGATGTTATTATAAATATTAAAGAATATTTTATTCTCTATACGATTTGACTGCATTTTATACTTAATATTAAATGGATATAGAGTTAAAAAATTATAAAGAAATTAAATTTCATAAAGTAGCCATAGCTGTGGAAACAGCTACTATATTAAGAAAATTCTGATTGAAAGATGTCAGTGTCAAGTGAAATTGACATAGTGTGTCTGTCTTATAATTTTACTGGAAATATAGGATTTTTTGCTTTCTGTATGGAATTTGTATAAAATACATACAACTGCTTTAAGGTAATGTACAAGAAATAATAATAATAATAATAATAAATCTTTTATTTCTGCAGATACATTACACTGTATATATAAAACGTCACAAAATAATAATTTTCTGTATGAAATTTGCATAAAATACATGCAACTGCCGGAAGGTAATGTACAAGAAATAGAATATTTAATTTAGCAAGGAACTTTCCATACGAAATTTGTACAAAATACATAGAACTGACGGAAGGTAATGTGCTGGCCACATCAGATTTTTTAACTCTATATCCATTTAATATTAAGTATAAAATGCAGT
The DNA here is from genome assembly GCA_963082715.1 of Harpalus rubripes. Lineage (NCBI taxonomy): Eukaryota > Metazoa > Arthropoda > Insecta > Coleoptera > Carabidae > Harpalus > Harpalus rubripes. The sequence continues at coordinate 15,713,045 of OY720448.1, forward strand.
CAAATCGTATAGAGAACAAAATATTCTTTAATATTTATAATAACATTAAATGTTAAAAAATGATATTTAACATAGTTTTTTCTAGAAAAACTGTTAAAATCTTCAAATGATGGTACTTCCGGTTGACCAATTGTAACCAAAATCTAATCAGCTCTTCATATGGATGTAATGAAGAAGTATACGAAAAAATTATAATTTTTGAAACTGTAGTATTAGAGTTATCGCAGACGAAAATTTTGTTACACACACACACACACACACACACACACACACACACACACACACACACACACATCCACACATCCACACACACACATACAGACATCATCGTAAAAATAGTAAATTCGTATTCTAGGGACCCTAAAACGTGCTTATTGATTAAAAACTCATCAACAAATTTTTTGACCAAAGACAAAACCTTCCTTACCTAAAGGTGACGGAAGGTAAAAAGGTTATACAAAGATATTTATTTTTTTATTGCTCTTGCCTTGTCACAATCTGAAGAAGTTCCCGTCTTCGTGCTGCAGGTGAGGGCGTTCATTGTTATGTAGTTTTTATTATTTTTAATATAACTTCCACGTAAAAAATAATATTGGATTTTGATATCCCCTTTTTCAAGAGACTTTCTTATTTTCTTTCGAAGAGTTGTCTATCACTGTTGAATTTCGATTTAGTATATCAAAGTAGTAATTTTTAAATTAATAGTAGAAAGTTATATCCTGAAAGGAAACTTTTTTGCTTTCCAGTTATGTATTAATTTGATTTAAACAACAAAATTTCAACAATTATTAAATTTATAGGGTAAAAACAATGGTTTTCGCAATGAAGCAAATAAAAAAGACAACTACGGATAATTTATTTTCATTGCTAATTTCTTAATATAGTTCTCAAAAATTTATAAATTCTTGACATATTTCAATTAATTTTAATAGTTAATTTTAATTTTGTTTATATGGACAATATAGTAGGCCTCTGCAGTAACATATTGAAAATGTTTAATGTGTCAATGTTTTGTAATTGAAAGATATTAATGAAAATTAAGAAAATATATTTTTCTGCAGTCTACAAAGTAGCCATTTGCGCTCTCTTTTGTTACCGCAAAATGTCACTTTGCCGCTTATGCGCGAAAAAGTAGATAAAACTCTCGCTGTCCAAATTTCTAACTATACAATGTTGAGAAATGTCACTTGTCTACATTCTTAATAAAAACGTTTAGTCGAGAACTAATGTAATGGCACTATAGTTACACATTTACCATCTTCAGAAGTCAATCTGACATACAACTGCTCTGTCGGTAAATTACATAACCAAACAAAATGCTGCACTGCTGTGAAAATAAAATATGGCATTCATTTACAAAAACGAAAGTATAAAATGCTAAGAATAGATTGAAGCAATAGCTCAAAAAGAATGGAAAATAACGATATATTAAAATTAAATATAAAATTATTTGTGTGAACAGTTGCGCTGTCACCTGCAAAAGTTTGGCGTGAACGCTCTCAATGGACATCTATTTTTTCACTGCACTAGTTTAACGTACTTGAAACAAATAAATTATACAAAAAAACTTATAATAATAATTACAAAATTGGCATTAATTTTTTGAAAAAACGAAAGTCAAAACAACAATACGTTCCTATCTTCACTGCAAAACTATTGAATAGTACCTACTCTAAGCACAAAGTGTACATTTTATTTTTTGTTCTGGTGGAGGATCTTATTGTGGCGACTGTAGAAAATATCTTGTGTGTGTTTCGAGCACAAATGGGCATTGTCGATTTCGAAAGAAAAACCTCTCAATCGACAATGTTCCATTTTGCGCTCTTAATACGCAAATAGCTATTTTGTGCAACCGGACGCGAAATAAGCATTTCGCAGCCGCAAGGCCGCGAAATTAAATTTCGTGACCGTTGTTATGGTAACGCCCGCGAAATTAGGTAAACAATCACTTTGACACTTAAGAATTGCATGGTTTTGTTTATCAAATGTTAATCCCATAGCCACCTTGAAAGCTAACTTTCTATTTACAATGAAACTGTTTAAAATTAATAAAATTTGTAATTAAATATTTTTTACGGTTGCACAAAAAATATTGTGTACACCTTGTCCGCGAAATCCTTTAGCGCCCTCGAGATTGTCTTGCCTCGGCCGCAAGCGGCCTCGGCGACAATTTTTCTCTCAGTACGCTAAAGAGTGATTTCGCGGCCTTGATATACAAATAACTATTAAAGTAAAGAGTTCATAATGTCTAACTGTAACTGATTGTTTCATTTGTATTATTTTTTTTGCCCTATAAATTTAATAATTGTTGCATTTTTGCTGTTGTGTATTGAAGTAGAAACCAAAATCCTGTATTATTTTGCACTTGGAAGTGATGTAGGTATTCAATATTTCCAAATATCGATACAGTATTAAAATGGTTTCCCAATGGAGAAACTTTTGTCTCATTTAATCGACTTCGTATCTCTTAGGAATTCAGTCATAATATTTATTAACATTTATAAAATTCACTTATTCTAAATAAGGGTGAAAAATATGTCATATTCTAAAACAAAATTCTTCACAGCCAACCATTTGAATTTGTAATTTAAAGGTGCAATGTAATATTTAAATTCTTACAAATAAGAATTCGAAGGGTGAGTACCCTAGAATATGTAAATGTCCTTGGGTTAAAATTCTTCAAACTTCTACCATCTTCTACCCTAATGTCTGGCTGGTTCGTATTATGCTGTTTGGGCGTTTTCGCAGACGGATAATCTGAAAAGGCTACTTTCTTTAATATTCTTCTCATTATGAAAATAAGTTTATGGTAAGTGGAAAAAGACTATCAACAATCGTGTGCTAATTTCCGCACATTGTGTGACAATTAACATTTGTGCTTAATTTTAGTTACCAAAACTATGTTTATGAAATGTTTCGCTTATACTCGTAAATGTTTACTTTTAATCACTAGTCATTGAAGAAATTTATAACGATCATCATTAAAGAGTTACTTTAGCAACGAGATTTTGGTATATAAAGTGACACTTAACAGGTAGGTATGGTAAAAAATACTTTTTCTACAGTCTATATACAAAGTAGCCATTTGCGCTCTCTTTTGTCAACGCAAAAAGTCACTTTGCCGCCCTAGAGCGACAAAGTAGAAAAAACGCTCGCTCCTCAAATTTCTAACTATACAATGTTGAGAAATGTTACTTGGCTACATTCTTAATGGAAACGTTTAGTCAGGAATTAATGACACTGTAGTTACACATTACCCACTAACCAAACAAAATGCCGCACTGCTGTGAAAATAAAATAGAGCATTCATTTACAATACGAAAGTATAAAATGCTTGGATTAGATTGAAGCAATAGCTCAAGAAGAATGGAAAATACCGATAAGTAAAAATAAATAAAAAATAAATTTTTGTTATGGTAGAGGACCCCATTTTGGCGACTGTAGAAAAAATCTTGTGTGTGTTTCGAGCGCAAATGGACATTGTCGATTTCGAGAGAATGCCTCGCTCCTGCGTCGCGCGGCAACAACCTCTCAATCGACAATGTCCCATTTTGCGCTCTTAATACACAAATAGCTATTATGTGAAATAGTTAAATCAAATGATTCAACTAAATAAAAATACATTAGAATCCGGATTATCCGAATTTAGATGGTGTATGGAAATCGGGATCCATTTGGATAATCGAAGAGCTTGGATTATTGAAAAATGTATTAATAATCAAATATACAACAAGAAATTAAAGTTTCACTGAGAAAATAATAATAATAATAATAATAATAATAATAATAATAATAAAAGCAAGTACAAAATGTACAGTTTCCAAGATTTTTAGATAAAAAAATCTAGTGTGGCCAACACAATACCTCCCGCCATTTATAGCCCGAATCACAAAAAACCTAACCTAATCCTTATTTTTGGATTAGCGAAATTTATAAATTTATCCATAAAATATATAGAAAAAATAGTAAACCAGTAGAAAATTTAATAATCTTTAATTTTTATAATTACATAATTCTTTAAAAATTACATTTAATAGTATTTTATGTACCAAGGGCGTTACGATGATAACGCCAGGAGGGCGACGAGGATCTAGCTCGAGGGATAGGTGTCGTCTGATGGGCATTATCATTAGTAACGCTCGTGATGCATACAAGATTTTATGTCTCATATGTGAAATAAGTTTTCATTTATAATAATTTTGATTACAATAATGCTTAAGCTTTGGCGTTGTTAAGGATGTTGTTTACTTGTTTTATTTATTACCAACATTTATTTATTTTTAAAACATCAACGTTCTTCATTGTTGGAGATGATGGAATGGGTGAATTTGATGTTTCGGAAGATATTTTATCGAAACGGTGTAAAGAAATTATTTTGAATGCTTCTGCATGCTTTGAGGAAAGCAAACGTATAAATGTTCCCCTAATTGTTCATTGTTCCGTTCTCGTCTGTAGAAGATGTAAGTATTATATTTTGAGGTTCGTTTTCACATAACAGATCCCAGTTCTTCATTTCTTATGCACTTATTTCTAAGTATTATTACATTTTAGAGAGTTTGTACTGGTTTGGATGTGTCACATGTAACGGTAAATAATATCAAAAATGAATTCAAATGTGGATAAATATCGTCCTCAAAAAATTAGTGATCCGTCAACTGTCAAAAATCAATGCGAAACATTTCATAACCAATATTACGTATTATAATTAAATTAAAAATGATTTCTGTGTTGAGCTTTCAAAACTGTTTTCGTACTTATAATATTCATTGTTGAATTCAGTTAATGTATTAATAGGCTACTTGCGTGGTACTGAAAATCTGATATCACTAAATACCTAAAGTTGAAAACGTATGTAAAAATATAAATTTTATTTTAAGAAAATTATTTGTTTTTTAATAAATTAAGAAAGAAGATCTTCTTTGACGTCATTATTTTGAACTGGAGAAAGGGATGCATATTTAAGAATGTAACCTGTAGATGGCGAGTGAGTGCGAGTTTTAATTTGATTTTGACTTTAGTTCATTTTTCTGTCACTGTCTCTCTTCTTTATTATTTACAATTTGCGTTGTTTCTGTTACTTTTATTATTTTATTTCGACTTGTTAAGCAGGATTTTGAAGGATTTTAACTTAGCTTATACTTGTAGAAGATTAAAATGACAAACGAAAATATTAACCTCCAAACTATTATTTAATTATTATTAATTACCCGTACATGCCGTTGCTATTGGATGTACCGATGTTATTGTTTTACGGCCATTCATTGGTTGGGCGTAATTCTACGTCATACACGGCAGTAATTTAAATATTAAAATTTCATTAATTTTTTTCTGGCCAATTAATGAAAATTTTGCCAAAAGAGAAAATATGGCCAGCAAGTTTTTATCGTCTCTTCAAAAATATTAAATAAAAAAATGGCACGCAAGTAGCCCATTGTTGAAATCAATACTTATTATTATTGTACTGAATAATAATTAAAAAGAAAATAATTTTCATTATATACCGTTCTTACTATTTCTAATTTAAAGTCCATAAAGGATGATCGGATTACAATGAGGGCATAATGTCGGCTCCGGTGGCTCTATGGTTAGAGCAACGGCTCTTAGTCATGAGTACGCTAGGGGTTCTGGGTTCGAATCCCACTAAGGCATGGATGTTTGTATATGTAAACCTCTCTGTAATAGAGATATAATCCTGTTGAGAGGTTTTTAAAAAAGAAAAAAATAATGAAATATTATGCCCTTATATAATGCCCCGGTTGTTATAGATATGTTTATATACACCATATCCTAGCAATAAACAGTTCATAATACCTTAGCTCGTACCTTAGTCAGACAAAGGTATTTTTTGGAGAAAAACTAATTTGATCTTCAAGTAAAGTACCATTTTCGGTTATCTGATTTACACTAAAATCTAATTTGTCTATTTTATTAAATTTACTATGCAAGTAAATTTAACTGGACGTTTATAATACCGGCCTGTATAATATAACATTTAGTAGATAAGATAAATAAATAAGAAAACTGTAGAAAATAATTCAATGTAAACAAACTGTAATGCTGAAAAATATTATCTTTAATCTTACATAATCTTGTAGTTTAGTGACCTTTTATGAACTTGAAATCAAAATAATAAAAAGTAATCTAAAATTTGATAGTGGTTACCATTAGAAATAACAACAGCAGTTATCAGCAAATGAGTTTATTAAACTGAGTCGGGACTTAAGCACGTACGTGCATATGAAGAGCGACAGTATATCTTAGAGCAACAAAACTTTACAGTATGGACAAAGTGTGTACATTATTACATCAGTTAGCACTGACTTTTCATTCAAGATTCACCCAATTGTGCCTACACTGTATCTTATTGTTAATTGTGAAGTAATTACATTACAAGGCTTGCACGGGCCTCTGCCGAAACCGAAAACAAGAAGAAAATTAGGAAGAGTTGGTCTTTTACATCATATACTTATTAAAATACATTCATACTTATGTTATTGTAATAAGGTTCAGAGAAATTGTCACTTCTATAGGATTACAAAACAAAATGGTTAATTGATTTTTAACCAGAGATAATATAAAAATGTGATATGTGGCAAGAAACTAAGTTTAAGAAAAATATTATACTTTTATGCTGGACGCTATTTCATTAATATTTAATTAAAAGCGACGCTTTACATTAATAAAATATAATGGTGCGCTTTTATTATAAAAGTAAGTTCAGCATTCAAGCTTACATATGTAAAAACAAGTACAGTTTGTTCATAGATATAAGAAAATCTACCTGTGTCACTAATGACTGTGGCAAACCGCCCCACAGCATGCGGTCCAAGCACCGATAGAAGGGGCCGGATTACAGGAAAAATGAACTTTACTGTTATTTTTCGTAATAGTGCAATTAAAATTAAAAATTTATATACTTAACCGTAATTCTATCATTAACATAAAATAAGATTACTGTTTAACCAACCACAGGTTTTGTTTAGAATCATACAGCTACATAGATAATCCCTTTTTTAAATTATTCCTTTATAAAGGATAAGTGAAAAATATGAGTTCAGTTGAATCGATTCTGTTTTTGAAACAACTACTTGTTCTAAATTAAAAGAAGTCAAAATGTGGAAACCATGGGATGAACAAGAGGACGTCGTCAACGAAGCCCAGCATCGAAAACATTTATCGAGCGACGCGAAAGAAATTATTCGGAATGTTTATCTTTATTTTAATAAAGACAAAAATTGTGATTCAGTACTTAAAAAAACAGCTGAAGCAACCGATGTGCCATATAGTTCTGTATAGAAAATTGTACATTCTGCAGCAGAAGAAAAAAAAAACACGATGTGATGCTGGAAAAACAAAAGTAGTGAATGAATTTGAGAAAGACGTTATACGTAGAACTATTTATAATATGTATAGTGAAAAAGTGCTGCCTACTATTCGAAGTTTACACCAGAAATTAGTGTATATGACAGTGACATACATGCGATAGCAAATAAATAATTCTTAGATTGTTATTTTTATATTGACTAGTAACTTTGTTAATAAAAAAATTGTGTATTATTATATTGTGTTTTATTCCATGACAATCAACAAATTACCTCGGGAAAATAAATTTTCAATTATTCTAAATCCATCACTGGAAATTTTGATATTTTTGCAACCATAAATTTTGTTTAATCCACTTAGGGTTTACTCACTCCAGGGGTCTAATGGGAATAGTTTTCTTATATCTATGAACAAACTATACTATGCTCTGTTTCATTTGGTGCTGGCAACAGCGCAAATCTGAAGTAGCCGAAATTAAATTGAGTAAACTTGTCTCTTGTCCAGGGCCGATCCTAACCTATCAGCCGCCTTTGTTCTTATATAAAAATGCCCCCTCCCCATTTTATTTTTTGAGGTATTTAAGCCATCCATATTGCAGAGAATAGGGAATAGTTTTGACCTTTCTGATTGGCTGATATTGGAGACAAGAGACAAGTTTACTTAAAACTGGCGCTGATGCGAGCGCCATCTGCTGAATGGCTTAAATGGAACCGAGTATAGTTCTAAACAATAGCACACAATGGATTAAAAATAAAATCATTTACCTAATACTATGTTAAAAAACAAGTTTAGTGAATTAGGCGTAGAATTTAATTATCTACAAGTTTTATTTGACACATTTTTGTCTAAAATTAATTGGGAACTTTTACGAAAAGGAAAACTGATTTCCAATGTTAAACGCCTATGGCCCGCTTTTTGATTAACATTCTGTACCTATGTATATCTGTATCAAGAGTGGGGTAATTTGATGATAATATGTTCCTCTGATTATATTCCTTGGGGTTTTTTCTAAAGATTTTTGATAACAACAAAGAAAAGCTTGATTAAAACAAAGAAAATGTGATTACAATAATGAAAAAGTTTAATTAATAATTACGTAAAAAAAATTGTTTATAATATTACTGTCTGTCAAGGTATAATGTAAAAATTAATTATTTTTTTTGCTTTTAAATTTTTCTTGGAGAGGACCCAGAAAATTTTTTCATAGGGGCGCAAGGTTGCTACTTACGCCACTGATTGACATCATAAGTATACTCAGTCTTTTAATAAAATAAACTATATACCTACTAGGACAGATATTTTTACCAGTCAGCCAAACCAAGTATTTAAAAGTATCCATGTATATTTTCAATTATACAGCACGAAAGTTATTTTAAACTTATGTATATATTTTTAAATGTTGAAATAGATCAAATTACGACTCCAATTATTACTATAATTTGCGTACTCCACTCTCCACTGTTTAACGAATAACAATTTGTTAAGACTTTTTAGACGTATAGATCACTTTCATTTTAGATTCAAATTTTCTATCATGGCGCAACTTATGACAAGTATTCGATATTGACATCAGCAGCGAACTTCAGTGCCTAAACACACGTGTTCATATATAGCTATTTGCCTATTTTCAACTATTAAAGAAGAAAATGTAGGTAAACAAACAACAATAGAGGGATATGTAATGATTAACAGAAAGTGAATAAAATATTAAATACAAAATACACGCTCATAGTAACTACTAGCGTCATTTGTGTTTCTAACGGCACATATTCAATCTGAAATGGGCAAAAACCACGCAAAAGCATATGGAAATGACGTCACAGTTTCTGTACCTATCTTTTTTTCTAACCGAGTCGTAAAATTGTGATGTAGGTACAAAAATAGTATATTAAGTAATAAAACCGGTAATTCCTTAATAAGATTTGAAAAATATTATGACGTTATTTTTTTTTAGTTTTCATTTTTAAAGTAAGCTTTGATCGTTGTTTTTATTTACTGAATCACATCACTTACTGATGTGATTCACATCACTTACTGATGTGATTCACATCACTTACAAATCAGTAACCTATCGGTAAGAACCAAACGTGAAAAAAAAATTATTACAAAATTGGGTTAAAGGTGTGCTATTTTCAAGTAAATTTAAATAACAAAAAATGATCATGGACGTAAATAAAAACCTAACCAATTTATGAAATGTACATAAATATGCGTTGGGAAAATTAAGGAGAACTCTACTAATTCAGAATTCATATCGCAGAAGTGACAATATGTGTTTTGGTATGTATAGAATTACATTATACCTTTTCTACATTATTATAAAAACAATAAAACAGGTACTATCTCCTATTGAAAAATAATATTATTTCTATATGTTTACATTTATACATTTATTGCCACTGAATACTTGTAACATACTGAAATGAGTCATTATATAGTTTGGGTATTTCAGTCCATATTTGGATTACTAAAATTTTAAATGAAAATTCTACCAATGATCTCAATACTATTTGTTTGCTGATTTTATTTGCTGTGAATTTATCTGTTTGACGTTTGTAACTTGTTGATGCACGTGCAACTTTATTTTTATTACAAATTCAAGATATGATAGGTATATACATGCATATATGTAAATATATTCTGCTTGGATTTAAAAATATATAAAACAAACAAAAACACGTGGTTATGTTATGTTTATGTTTGATTGTTTGAATTTACGATCTTCTACCTTGAATCTGTATTCGCTCTATTTCTTTTTCTGTATCTCTTTCTTGGGAGGCCATTACTTCACAATAATTTTAAGTTTTTCTTAATTTCGTATTTGTATTTTTCCGTACATCGGGTGCTTTTAATATCGGCTGTGCTTGGACTATAAAATTCACGGCTATATGGAAAAATATCACTTATCCTTACTTGTTATATAAATAGCTATTCCTTCAGGTATTCTGACAAAATATAAAAATAGGAGCCTAAATTTTATTTATCTAGAATTTAGATTAATAATGTAAAAATCTTGGAAATAACCATTTACTAACAGAAACGTCATTTATACAGGGTGTTATTTAATTAAGCATACAAAGTTTAACCGAGGGTAGTACTAGAGCCCCATAACAATTTTTGTTTTACATGCTTTCTATAAAGATTGAATTGCATTATACTATTTTTGTCTAGATTTTAGTTAGATTCTCGTTCGAGAATTTCTACCTAAGCCGTATTCGTGATCTAAATGATAAAAGTGATAATGATTAAGAAGAATAATGTTTTTACGTTTCCTATTCGTTATCCCCACTTTCTCATTTTGTGATCACTAGACAACATTCCCCCTTCCCTTCAGGATCAACCTTTTTAAGTGATTCACATGGATTCAGTTCAGAACAAATTGAAAATATACTATTTCGAGCGTAGAAATTTACGAATGTGGGGTTTGTGGCATCAAGCGAAATAAGATTTTTCTACAAAAGCGTGTAATAAACCACATAAAGATTTGTTTGAAATAAACATACTTCATATTCCTTACCAAGAACATTATTTTTTACTTCAATATAACCCATTTTTAATTCTGAATATAACACTAGACAGTTGATTATTTATAAAATAAAGCAGGATAGTTTGCATTAGTCTGCATATGACATTGACATTTGACACTAGATTGTGTTGTTTTCTTGCTATAATTTTTAAATCCTGTTTCAAAAGGATCACGATTAAATTAATCAGGATTCACAAAATCACAATCACAACCCGAAGGAACACGGTTCTAGTCATTTCTAGTACAGTGATTATAATTTGAGCTTCCTTTCTATTTTCATACTAAATTCTAGTTCAGAAATGTACGGTCGGTCCTATTTTTTCATTCGAGTTTCGTACTAGATCCAAAGTACACATGCGTACAATATGACATGCAGTGTTACTAACACTAACCACTTGACTTGAAAGGTAAAAAAGTGTAATTTATAGTTATGCTTACATATTTTTGTTTGTCAACCTGTCATTTACGGAACTAGAATACGTACACGACAATATACGGAATTAATCGATACTGCACGACTAAGCAGGGTGCAGTGCTTTTTTGGACTAACTAACGACTTTAGAGAAAAATGTTACATACAAAAAATACTCAAGAATAAGGGGCTAATTTAACATGAATAACAAACAGAAAATTCAACCAGTGGTTCTCATACAGTAGAACAAAATAATATATTTTAAATGGTACGCTATATTATTTTTTTTAGTTAGATAAATAAATAAATAAATATATCATCACGGCTTATTACCCATTGCTGGGTGTGCCAATCTGCTTTGTACACAGATATTGGTAAAGATGATATATTTGCACCGTGCGGGCGCTTACCAGGTCGCCTCACGGGCACTCATTGCTGGCGTGGAGAGTGCACCACAGGGGTCAATTTTGTGCCATTTAAAATTGGAAATATTTGGCGTCTGTCGGGATCGAACCCGGTTCCTCAGATTCTCGACCTGACACTCAGGCACTCGGCCACGAGACCCCATAAAGCGGTTAGATAAAGGATTTTTTTTCTGATTTCAATTGTTTAGGGTTCTATAACAATTATTTCGAGAAAAATGGTATTAAAAATTAGAAATAATGTAATAAAAATGGCTTTACTACTAGCGTAACTAGGCAACAGACGTATCAATTCCTGTGTATTTAATACCTAGCTTATTGCAATATTGTAACATAATTTTTAACGTTTTGTTGAGCCGTAAAGGATCAGCTGAGAATTCATGGAAAAAATGAAAAAGGCCTTGGTGATCTAGATTTAGTTTATTCCAAACAACGGACGTTTCGAATCGTAGTGGTTCATCTTAATCATATTACAAATTGTTACATAAAAATAGTCGTTGTATAATAACAAATTGTCGATAATTTTTTTTTATTTAAGAATATAAAAATAAATGAGCTGCAATGCAACTTGAAAAACCATCTTACACTTATGGGTGTACCTGCAGGAAATTTTTTTATCGACAATTTGTTATTATACAATGTCTACTTTTTATATCACAATTTGTAATATGCTGAAAATGAACCACTACGGTTCGAAACGTCCGTTGTTTTGAATAAACAAATTCTGGATCACCAAGGCCTTTTAATTTTTTCCACGATTATTTTTAATGTTTACCATTTTTCTCGAAATAATTGTTATACAACCCTATACCATATTTACCTATATCGTTGAAATCTGAAAAAAAATCCTCTATCTAATGGGATAAAAATTATAAAGGTTACCATTTAAAGAAATATAATATTTTTTTGCCGTTTGAGAACCACTGGTTGAATTTTCGGTTTGTTATTATTCCTAAATTAGCTTAGTCATTAGTTCTTCCAAAAAAGTGTTGGTTGTTTTAAAAGAAAAACCCTGCATATTAGAAAAATTGTACAAAACTCTGATAGAAATCAAACGAAAAATCTAATACGGGAATATGAGAAAATGGTATAATGTAAGGTAAGCTTTAGAACTGGAGCCCCTTAAAACACCAATTAGATCGGTCAAAATTTTGTAAAAAAATAAAAATCAGTATGTACATATTCTCTGGACAAAATTTTAATTGTCAAAATTGACGTCGAACGCTTTTTTTGCATTAGCGTACAATTTATATACATATCCGGTTTATTGAATATCAAAATGCTAATTAGCCTGATGATAAACTTGTAGTTTTACACTGTGAAGATCTGAAATACCTATTATCTGCCGCGATACCAATGATCTTATATCAATAAGCCTGTTTCACATTTTTCAAAAAGTATTTTAAATGAAAGTGTATGCAATATTTTTCGTATTAATAAATATGTATTTTTTTAAATTTGTTATTTTCGTAAATAATTAAATACGAATATTGGCGACAAAAATAGTCATTGAACACAACCCCCGACTCCTGTGTCGTAGAAGCACATACATTACGTAATTCATATCCAATAGAAAACCAGTTTTTCCATCACCTACATTTATTTTTGTTATTTAGATAAATAAACGTAGGCGACAGTTTGTCACATGTTTTGCAAGAAGGCACAATACGATATTGTAGATTACTCATTTTATATTGAATTTTGTATTATCTAACACGAACAAAACTCAAAAATTTGACACTTGTTTGACAACTTTGACAATATATTTATCATAACACTTTAACAAAACTCATAGAATTGACACTATAAGGGACCAATTGGAGCCGATGAAGATGTATGTGTTGTGACATCACATTCAGTTTCAGATCATGTGACTTTTTCAAAATATCCAAATTTCAAAAATTAATTGTAAAATATCTAATGGATATTTGGTGATATTTTCAAATTTGAGGCTATTTAAATAATGATATCTTTTTAAATTGAATACTTGGAAGGCATATAAAAATTCTTGCAACAGCCCTATTGTGACAGGGGTGTTTCCAGAGAACACAATGATTTTCACTTTTTTTACAATATCTGAAATATGACGTATTTGCTCAGTTGTAAGGGTCTCCAGTTCTTATAGAACGCATGTAGAAACAAAAATTATTGCCTGATTTTTACTATCTAAGGGGTTAGTTCTACCATCGGTTAAGCGGTGTACGCTTACTCAAATAACTTCCTGTATTTAAATGACATAACCTGTCATCACATAATTATTATTTTTTTGTATTTCATATTTAAAGTAAAACTATGAATTATTTCTTACATGACCTATCAAATATGAACTATTTCAGTATGTTATAGTACGTCCAATGTTTATTGCTTTCTATGACTATGATATGAAGTAAAGAAAATATGTCTTGAACTTTCGGTTTTCGGCAGATGTGCAAACCTCGCGTTGAAATCGTGAGATGGTTGCGTGACCGATGAGTGAATATTGCTTTTCCCAATACTCTGACGGTTTAAGTATAATATAATAATCTGTATAGTTATTTATATATTAATACTGTGGATCATAGATCCTAGTCCATTAAAAAACGCTATATTGCCTTCTTAGAAAAGTTGAATGAGATTCACTTCATCACAACAAATTATTACCTTAATCTAGTCTATCCTTGAAAAATACATTTCATTTTTTCGGGCTGATATACATTAATATTACTTTCTTTTAAATGTACAACGAAATAATAAAATCTATAAGCGGTAACAACTTTTAAAATTTGTAAACAATAACATTGGAATGTGTTTCGAAAAGAACTCAATTTCTTGTGAATTCTTTTCGAATGGAACAATGGCCAGAAAGCCTGAGTCTTACAAACTTAACGGTTGGTGTTCGATAAGTCTTAGATTATTTATCCTATCTTTAAATTCGTATAAGATAATTTAATCCTATATACAAGTTCCAAGAGTTTGAATTATTTCTATACATACATACACAATTAATATTTTTTTGTAAATATATAAATGGTACAACTGTTAAGTCACATTGAATCAATAAATTGAACAATAAAAATATTTCAATTAAAAATTGTATAGCATAAAATTATATGCCGGGAAATAGTTCATTGCAGTCGAGAGATGGCTTAGGTATACCGATACCGAAGTCAGCTATGAGCACGAGGCTGGAATAAGCATTCCCGCGAGGTGTCTGGTTTATTCACAATAAATTAGTAATTATTGTGTTTTAAATATTAATTTCATTATTTTTTTACAGTTTTATTATAATTACTTTAGTTACTGGTATTTCTGGACTGTTGGTATGATGTTAGGGAAAAAACTTATTGGAGATTCAGTCTTGGTAAAATGATTTTATTAAATTGTCATTTTTTTACAATCCGACGTTTATTTTAACTTTTGTAACTCTGATGTATGCACGTATTTTATCCCTCTTTAAATTGTATGACGATATTTTTATTCTCGTATTAATTCATTTTCGTAATATAATTGTTAGTTTTTCCAACTATATATTGACATAGCCCTGATGATTTTTTTGTAGGAACCGAAACATCGGATTGTTAAAAAATTACAATTTCATTATAATCATTTTACCAAGACTCCAAAAAGTTTTTTTCCCTAACATAATTAGTTTAGCTTGAGTAGAGATCATAAACTACGTTTATCTCGATAATTCAAGGGGCTTCAAGTTTATTATGACTTTAGTTTATCTCAGCGAATTGAAACTAGGATTGAGTTATTTTCAATCTTCTTTAAATTCGTATCGACTAAAAAAAGATAGTTAAATACTCGATTATGTAGACAGACAGAGAGAGGTATATGATTTAATTTCATCCTGGATATAGGTATAACCCCAAAATCTAAAAATTATTATGTTGTTTTTTGTCTTCTCTTTCAAAAACATTAAAAAAATATTTGTTTCTTCATCACTCCACATATTTTGTTTTTGGACAATTTTACTAATTTTTATATAAAATGAGGTAAAATGCATATTCTAACAAATGATATAAATTTAGTAACACTGCAACATGTTGCGGATGTGCGCAAGCGTAGTTACATTATTTGAAGCTTCACTGTTTATCTCGACAGAAGTCAAGTCGCTTCATAAGTCCAAGCCTGTTATTTGTCAGGTTTGACTTGACATTTTCAAGCGGTTTGAAATATTAATCTGGATCGTTTATTTCGAAGATTGAAAAGGGATTTTCTAAATTCAAGTGGCTTCAAACGTCGAGATAAACGTAGTCTTTAGCAGCTTTGCCAGCAGTGACCTCTATATAGAGGTCACTGTTTGCCAGGCAACATAACAAGATATTTTGGACGATATTGTAATTTGACTTGTCAAGATCTGTTTTGGAATAAAAGAATGGCACTAGCACGCTTATTGATGTCAGAAGAAGTTTAATTCTAAACGCTTTTGGTGATATTTTGTTATTTGGGATTGGTATGAGTACTTTAAATACACAAAATATCTAGGTAACGAACAAAATAAAAAAATACAAATCATTGTCACCAACATAATTCTTGTCAAAAATTTTCCGCATGTTTGTTTCTCCAATGTAATATACAAAAATAGGATTTTAATTATTAATTTTTTGCGCGCCTAGTCCTGCAAAGTCTTTATAAATTAATGCATTTAAGAGGAGTGGCTCCCCTTGCCAACTATGAAGTGAAAATTCAAATAAATTGTTCCTATACTAGAACTAAACTATTATTCACGAAAGATGACTATTCAAGGTCATTTGTTGGAAGACTGAATACAGATCACTGTATAGCAGTAGCTTAGCAACATTTTGTATTAGAAAGAGAAAGATTATTTAACCTATGTCTATTTAACTTATGTAGTGTGACAGATATACGTAAATAGTGGCATTACTTTCGAACACACTATAAATAATAATGACATATGTCGTAGAATTACAGATACCTAATTATCTACTACACTGCCCTCTGTGCTAATATTTACCCAGTGGCGTTGACGTTTAAATTAAATTATTATCCTTGGTTAAGTCTATGTTTTTGTATTTTGCAAAAACATAAGTGAAGAACATAAATCTTTCAGAAAGGCATCATTTAGAAAGAAACATAATTTTCAAATGAATTACTCTTATTTTTTCAGTTAAAATGTATCCATAAATAATTCATGTTGCACGCCTATGCATATGAAATGCAATGAAGTTATCTGCAAGTAATATTATATCAGACGGCTCATAAATGACCTTGAATAGTCATCTTTCGTGAATAATAGTTTATTTACATTTTTTTAAATTCAACATTAGACGAACATACAGCCCAAAAAGTCTTGCGTGACGCAGTCCCCGCTGATGTACTGCATAGAGAGAGAAAGTATTCGTGGGGGAAAGAGATAGACAGTACGTGCGAGATAGGGTAAACTGGGAATTAATATTATTGAGGAAATTTTTCAGAAGAGTTAGGACAGAATGAGCTCCGTTAACCCCCCAAATTTATTAGATGAAGTAAGAAATCCTCTATTAACATTAAAATCAATTGGACACCAATGATATTGAAGTTATGAATATTCAGATTTTAAAATTTTAGAATTTGATTCATATATAACTCCAATTAATGAATTAATAAATAGAGGCTTTCGATTATTAGATGTAGATATTCAAATTCTTTACCAAAATTCAATGAAAATGAAACATATTTAAACAACTGTCATTTGAACGTCAAAATCAACGTACGTGTGATTAAAACGTAATGCAAAATCCAAACTTTTGAAAACCCATTACTTTCTACGTCCGTTATTAAAGACGTAACGTTACAGTTGACGGAATCTTACGTACGTCATGCAAACACTCCCTAATATCTTTATAATTTTTTAACCATATCCATTGAATTTGAAATATAAAATGCAATCAAATACAGAGAGAATAAAATATTCTTCAATATTTATAATATATAATGGCAAAAAAAAACTTCAAATACGAGTACTTCCGGTTGACCAATCATAGCAAAAATTTAATGATCTCTTCATATGGATAAAAAATCGAGAAATACGCAAAAATTATAATTTTTGAAAAGGTGGTAGTGTAGTTATGTGATCCAAAAGAATCGTCACACACACACACACACACACACACACACACACACATATGCACACACGTCACGCACACGCGTATACACGCATACGCGCACCTTCCCACACACACAAACACGCACACACACACGCGCCCGCACACACGCACACACGCGCACGCACATACACACACACACACACACACACATATATATATATATATATATATATATATATATATATATATATATATATATATATATATATATATACAGACGTCACCGTAAAAATAGTAAAATCGTATTTTATGGACTCTAAAACGTGTTTATTCATTAAACACTCATCATCGATTTTTTTGACCAAACACAATACCTTCCTTTGACGGAAGCTAAAAAAGTAATATTGAAATCCATTAGTACTTGACTCTGATTTCAATAATTTTTTTAAAAAAAACAGGATCATATCAAAAGTATATTCGTCTAATGTTGAATTTTTGAAAATGTTACTAGTTCTAGTTCGACAACAGTTTATTTAAATTTTCGCTTTCGCTTCATATACATATAAGTAGGCAGGGGGGTCCTTAGACTATTGGTAAGTTTATTATTAGAATGAAGAGTGTATGTATGTATGTATGTATATATAAAGGATACAGAAAAGAGTATAGTTACATTTTGATAGTTCTGAGATACCAGATTTTTTTAAATTTGGCTGTCCGCTGTCTTCAGAAATTTTATTTTAAACTCGTTACTAGTATAGATTGAAGGCCTGTTTTTAATTATCTATCTATACAAAAAATTACCAAAAATTTTAGAATTTAGAATAATTAGAGTTGTATCTTTTTGATTATTTCTTTCCCTCCCTATACCCTGTACATGTATAGAAATATATTCAAGTTCCATGAATATTTGAGTCAATAGCAAATATACTTCAACTTCCACAAGTTCAAATGTAGGATAAACAATAGAGACCCGACACCCTACTTGTATAAACCGAATATTTCTACCCTTTGTAAACGTAAACACCGCGATGGCGAAAGGTAATCTCGATTCAACTTCACTGTCACTGTACACTTGCCCTAGTCTTTGTCTGTGTTAGAGGAACTCCTTGGGCCGAGGTTCCTGTGGGGTTTGGGTCGTGGGTGCAGCGTCGGGGGACGTGGCGGGCGAGGACCCGTGCGGCGGGGACGGCGCTGTGCCCTTCCCCCGGGACTTGCTGCGGCGTTTCTTCAGCACCAGCTCCGCGGGGGTGCCGACGGGCGTGGTGGCCGTAGCGGGGGACACCCGGCACACCAGCTCGGAGAGGAGGTCTTCGATGCGAGACATTCGTTGGTTCAGGCGTTGGATTTCAAGTTTTACGTCCACCTATGGAAAAAAAGTTGATGAGAAAGAAAATGTGTGTATAGTAGGGAAAATTGACTCTGTCGCTTCCAGTTGTAACTAATAATCGTAATAATTATGACAAAGCGGCATACAAAAATAGCATTTATGGCATGGGATCAGTAAGATTATTTTGCTATTCAGAGCACTCACAGCAGGACAGCAGGTAGCGAATCCATAAGATTTCAAGCAATGCATGTTTTCATTTCAACAGAACGGCGCAAATAATGGCATGTTGGTATCCAATGTTTTAATACAAGCAGTGCTGCTTTGCCATGATAGGCTACTTGCGTGGTACTGAAAATCTGATATCTATCACTATATACCTAAAGTAATGTTGAAAACATATGTAAAAATATAAATTTTATTTTATAAAAATTATATATTTTTGAATAAATTAAGAAAGAAGATTTTCTTTGACGTCATTATTTTGAGCTGGAGAGAGGGAAGCATATTTAAGAATGTAACCTCTAGATGGAGATCGAGTGCGAGTTTTAATTTGATTTTGACATTAGTTCATTTTTCTGTCACTGTCTCTTTTTTTATTATTTGCAATTTACGTGGTTTCTGTTAAAGTATTTTACACGAAAGATGACTATTCAAGGTCATTTGTGAGCCGTCTGATATAATATTACTTGCAGATAACTTCATTGCATTTCGTATACATAGGCGTGCAACATGAAATATTTATGGACACATTTTAACTGAAATAATAAGAGTAATTTATTTGAAAATTATGTTTCTTTCTAAATAATGACTTTCTGAAAGATTTATGTTCTTCATTTATGTTTTTGCAAAATATAAAAACACAGACTTAACTTATAAACCAAGGAATAATAATTTGATTTAAATATCGACGCCACTGGGTAAATATTAGCACAGAGGTCAGTGCAGTAGATAATTAGGTATCTGTAATTCTACGACATATCTCATTATTATTTATAGTGTGTTAGAAAGTAATGCCACTACTTACGTATATCTGTCACTCCACATAAATTAAATAGACATACCTAGGTCAAATACTATTTTTCTTTCTAATATAAAATGTTGCTAAGGTACTGCTATAAAGTGATGTGTATTCTTTCTTCGAACAAATGACCTTGAATAGACATCTTTTGTGAATAATAGTTACTTTTATTACGTATTTCGTCAAACGGATGTCTGTCATGTTTAAATTAACCCTCCATTCCGTTGCTATGGGGCGTAACGATGCTATGGCTTTACGGCCATTCATTGGTTCGGTGTAATTCTACGTCATACAAATATTAAAATATCAGTAATTTTTTTCTGGTCAATTAATGAAAATTTTTTCTAAAACTTAAGTTTTTACCGTCTTTTCAAAAATAGTAAATAAAAAAAATGGCACGCAAGTAGCCCATTACGACATTTATAGTTTTATTGCTGGAAGTAATAGAATCAAAATTTTTCCTATTACAGTAAAGGCAAGTACAGCTCGGCAAAATAGCAGAGCGCGTGTGCGCTTCAGTTGCGCACAAGATAACACAATAAGTTGATAAGAGAGCGAGAACCATGGGAGAAAGGGTACATTTGTACAATAATAAGCGCAATAATTTTTAAACAATCAGTAATCTTAATATCTATTTAGATTTCGTTATTTTTCATATTTATTTTTTTTTTGTTAATAATTTCATTAGTTTTTTTTTAAATAGTATTTTATTTTTAAGTAATTTATTCCACACCCATCTTGCTTCATAATTTAATTTTGAATCTATATTTTTAATTTGAGATATTTACTCGTATAACCTAATCAGTTATTTGATTTAAAAAAAAATTGTCGTACGAAAACATTGTTGTATCACAACACACTAGATCTCTTTGCTTGTACTCTTGTACATATAGGGCGTGAGCAGACACGTGACTCGAGAGACCTTGACGTGCTTAGAATCAGCTGATTTGTGTGCGCATGTTATTTTGACAAGAATAATGTCATGTTGACAAGACCAATGTTTTGACTTATTTTGATTTTTAACTGCTAAATTGTTATTATTTTTAATTACATGTGTTTTACTGCCTAAAAATTGTAAAATATTAACATTTTAGCAGTTAAAAATCAAAATAAGTCAAAACATTGGTCTTGTCAAATTGACAATGTTCTTGTCAAAATGACATGCGCACACAAATCAGCTGATTCTCAGCACGTCAAGGTCGCTCGAGTCACGTGTCTGCTCGCCCCCTATACTTTGCACAGGTGACGTCACAGAATTTTTAATGTTGTTTTTCTCGAATACTATTAATATTTAACAATATATTATTTTTAACCCTACGAGTATATTAATATTTTCATTAACTTTTATAAAAGTCACATAACCATTGAAAGTGCTTATTTATTAAATACATATATATCAATATTAATATCATATATATTTTCAAATAACATTTTCATAATATATTTAATTTTCACAATAAAAATTAAACTAGGTACATAAATAGGCACCTAATATTAAAAAATCTGATGTGGACACCACACGACTTCCTTGTACACAAGACCAATATGAAGTATAGACCCAAGTATATAATTGCACATATTTGACGTAATTTGACATTAGCATCTATTTTTTATTTTTTTGTTATTTTTTGTCCTAATCCATAGCAAGCTTCATTACAAAAACCAAAAATTATATAAGTTTTAAATATACATATCTCGCTTATACAAAGGGCTAATTTAATAATACTTGATGTGCTAGACACAGAATTTAATTCTCTAAAAATTTTATTTGAAGCATTTATTTCTAAAATCAAAATGTAACCATTTTATTGAAGAAAAACTGTTAACACCTTCAGGTAATATGCCACTTCCGGTTAGCCTGTTTTAACCAAAATCCACTATGTTATTCCAATTGACATAAAAGTCTTATATACCAAATTTGAAAAGTGTTAGATTATATTTAAGATAGTTTTTCATTAAAATCTATTATAGGCTTCAAATAAAGTACCATTTCTAGAAATTATGTAATGACCAAAAAGGGAGGTGCACAACTAGATGTTATAGCAGTCCTAAATACAAAATTTCAACTTTCTACGGCTTACCGTTTTTGAGTTATGCGAGATACATACGCACGTACGCACGTACGTACGTACGTACGTACAGACGTCACGACGAAATTAGTCAGAATGGATTCAGGGATGGTCAAAATGGATATTTCCGTTGAAATCTCAAAACCGAAATTTTTCGCGATTACAATACTTCCTTTACTTCGTACAAGGAAGTAAAAAAACATCCTTTCCTTAAATAAAGTAAATCCAAAATACATATCGTGAAACGGTTATTTTAAATTAAGTTAATTTTTTTTTGAAAACCCTGTGCAAATAATTTACTACTTCTCTAAATGTTAGTCTAGGATCTAGATGAAACTTCTGTAAATTACTCCCCGCAAAATCTATATGTGTTAATCGCGTCTAGTAAATTATCTTTTTTTTTGATATACTTCGTCAAACATTCCAGAGAAAAAAATAACTAAACTTATATTACCGGTATAAAAACCGAAAAGAAAAAACTCTCAGCTCCTATATAGGGCCGCGAGTAGACACGTGACTCGAGCAGCCTTGAAGTGCTTATATACATATATGAACTTGAAAATAATAACATTTCAACAGTTCAAAATTAAAATAAGTCAAAACATTAGTCTTGTCGAAGTTACATTGTTTTTGTCAAAATGACACGCGCACACATATAAACTGATTCCAAGCATTTCAAGGTCGCTCGAGTCACGTGTCTGCTCGCGCCCTATACAACTTTATATTATATCATAATCTAAATTTCATCTTAAACAAATACCTATCCATTTATTGGTATGTATGAGAAATTTTTAATATATTTTCTCGAGGCATTAAAATAATAAAAGACAAAACAAAATATGTATTTTATCTTATCATATTTTGTACTTGACCTCTTACAATTTGTTAGTGACAGTTGCAAAGAAAACACCAAAAATAGAACATATGAAAATTTAATCTTCTGTACTTGTTTTCTTTGTTCATTTCATAAGAAAATAAATACTCGCATGTTGAATATAAAAGGAAATTGAATGCGCAATTTTAGGCAATATGAAGATTCTGGTTCAAAAATAAAGTTAAGTATAATTCTCAATTAAGTAAGGATATTGCGTAAATAAAGCAAATAAAAGAAATTGGTTTGTATTCTTTTTTACTTTGTTACTGATATATAGGTGTTCCAAGACTAAACAATCCAACATAAAATTTAAATAAAAAATCTGATGTGGCCAGCACATTACCTTCCGTCAGTTATATGAGGTATTTACGAAAATTCTACCTGTGAACTGTTACCGGTAAACAGCTTTTATCAGTTTATAGCTACCGGAATCGATATTATAAGAACGCAAGTGGTAAACAAGGTAGATCCATAACCTACGAAAAAATTTGAAAATTTAAAACAGGTTAGAAATTTAACGTAGTTAACAAAATGAGCAGAGTCCTACTTTGAACACATTTCCACTTTTACCGCGCACGTTTCGCTTTGCATCACTACCTTTTTTTGAGATTAGATTCTTCATGAATCCAGTAGATGGATTTGGTAGATATTTAACAATTTTCGAACACGGTAACTTTTTACCACTCCTGTTTTCGAACACAGTCTGTAGATGCGGTATCTACCGGTAGAATTTTCGTAAATGCGTATGTATTTTCTATAAAATCCATATATAAAGTTCCTTGCGAAAGATTATAAATTTCTAGTATGTACATTACCTTTCGACAGTTGTATGTATTTTATACAAATTTCATGCAGAAAATTTCGAGCAAAAAGATCCTAACACAAATATATTACGAATATGTCATTGCACTTGACACTGACATCTTTCAATCAGAATTTTCTTAATATAGTAGCTGTTTCTAGCATAGCTGGCTAATTTATGAAATTTAATTTCTTTATAATTTTATAACTCTATATCCATTTAATATTAAGTAAAAAATGCAGTCAAATCGTATAGAGAATACAATGTTCTTTAATATTTATAATAATATTAAATGCGAAAAAATTATATTTAACATCGTTTTTTCAAGAAAAACTGTTAAAATCTGCAAATGAGGGTACTTCCGGTTGACCAATTATAACCAAAATCTAATCAGCTCTTCATGTGGATGCAACGAAGAGGAATACGAAAGAATTATAATTTTTGGAATTGCAGTATTAGAGTTATCGTAGACGAAAATTTTGTTACACACACACACATATACATCATCGTAAAAATAGTAAAGTCGTATTCTAGGGACCCTAAAACGTGCTTATTGATTAAAAATTCATCATCGAATTTTTTGACCAAAGACAATACCTTCCTTACCTAAAGGTGACGGAAGGTAAAAATAAGTACGCGGAGCATATAGTTTGTTATAACAATTAAATACGAATGAATTTTATTGTAAAAAATCTGATGTGGCCAGCACATTACCTTCCGTCAGTTCTATGTATTTTGTACAAATTTCATACAGAAAGTTCCTTGCTAAAGATTATATTTCTTGTACTTTACCTTCCGGCAGTTGCATGTATTTCATGCAAATTCCATACAGAAAATTTATAGCAAAAGATCCTATATTTCCAATAAAATAATACGACAAACACACTATGTCAATTTCACTTGACACTGACATCTTTCAATCAAAATTTTCGTAATATAGTAGCTGTTTCCATAGCTATGGCTACTTTATGAAATTTAATTTCTTTATAATTTTTTAACTCTATATCCATTTAATATTAAGTATAAAATGTAGTCAAATCGTATAGAGAATAAAATATTCTTTAATATTTATAATAACATTAAATGTGAAAAAATGATATTTAACATAGTTTTTTCAAGAAAAACTGTTAAAATCTTCAAATGAAGGTACTTCCGGTTGTCCAATGGATGTAACGAAAAGAAATGCGAAAGAATTATAATTTTTAGAATTGTAGTATGGAAGTTATCGCAGACGAAAATTTTGTTACATACACACACACACACACACACACGGACACACATACATACATACATACACACACACGCACACACACACATACAGACATCATCGTAAAAATAGTAAAATCGTATTGTAGGGACCCTAAAACGTGCTTATTCATCAAAAACTCACCACCGAATTTTTTGACCAAAGACAATACCTTCCTTACCTAAAGGTGACGGAAGGTAAAAATTAATGATATTTTAACACTTAGATGCAAAATAATTAAGGCCTGCGAAGTAATAACAATGGAACAGTGTTATGCTACAAATGCATCTGTGATGAAGCCGTTCTATGCTTGTCTGCAGGTTCAAGGACATCATTTTGAACATTTTTTTGGGAAAACATTGTAATAATGAACTTTTTACAATAAAATTTTTAATTGATTCTTATTTCATTATTATTACATTACACTGAATGTTTAATCTTGAACAATAAAGATAAATAAATATGATAAAATATCCAATAGCAAAATTCTAAGAGGATCATATAAGTCTCCGGGTTGTTAAGCTCGTACTTGCATTACCATTACAAAATACATAAATAAAACCATATCAAATAAGGATATAATTAAAAATTTACAATGGCAATTTAAGAAACAAAGTATAAATACTTTGTTTTCGCGAAGTATATTAATGAACAAAATTTGAAAATAAACTGTTATTTTATAAAACCTTGTTTTAATTTATTACCTAATTAAAATAATGTTTATGACATTTTTCACTGGAAATAACATTCCCTCATTTAATATTGACATTTTTATGTTTTAAAGTTATCAACAATTCAACAAATAGAGCGTTTTGTTTGTACGTAGGTACCTTAGTGACAGCACAGATATACGTTTGTGTTGTCTGTGGTGTCAGCGACAACTAGTTTCTTTTAGGCATTTTTAAGGGTGAGTTGAAAAACAGCGCCATGTGGTGGTACTGGGTTAAATAGGAACTATTTATTAAATGACAAATGTATTCTACAGATGGCTCTGTGAATGCAGGGTCGCATTTCAGCCCTAGCTAATATAAAATTAAAACGTCTTTGAGACGTACGTTGCGTGTATTGAGGGTTTGTAGGTGTGCCAAAGTATTATCTACCGGATGTCAACTTGAAATCTTTATATTATATACGAAATACAATGTTACTTTTTTATTTTTCTGTAGTTCTGTAGTTTCTACCTATTAATAATAGAGGAAACTTGTAAATACAAAACCTGTTCCAAATTAATAATTACATAATATGAGACTAAAATCAATAACAATTTTTTTTATTTTACGCAATTTACATATTTAAGCGTGCTGTAGAACTTCCTATAACTTTTTTTTTCGTAACAAAAAAGTGATTGATTTTAGCCTGTTTTAATTCTGAATAAGTATTTTTTATTTATAACTTTTTGGTGAAATTAATAGATGTCCCTAGAACAAACAAAAAAACACGTATTTCCTATACGTACAATTCAACAAATTTTAAGTAGACACCCGGTATATATACAAGCTCTTTCGACATTTGTATGATGCTCGATTTTTCATCAAAATTAAATTTGGTGTTATCATTATTATTACACATATATTTTTGTTATTGGTTTTGTTAACTTCTTTCGTTACTTGTTTTTTAGTTACTTTTTGTCGTGATTATAAAATATTATTATAATAATACTGCGTAGTGTGTTTGTTTTAATGTCTTTCTTCTTTTTTTATATAAAACTTTTTATTCATTACAAAATGCTCAAATCAAACTATGTACAATGACATCTCCCTTTACAGACTAGACGGACATCTATGAACGAACACTTTTACTCGGTTCCAGCAGATTGTATACAGGATGGTGACTTGAACGACGCAGCATAGGGGTTTCAATGGTAAAATCTTAATGTGCAATTATTTGCTTCTTTAATTATTTTAGAGAAAAATTGTATTTAGGTTTTTGCAACACAAAAAAATACTGCATTCGAACATGCTATTGTTTATAATTTTTCTATTTCCGGAACCGTACTAATAGTCGAAAACAATATTATTGCAAAAATCATTGATGCCATGGAACAAAAATTTAAACGAAAATGCAACATCTGTCGTAGATTCTTATTTTTAAAACGAGGAAAATTAAAACGCTTTTATTGTAATTGATAACAACAATGTAATAGTTGATTACAACAAAGTAATTTGATGAGAACGAAATTTAAGATATTTTTAAAGTTTAAAAGTGAAAAATCTGTGACAGATGTTTGCGTTTTTGTTTAAAATTTATTCCATGGCATCAATGATTTTTGCAAAAATGTTATTGTTGTTTTCGACTATTTTTACGGTTCCCGATATTGAAAAATTAAAAACAATAGCATATTCGGATGCAATATTTTTTTCTGTAGCAAAAATCTAAATTCAATTTTCCTCTAAAATAATTAGGGAAGCAAATAACTGCACATTAAGATTTTACCATTGAAACCCCTATGCTGCGTCCTTCAAGTCACCACCCTGTATAAGAACAACATTATCATAATTCTCCTTTGGGTGGATTCTCTTTTGAACGAACGCGGATACTAATTTTCTAATATTTTTATGACAATATCCTCCCCTGAACGGACCCAGAAAAGAAGTAAAGTGAATATTAGTGTAAATACGAGCATCTAACTCGTTACGCCGAATTCCTCCCGTCAACTAATAACGAAAATGCACAGCACACAATACGGTGATCGGGGGATTCCCCGAAACTACGATTGTTCAAGATCGGTGGTCGGGGAATTCCCATTATGAATAACTAGCTATTTTTGATTGCCTGTTTCTTTGTTAACTTAAAATAACTTCATTTTAATTTCGATTTAAAAGTTTTGTTTTTAAAGAATATATATCCGTTCCTTCTTTTTTTGTAAATAAATTATGTATTAGCTATAATTTTTTGATGTTATATTTTATACAATTAGCCCTTAAAAGGACGTCTGTATACAGATGACAGTGAAAAATATTTTTTGATTTTCTTCGTTTATTTGTATACTAGGCTTAGGGGCTCACAAATCATGGTATTTGTTGTGATGGTTGCAGTTCCGGTTTAACCGGAAGTTACATTAATTTTTATTATTTTCTCATACATTTTTGTAATTTATTTCTTCAATAAAAATGCACTCTAATCATATCGTTAAATTCGTAATTTTACGTAGTTTCCAAATATATAGGACGTCCCATTTGAAATATGAAAATTAACATGCCAAATACCATTATTTTTGAGCTCCTAAGCCTAGTTTACAAATATATCAAGAAAAATAGAATATATTTATAAATAAAAAAGTTATTTTGAGTTGCCCGTTTTTCAGTGTAATCTGTATGTAAGAAATAAGCTTGGCGTACTCATAAATTCCGAGAAGCATAGTGAACTTATTGTAATTCAAAATGATAGTATTAGTGAAAAAGCGGGTCAATTTTTAAATCACATAGAATTTATTCTTACAAACCTGACGTTTACGTTTCGGTAAACACTTAACCCTGAAGAAAGTAACGATAGGTTTTTAAGAATGAATGCTGTATGTCTGAGATTTCGTGTATTTGATAACACATAGGTAATTAGTGAAAATATAGAAGAAAGAAATAGGTTTTTAAGCAACAAAACTGTAAACACAAGACACACGCTTTATGACATGAGGTTGCCGAGTCACGATAATTATTGACCGAATGTCATAAATTTGTTTACACATTAGTTGCCTATAATAATTTTTATAAGACCTTAAGTACCATTTCTGAAACAAATTAGAAATTTGACAGATGAACAGACGACAAAAACTAAACACGCCAATGGGCTATATGACCGTCGAATTTAAGGAAATAAAGTATAAAAATTAAAAATTTACCATTGTGACTACCAATAATAATAATAATAATAATAATAATAATAATAATAATAAAAACTGTATATTGGGCCCAGTATCGGACTGGGACATATTTCTGAGTGTGGCGATTTTGATTATCGGGCCCCCTGTTCTGGGCCATTCAAAATATTATTAATGAAACAAAGATGGATATGAATGAAGGTTTTTTTGAAATACATTAACGAATGTAAACATTAAGTACACAGGCTGAACCCAAGAATCCGTGACATTGACGATTAACATGGGAAAACAGATTTATTGAAATACTCCTTGCATGGGTATCCCAAGCAATATAAGAGTTATGATTCGGGGAAATTAGACAAAAGTTACCCCATCAGAAAACCAATTTAATGGTATATCGTTATTTGAGAAAAAATACATAGATATAGTGGAAAAAAAGTAAATTTTGAAATGGTTTATTTTTGAGAATAACTACAAAAAAAATTTAAAGTATTTTATTTATTATCACAGGTAACTGTACTAGTTGTATAGAATTAGCAGTAATCTAATATAAAAATCGCGTCACAAACACGTATATTTTGGCCGAGATTTGGCACATAGATTAATTAACGCATTTGCGAAGTATGCATTACGAAGTTAATGAAATTAAACATTAAAATTATAAATATATTGTTATATTCATTTTTGGAACATTTTCTTTGTTGTAATCAAATTATATTAATAGTGAATGGTGAATACTATTAAAGATAACCTTTTTTTGTAGGTGCAATGTTTATAATTAATTTTCATTTTAGTACTATCTTTCACCCAGACAATATAAAACGTTTAAATCGTGAAAATATACAAAAATTATGGCTCTGAAGGCCGCTTGCACCAACATAACTTAAATTTTAACCGTTTCTTAAATCGATAATGTTACGTCGATATAAAATGTCAAATGAATTACTATGCATTGTTGTTTCGATTTTCATTTTTTGTCTATGGGTCGCTTAAAATTTAAGCCTTTTTGCTGCAATTGGGAATACTTTAGTTTGAGTTGTTATTAAAATGACAGTTGCAGAATATAACTCCTACCTTAGGTATTATGTTTCGTGAATAGATCTGATACTAAAAATTTTAACCCGGAATAAAAATGGAGTTAGTTAACTCTGAATTTAATCATTTTTATGAATCTGGTAATGACAGTCTACTATGTGAAAAGTGAAACGTCACTAAATAGTAGATTTTGCACATGTCCGTTGAGGTCGTATTTCTAGAATACATTGGTTAACGGCCGGAGTGATGATGGGGTTTGGGGTGAAGACAGGGATAGAAGTAAGCCTATATTGGCGTGTAGTTTTTTTTTTTGACTTACGCTACGCTTGTTCTCTGGTTAAGGTCAGACTTTTGAATTATGTTATATACTTGATATACAATCAGTTCTTTAAGATTTTTTCACTTTATTATATTGAAAACTATTAACTAAGTACTAGATATGATAGTTACAAATTTAGACCGGGCCCTTTCGCTCGCCGGGCCTGTGGCGATCGCTACATCGCCACAATGGCCAGTCCGACGCTGATTGGGCCCTATTCTGTAACTCGGTGGTTAATTTTTAACAACTGGTTAAAATGTTTATCCAATAGATATTGATTTGACAACTAAAAATCCCTCTTTTTGTTATATGTCAACATATTTGATTGGCTAAAAAATTATCCAATGGTTAAAAATTAACCACTAAGTTACAGAATAGGCCCCTTTATCTTATAATTTCACTGAAATTAGTATTTGAAAATTGAAATTAAAATTTTTGTAACGGCGCCATAACTCTGACGACACGTAGGAGAATGAGAAAGCAGTTTGCAAAGCTAAAAGTAGGAATTTAATGAACCGAATTTTATTACTTAATGATATCGAATAAATATTGTCAATGATAAATTGGGCAAAACTATTAATGAAACAATGAATAACTTATGAATATTACAATGTCATATCATATGACATTGATCATATAGGTAACCCATATGGTTTTCGAAGGCTGTTTACTTACATACACCATTTTCAAAATGTAACCTGCGTAATTTGCCAAATGTAGATTATTCTACGATTGATGATTTTTATCGAATGAATTCTAATTTTCTTACGTGACGTCACATATCCCCTCTTCAAAACCTTATTATTGTTTATCTTCGGAATTAACAGCAATTAAGCGATATAAAAAAATCTGATGTGGCTAGAGCACATTACCTTCCGTCAGTTGTATGTATTTTATACAAATTCCATACAGAAAGTTTCTAACAAAATATCCTATATTTCCAGGAAAATTATAACACAAACATACTATCAACTGCACTTGACAGACACCTTTCAATCAGAATTTTCTTAATATAGCGCAGTTTCCAGAATTATAGCATAGCTGGCAAAATATATGATATTTAATTTATATTTTTTTAACTCTATATCCATTTAATATGAAGTATAAAATGCATTCAAATCGGATAGAGAATAAAATATTTTTTTTTCAAGAAAAACTGTTAAAATCTTCAAATGAAGGTACTTCCGGTTGATCAATTATAATCAAAATCTAATCAGCTCTTCACATGGATGTAACGAAGAGGAATACGAAAGAATTATAATTTTTGGATTAGTAGTATTAGAGTTGTCGCATTAGAAAATTTTGTCACACACAGACACACACACACACACACACACACACACACACACACACACACACACACACACACACACACACACACACACACAAATACACACACACACACATACAGACATCATTGTAAAAATAGTAAAATCGTATTCTAGGGACTTTAAAACGTGCTTATTCATCAAAAACTCTCCACCGAATTTTTTGACCAAAGACAATACCTTCCGTATCTAAAGGTGACGGAAGGTAAAAATGATATTTAACATCATTTTCTCAAGAAAAACTATTTAAATCATCAAATGAGGGTACTTCCGGTTGACCAATTATAATCAAAATCTAATCAGCTCTTCACATGGATGTAACGAAGAGGAATACGAAAGAATTATAATTTTTGGAATTCTAGTATTAGAGTTATTGCATTAGAAAATTTTGTCACAGACAGACACACACACACACACACACACACACACACACACACACACACACACACACACACACATACAAACACATATGTATATATCTATCTATATATATATATATATATATATATATATATATATATATATATATATATATATATATATATATATATATACATATAGGTACAGACATCATCGTAAAAATAGTAAAATCGTATTCTAGGGACCCTAAAACGTGCTTATTCATCAAAAACTCACCATCGATTTTTTTGACCAAAGACGGAAGGTAAAAATATGGGCATTTTTATTTTTTATAAAGAATCATAAAATGGAAGAAGAAAAAAATGGTCATATAGACCATTATTGAGTTCAGATTTGACAGATAACAGATCTAAAGTTGAATACTGCTGTACTCAGTCAGTATTACCAATATGAATGTACAGGAAAAAACTAAATAAGGTAAGCCACTGTTGTGGTTGAAGCTCTGTAATGTGTAAAGTAAATAAAATACGAAACCAGTTTACTTTACACACCGCAGTATAAAAAATATTTTCTTTCCTACCTTGAAATCCATAAGATTAGTCATAATTTCTTTATATTCCGGCGGCGCCGGAGGATCACTATACAACGCTATAGCCGCCGGGTCTCTTAGCCCACAATCATAACTCTCCATCTTTCTCAAACTCATACTCCTATTCGCATGGTGGTGCGCTATCGTCGCAGGCAACACCTCCTCTGCCGTCCCGGTTTCCGCCGCCTCGTCTATCGTGTCCTGCCTCGTGGAGGACATTTTCTGTAACTTGGGGAACACCTTGTTCCCCGATCCTGAGCTGGAAGCTGTGTTGGAGCCATTGGAGCCCGAGGAAGAGCTGGAGCCAGGTCGGTCTTTCGAAGAGCCATCGCGGGCGCTGAGGGACCGAGTGAAAGAGGTGGGTGGTTGGGACGGGCATTCTTCTACGGAGCTGGAGCCCAAAAGGCGGCCCCATTTGGAGGTACGGACTGATGTGGGGCGGGCGGGTTTCGTGGCGACGAGGGCGGTGCCCGTTGCTGCTCCCCCACCTGGGAGAAGATCAGTAAAAATGTACTTATAGTTTATTTTAATATACAGGTGTTCAATTTAAATGCTTCACTATTGCTATCTCGAGAACCGTAAGGGATACGAAGTCGGTTAAAGTAGCAAACAATTTCTATATTATAAGACTATTAAATGAGAATTACAATTTTTTTTTTCAATCAGTGGTTCTCAAAATACAGAATTCAACTTTTTAATTTTAAATGAGAACCTACTTTTTTATTCGCCTATTTGATTCAGAATTTTTTTCTGAACACAACGATATAAAATGTTTATACCCTTACCTAACGAAAAAATCTGATGTGGCCAACACATAACCTCTCGCCAGATATTTTACCTGGTTGTACGCATAAAACGAAAAATATTTTTGAATACAAATACATATATTCATGTCTCACTACAAAATAATTATTTTAATATAAATTATGTACAATACATACATTTTCTTTATATTCAATATCCTGAATTTTTTTCCTACTTTCCTTTTCGTTTTCTTTTATTCGTCATTTTTTTCGCAAATTCCTTTTATATTCTTTTGTAGGTATATTCTTTTGCGTTGTTGACTTTTTGGTGTGCTTTTTGGTATACAAATATTTTTGACGGTTACATTTATGTGTGAATTACAAACATTTTAATTTCTTGCCTGAAAGTAGTTTGATCTAAGAGTTTTTACATCAAATTATTTTATATGCATTTCTTTATCTCTGAATCTATAGAAGATATAATAATGAATTTATATTTATCGAATAAAGAATTTAACGTTCTTTAATATAAGTATTTACATAAATTTTCGATAAATAATATTTAGATGATTTTTTTCTTGTAACTACTACTTCCGGTTGTCCAATTGTTACCAAAATTAACTCGACTCTTCTCATTATTGTTAGATTGAGGAATCCGTAGTTAAAAATGTCTTAAGTCTTATAGTATTTGAGTTATGGTGAATCCAATATCCACACACACACACACACATCCACACACACACACACACATCCACACACACACACACACACACATCCACACACACACACACACACATACGGACATCATCGTAAAAATGTTATAATCGGATTCTAGGGACCTTAAAACTTGCTTATTCACTAAAATCTGGATATGCGATTTTTAGCATGAATTCAATACCTCTCTTAGCGAGAGGTAAAAAACGAGAAAAATGCAAAAGAAAAATTATTTTCATATTTATTTCTACATGTAATCAGAGTGCCATGACAAAAACAATTGAATATTTTGTTTTGTATCACATGTCAATGTAGTTCGTTTATGAATTTTCTTGTTTTCTTTTGTGTTAAAATGAATTTTACGCACGAAGAAAAAATTGATATGTACGAAGTTTCATATTATCTCTGAAAAATACTGTTGCTGCAAAGAATATGTGTAGGGAACGTTATCCTGAGCGGCGAGTTCCTTGTCGTCAGTATTTTAGAAAATTAGAATTAGCACTGCGCGCTAATACGGATGCATTCGTATCGAAGCGAGTTAGCGTACAAGATCAAGAAGCTGAGATAAATATATTAGCATATTTTGAAGCTAATCCAACAGCTTCAGTTAGAATGGCTGCCGCTGAGTGTAATTTAAGTGTGGGTACGATCCATAGGATTTTAAAGAAACATAAATACAGACCATTCAAAATGATTAAAATTCACCATTTACATCCTGGTGATCGTGAGCGAAGATTAGAATTTTGTAATTTATTGATAAATGAGGATCCAGATATCTTAAAATCAATTATTTGGATTGACGAAGCCAATTTTTCTAATAATGGTATGTCAAATAGAAAAAACACACACTACTGGAGCTGAGAAAATCCTGTTACGAGAGACAAGTTTCCAGCGAAAATTTAATATAAATGTTTGGTGTGCCATTTTCAGTGATAATATTTACATACACATGTTCGAAGGTACATTGAGTGGTAACAGATACTTGAATTTAATTCAAAATATGCTGGGTATTATTTTGGAAGACATACCAGTAGATGAGTACTTATGGTCCTATTCCGTGGCCCGCAACATCACCAGACCTTAATCCCCTGGACTTTTTTTTATGGGGTTATGATGAAGTCTACAAAACTATCTATCCAGATATTCAGCATTTAAAAAATATAATTGAAAATATTATTTCCCACATAGACGGCCGAAATTTAAGAAAAGTAAGAAGTAATATGTTGAGAAGGCTGGAATTATGTATAAATCAGCATGGCAATAATTTTGAACAATTTTTATAATATTTTTTAAAGCATCTAAATCGCCCAAACAATGATGAAAACAAAATATTCATTTGTTTTTGTCATGGCACTCTGATTAAATGTAGAAATAAATATGAAAATAATAATTTTTCTTTTGCATTTTTCTAGTTTTTTTCGTTATGTAAGGGTATAAACATTTTATATCGTTGTATTCAGAAAAAAATGCTGAATCGAATAGGCGCATAAAAAAGTAGGTTCTCATTTAAAATAAAAAAGTTGAATTCTGTATTTTGAGAACCACTGGTTGAAATTTTTTTTGTAATGCTCATTTTAATTGTCTTATAATACAGAAATTGTTTGCTAATTTAACCGACTTCGTATCTCTTACGGTTCTCGAGATAGCAATAGTGAAACAGTTAAATTAAACACCCTGTATAGGTAGTACATTCTGATAAAATGCGAAAAGCAACACTTAGATGATATGGTCATATGAAGAGAAGACTCCATGGTGAAAACAGCACTACATTTTATCATTTCACGAAGGAAGATATGAAGACGCTTTAGATCGAGCCAAGTAGATACGAAAAAATTTATGCAAAGAAGAAAAATATGGGATCTCGTGGCCGTGTGCGGACCCGAGTTCGATCCCGACCGACGCCAAAATTATTTTGAATTTTAAATGGTACAAAAATGACCTTTGTGGTGTACTATTCACGCCAGCAATGGGTGTCTGTGTGATGATGGTAAACGACCGCACGGTACAAATGTATCATCATCGAATCATTCCACTGCATCTAAATGTCATAGCGCCCAAATTTCATAGCGTCTAAATTTCACAGCGCCCAAACTTTACAGCGCTAAATGATGCCCCACCACCAATTGTCATAGCGCCTAAATTTTTCCTGGCTTATTTCGGCCACTACAAGTGGTATTGGTAATAGAGCAAACTGTAAATATGTTAACATTTGTTTTGAATTATGCTACAGATGGCGAGTTTGTTGTGTAGTTAATATAGCGCCACAGTGCATGTAGGTAGGTAGGTACTATAGTAATTAACAGCAGTTAAACAAATAAATACTGTGCAATATTTTACGAACACATTACGGGTATGTAATGTAAATGAAGAATGTGCACTGAAAGACAAATATATTTCAATATATAAAATTCGCCAAAAAGCGTTTCGCCTGAATCATTCAAAAACCGAATACGTGGGCGTGGCCAAGCGGAGGTCACTGTAGGTTAGGTTAGGTTTAGTTAGATTAAATACCCTTTCTGTTGTACAATTCACAATGAATGTTGACATATTTACAGTTTTCTGTATTACCAACACCATTTGTAGTGGTCGAAAAAAGCCAGGACAAATTTTGATGCTGTAATGTAATAATTGGTGGAGGGGAATCATTAGATGCTGTAAAGTTTGGGCGCTTTGAAATTTAGACGCTACGAAATTTGGGCACTATGACATTTAGACGCAATGGCACGTACTCATCATCATTACAGATATCTGCGATTAAAGTAGATTCGCACTTAACACACTCAGCAATGAGTAATATGCCGTGATGATATATTCATTTAAGAAAAATATTCTCCCAACGACAAATGCCGTGATGATATATTCATTTAAGAAAAATATTCTCCCAACGACAAATTTAGAAATCACGGATTAAATTACGAAGGTACAGGTGTAAGTTTTAAAACGGGTCATAGGGCTATAACATAGAAAAACAGTTTTTTTAGTTCCCAAAAGTTTCTGTATTAATTTATAGAAAAATAGTTGGTGTATATTATAAAGAAAAAAATCTGATGGTGCCAGCACATAACCTCTTGCCAGATATTTTACCTGGTTGTACGCATAAAACGAAAAATATTTTTAAATACAAATACATATATTCATGTCTCACTACAAAATAATTATTTTAATATAAATTATGTACAATACATACATTTTCTTTATATTCAATATCCTGATTTTTTTTCTACTTTTCTTTTCTTTTAATCGTCATTTTTTCGCAAATTCCTTTTGTATTCTTTTTTAGATATATGTATTCTTTTACGTTGTTGACTTTTTATTTATTTTCATAATCTTCATAATGATGTACAAATATTTTTGACAGTCACATTTATGTGTGAATTACAGACATTTGAATTTCTTGGCTTGAAGTAGTTTGATCTGAGAATTTTTACCAGTGGCGTAACTACATAGAATTGCGCGCCCCCGCGGGACTTAGGTTTGCGCCCAGGGCCGTAACCAGGATTTCATTTGGGGGGGGGGGGGGTTCTGGTTACATATATATATAGAAAAAAAAATGCGCCGCAGGTGAATTTTTTTTCATTCAAGGTCAAATGCCTTATAATTGAAAGTTACATTTTTTCAAGGTATGTGCAAATGCATGTTTTTCCCCTTTCATGTACAGAAATAAGTTTTAAATATCAACTTTTTTCTACTCGGGTTGTTGCGCGAGGCCCCGGCGATTGCCCTGCTCGCCACCCCCTAAGGCCGCCACTGCTTCCATGACAAAAATAAAAAGGAACCACCAGCGGTGGTGGGACGCGAGCTTCCGAGCTATGCTAGCATCTTGGTTAGACCACTATTTTGTATTTTATTTTACATTTCGGAAGGAGTTTGAACCCCAAATCCCCCCCCCCCCTTGGATACGGCCTTGTTTGCGCCCATCATACTTAGGTACTTTTAATATAAATAAATATGCAATGTCTATTCATTATTTACTTTTTTATTTCTATATAACAGTAAAATCATAAATAATACATAACAAAATTTACTGTAACTATATGCAACAAAATTTGCAGCATGATATAGAAAATGCACTAAAATTTGTCATAGAAATTAAAAGGACAACAAAGGCAATTTACAGAGAGAGTACGTCAAGTGGCGCCACGCTCGGCATAACATTGTACCATTTCCAGAAATTATTTATCACAAATAAACATTAATTTTAATATTTAAATTTTGAAGTATTGTATTTACTTTAAATAAACTGACAACACATTTTGCACATCATCAGTAATGGTAAGGGCGCCCATACGCTGTGTATATGTACTATTTTTAAATGTGCCAATACCACTACTTCGATACTGGTTAGTACTGCTTGAATCAGTGGCGTGCATATGTGTGGCGTGCATATGTATGAAGATCATGATCTTCCGCTGAAAATTTTTACAAGCCGCTTATATTTTAAGTAAGAAAGGCGCAGACACAAAAATTTTGTTACTCTATTATACGTTTACTGTGGCTGCGCCGGCGCCCTCCGGATGGACGCGCCCCCCCGCGTCGCTGGGTCAGCGGGGGCGGTAGTTACACCACTGATTTTTACATTATTTTATATGCCTTTCTTTATCTCTAAATCTATAGAAGATATAATAATGAATTTATATTTATCGAATAAAGAATTTAACGTTCTTTAATATAAGTATTTACATAAATTTACGATAAATAATATTTAGATGATTTTTTTCTTGCAACTACTACTTCCGGTTGTCCAATTCAGTGGCGTAGCGAGCATAATTGGCGCCTGGGGTATAATACTTTTTGGGCGGCCCTTTCCCGTAAGAAATTTTTTCTTTAAATGTCATTTTAGGGCATTTTACTACAGATATTTGACCAAAAAACGGGTATATAAATACAAATATATTTCATGTTCATAAACATTTTAAAGAAATATTAATTTCTTACTCCAACATTTAGAAAAAAGTTTTTAGTTTTATTAATTTTATTTCGATAACAGAGTGCAATACCTACTTCAAATACTGTATAATACATTATGAATAGTCACTAAGTGCGCGTCTACAACACACAAGTTCAAGCTAGACTTTAAATTTGAGAAAAAAAAAATCGCGTTAAAAAGTAAAGAAGAGGATTGGAATCGGAACTGCATCTGTGACTGTGTTGGATAAAATATCAGACATACAGTCTAGTAGAATCAGTCACTCAATGCAATGTGTCAATTTATAGTTGGAAGTAGTGCCTGGTTGTTGCCGCAGCGGAACAGCTGAGGTCATATGCGCAGTAACATATTTTCACCATTGGCATAGCAACCGCCCTGGAATGGCCGGTTGATTATAGTTGAAGGAAGGGAGTGTCATTCCCGAAACTCAAATATTATTTCCCCAAAACGTATCAAAATAAAAATTGCAATTTTCCGGAAAATGTTGTTTGTCCTGAGGACAGTTTGGCGCCCCTACGAGTGGCGCCTGGGGCATAATAGCCCCCTTTGCCCCCCTCTCGCTACGCCACTGGTCCAATTGTTACCAAAACTGACTCCACTCTTCCCATTATTGTTAGATTGAGGAATCCGTAGTACAACCAGGTAAAATATCTGGCGAGAGGTTATGTGTTGGCCACATCAGATTTTTAATTATCATGTTAGCAAAAAATAACAATATTTTGTCAGTTTCATGGCTTATGAGATTTTTTTTAATTTCGCAATTTTTTAAATTTATATTGTGGCTTCACAGTGTGTTTTACTTTACATAAAGACAACTAAATAAATTGTTTATTAATAACGCAATTAGTATAAAACTTTTACCAGTGGCAGAGGCTTACGATTAATATTTTTGTAGGAATGTATTTTTTTGGACTATCCGGCCTACTATATTTAAAATAAGTAGTCATAGTAGCAATGAAAATAGAGCCAAACAGTATCTATAAAAGTTATTGCTAATCACCAAAATACTTCAAATACGATGTTTGGCTGAAAATTTTTTATTTTGTAATTTTTCTACATTTTTTTAAATTCATTTAAAAAATTAATACTTAATTCAGACTTTAATATAAAATATAACCCA
This sequence comes from Harpalus rubripes, assembly GCA_963082715.1. Taxonomy (NCBI): domain Eukaryota; kingdom Metazoa; phylum Arthropoda; class Insecta; order Coleoptera; family Carabidae; genus Harpalus; species Harpalus rubripes. The sequence continues at coordinate 15,753,045 of OY720448.1, forward strand.
AGGAATTCCATCCCGTTTTTCTAATTTGATTTTGGCAATACAATTTTATGGCTAGAACAACATACTTTTAATAGTTAAATGTATGAAAATTGATTTAGCGTTGTATGATTTTATTTGAGACTGTGATTAATTTGAATTGAATGTTAAAGCCCTTACCATATATCTGTGAAATTTCTCTTTTATCTACAACATAAAAGCAAAATCAAACATTAATAATCTCTACTTGCCTCCGTCTTCTCTTTCGGCGACACTGGACAATTTCGTTGACGACATAACTCTAACGACAGTACCATCTTCACCAGCACCCCCAGGACTGCTACCTGACCCTTTTTCCACGTCCGTCCCTGATCCCGCTGCTCCTGCCGTAGCCCCGCCACTGCCTGGGGAAGCACTTGCAGCTCCATGGGTTCTGTCTCTTCGAAACTTGGAGAAGATCTTTCTTACTAGATGGTCTTGGGTTTGATCTAACTGAGGTTCGTTTTTTCGACGCTCGGCGAGTTCTTTTTCTCGACGCACGTCGGCTACCTATAAGAAAATAGTTTTAATTGGAGGAAATAAAAAGAGATAATATTTACACCCATATATGACACCTAGAATTTTTCATATATAATGTATTTTTGTTATGTATGCCAAAAGGCTGACCTGAGGTAATTCTAATTCATTTGGAGAGGTCTCTATTATTGACGTCAGACTTGCTCAATGTAACAAATATAGAGATTTAATTTTCTACTTTACTGTAAGGTGGAAAATAAAAGGACTATGTTCCATTTTAAAAATATTGTTTGTAATAATTTTGTGTCTCGCTAATATGCCATGCAAAATATTCAAGATAAGAATCCGATTTTTAGTTCTTTTAATAGTCAAGGTAGTCCTGTCATAATCCACTCTAACAACCTTGTAACGCTATTTTGTGGATAGAGTGCAGAAAGTTGTCGTGAAATTGCTCGGGCAACAACGATCGGACAGCAAATTTGGAGTTAAGGTTGAATAGAACACAATTAACATAAAATGTACAAGACGAATTTATTTCGTAGTAACTTGCTGTACAACTTAGTATGGTGGTCGCTGAAGGGGGTGAGAATGAGGTCATGCACGATTTTTCATTTTTAACTTTAATCGATAGAGTAATGAAAAATAATAGACACGTATTTTTTATTTTTCCTCAAATCGATCTTTAATACTGAAAAAATTGCAATTAAAAATGACATTGTTCAAAACGCGGCTGATTTTCTCCGCCTCGTCCCTTGCCCAGTGACGTCAGCGTTTCATCAATGCGGCCATTTTGATTGTTACATTAGGTTAAACGTCAAAGTGACATTTAAAGATAACCTGAAATTTACGAAAGTAAACATATTGGTGAAACGCTGTTTTGTGCCATCGTGCCAAAATACAAGCGAAAATAGTGAGAAAATATTTTTAATAGTACCGCGTGATACAAAAAATACAACTCGAAAAACAGTTACTGTTTGTATTGAAAAATACAGATTTGATACAAATGAACAATGTTAATCAGACGAAAAAGTAAAAACGAATGACTAATGACCAGCAGCTGAGTGATACGTGGATAGCTTCCGGTCAAATAAAAATTATATTTATAAAAATGAATAGAATGATGTTATATTAATATATTATAGCATTTCTATCAAATATTTAGATTTGTAATTCTCAATTTATATTTTTTCTTTTAGAAATTCTATGTCGATATAATAAGGCTGTATGAATGAGTCTGAATTTGCAGTGTGAAACACTGACGTGACAACATGGCTGGTTTTTTGCTTTTTAAAAATTTCATATTTTAAAACGATTTTATACAACAAAAAATGTAAACAAATACTTATTTATGATATAAGTGTTAAAAGTGACATTTTATTTTGTGAGAAGGAAGATTGGATCACTCCGCTTCGCGTCGTGTTCCTAACTTCCTTCTCGCAAAATAAAATCACTTTTAACACGTATATCATACACTATTTTTTCTACAAACACTAGTTTTTAATTTAAATTTGTATTTCTTATAATTTTTTGACATTCACTTTTAACACTAGTGTCAATAGTAACAATGATCTGGCACTTTTAACACTGGTGTCATAAAATGACATTTTGAACGCTAAAAACAAACATTAAAAAGCCCACTTTTAATAGATTTGTAGAAAAAAATAATTTATTTATACAGATCGATAAATTAGACTATGCTTGTTTGATATAAACAAAAAACGAATATTTTATTTGCATGTCCTCATTAGCCGAATCTCAAGGATCCGTGATGGAAACGTGTTCGGACGGTTTTGACGTGACCGATGATAGGCGTTGACGGCGGCGAGTAAGCGGTACATGCGGGGATCTTAAAGATCCGTATGAAAATGGGTTCGGACGGTTTTGGCGGTACCGACACCAGGCGTCGCGAGGGTAATGTCGCGCAGACCCGGTGGGTAAGGGCAGTAGTGACAGTAGATGCATGGGTACGCGTTTTAGATGTAATCGGCAGATTGATACCGGACGCTCTCAAACGGATGGTCGCAGAGGACGCGAATTATCGACTGTAATTCGACCTAGGCAAAATTCATAGACTTAGGTTTGTTTACTGATATCAATATCTACATAAACGACCAGGGCAAAAGGTATAAAATGGAACAAGATATTGACGGCTCTTTTCTCGGCTTATTTTCCGGTCAAACTACCCGTCTTGTTCCCATTACGCGGATTTATAAACGCTCAGCTACGCGGCTTTGAAGTATATAGTAATTAAACTTGTAACAGATTCACATCGTCACAACCTAGAAAATTAAATCCCTAAAGTCATTGATATAAAATAAACAGTAACAGTAGCAAGTTTCCAAATGAATTAGAATTGCACTCGTGTAGATATATTTCAACAACACTTTTTTCTCAAAAAACTATGGCCTAAATTCGTAGACCATCTTTATGGAAAGACGGGTGAACAAAACCAAAATATGGTAAAAATCTAAAGCATCTTTTAGTTCTGTTCAAAAGACCATCAATCGTCTTCCCAGAAAGATAGTCTGTGGATTGGAGCCAATATTTATTCTAAAGTCCCAATTGGTCATCTTGTGATGCCAGATTGAGAATAAATGACTGAAATTAACTAACATGCGTATTTGAATGAAAAATGTTAAAACATGCTGAAAAAGAACCATGCATTATGTTTAAAAAGAAATAGGATACCTTTCGGAAAATGAGTCGGTGTCTAAGGTTGTATGTAAGAATTAAATTTCTGGCAAAACTATTAGCGAATGCCTGGTAGAAATCCAGGACTTCTAAGAGTTTGTCTCTTTTGATAGTGTGTAGATCACAGTAGGTGAGGGCTCGGACGTTCGCTGCTGATTGACCTACTACGTGGTCTTTCCAGAACGAATCGCCGAAGACGTCCCCTTTGCCTGAAAAGCAGGACCCATAAAATTAATGCTTAAGAAATTATAAAATTAGGCAGTTTGCGAACCTTAGTTACGTATAACGTAATGTGACGTACAGATGGATGTATTGACCTTATGTTAGAATTAATTTGCGAAGCTTTTGTTTCAAATCGTGCTTTAAATAACTGGTAATACCGTAACATTGAAATGTAGATTACGTATTGTAACGTGGAACGCCCGCCGTCGCCGCCGCTGTCGCAGCCGCGCCGCAGCAATGAGCGAGTGTCTATTTATAGCGATGACGTAATCGCGTTACCAGCTGGGCTACGTAGGCAAACAGGTCGCGACGTGTTTAATTACTTGCGGTCGCCTGAACCTTTTGTGATCATTGTTATTATACGGTCGAACATTCTAGAGCTTTTCTAGAAGGTAATGGCAGCTGTACAAAAAAGACACAGCTATGCTCGAGGGAGTTAGTTACATACAGTCATAGAGTTAATTACATAGTTCACTTCCATTAGTGAAGACGGATGGACACTTACATTAGTGCAGTTAGTTACTTAGTAAGATAGTGAGTAAGTTAGTTCAGTTGAGTCCCTGATCACACATGTGATCGGGTGTTAACTTACTTAGGGGCCTATTCTGTAAATCAGTGGTTAATTTTTAACCATTGGTTAAATTTTTTAACCAATCAAATATGTTGACATATAACAAAAAGAGGGATTTTTAGTTGTCAAATCAATAGCTATTGGATAAAAATTTTAACCAGTGGTTAAAAATTAACCACCGAGTTACAGAATAGGGCCCATAGTCAGCTGAGTTAATTACATAGTTTAGTTCCATTAGTGAAAACGGACAGACACTTACATTAGTGCAATTAGTTAGTTATTTACATGGAGTGTTAGAGAGTAAAGTGTTCGTGAGAAGCACAGAAGTATCGTAGTGAGCGTATGCAGTTGATGTCGAGTAGGTACTCGGGAAGTTACTGGTATATTGGAATAGCTGTGGATGTACATACTCGGTAGTGTTGACGAGTATTGTGAAGCTATAGTGTACAAGGACAGTAACGGCGAGTCGGAATGTTACTGGCATACTGGGATAGCTGTTAGGTAAAGAGAATACTTGGTAGTGTTGAAGAGTATTGGGAAGCTAGGTACACGGTGACAGTAACGGCAAGTGGAAGTGAATACTCGGCAGTGGTATTAAAGAATTGTGGCATACGGACAGTCGGTGATACTGACGCTGTGGAAGGAGAAATTTAGTTAAATAAATAGAAACACAGTGAGATGAAAGAGGTGACTTCTGTCCGAGCAGTTGAATATACAGACGCTGTTGAGTCAGTTGAGTATATAGACGCGTGGAGGTCGGTAGGCGGACAGTTAAACATGCTATAAGTATATAGTGATATAAACATAGTGATATAAATGTCGCGTAAACAGTCTACAAGAGTCTGCAACAGACCGGCAGTCTAAGATTAGAACGCGTAGTGAAATAAATAATTAGTTATATCGTGGAAATAAATAGTAGTGTTAATTGGTTAAATAAATAGTGAGAAATATTCGTTTTCCGGGAATGGACTGTGTCATATTTTGAGTCAGAGCTCAACGTTTCGCCCGCAGTCGTATGGGGCATCTTCAGGAGCAAGGGGGAAAGTACTGTCTTAAACAATGTTACCCGACGTGTCAACCACGCTAGAGGCCGAGTTTAAGCAACAAGAGGGGGAGTCTCAGTTTACAAGGTTACTCGACGTGTAAACCACGCTAGAGGCCAAATAAACCAAGTGACGAAAGGAATGCCACCTTGCTCCTGAAGATGCCCCATACGACTGCGGGCGAAACCTTGAGCTCTAACTCAAAATATGACACAGTCCATTCCCGGAAAACGAATATTTCTCATGACTCAGACTGTGGAAGCCTACGCAATTAAATAAATAGTGTTAGTGTTATCTAGTTAATTATAGTTTTAGTCTTAATTAGTTTTCAATAATTGTTTATTATTAGTAATAGTAATTTTCATTATAGTTTAATAAACCTTTATTTTAATTAATAATAACTGTCTAATATTTACACTTCACCCAAATAAATAAAAACGTTACAGTACCATAGACACGTCATTTGCTGAGTTATATGTTGTATAGCACGTTATGTTATTCGTAACTAAGGTTCGCAAACTGCCTAATATACAGGTGTCTTGAATGAGATCTTGGAAACAAGAGATACGAATCAGCCAATTTCAGATCTTGCCTTAATATTACTGTGAATAATTTTCTTACCGAGAATGGCAACAACTTCGTCATCCTGTATAACCTCCAACGACCCTGTAACGATGAAACATAACGAATCTATGCTTTCCCCTGTATGGTACAACAGATCTCCTGGGGCAGAATGCGACATGGTGAAGTGCATTGCCAGCGCTCTTAAACACCCATCGCTGGCAAGTCTGAATGCCGGATGTTCGTTGAAGACCTTTCTGTTGAGATGGACGCAGATATCTGCCTTCATGTCCTAAACCAAGCAAACGGGGCATATGAGCGACATCCTTAAACACTAGAGTGCAGAGAGTGCAGAAAAGAAGAACAGAGGTGATGTAGTAGAATTGTACCTTAGGAGGAGCTCCCTCAAGACAGTAACAAAGAAAGCATGTATAGAGAGATCAGTCACTAAGGAGACACGTTTGGGTGTATATCGATTTGCCCCCAGAATAGTAATTTACGTAACAAGACCTTAAAGTGATACTTTACTGGGTGAGCAAGATATTCTAGGGCGAGCCGTAGGCGAGCCTTGGAAGCTTGTGAGCCCAGTAAAGGCACTTTCAGTTCATATACGATACAAATTTATTTTCGCGGTCCTGAAAACGGTATAAATAAAAATCTATAGGTATGCATTATTATATTTTTTATTGCGAGGAAATAAGAAATAAATAAACAACTGATCGCCATTGAAACATTCATGTGGGGATCGGGAAGTTACTTTTTAGACGACCACTTCAGAAAATAATAGAAATCACTACATTAACCTACTTAAGAAAGTTGAAAATATCGTACAACTAGCATGATATGGATATCGTACAAGCACGAAATGATTATATCACAATGATGACATAGCCAGGCAGCTTTGCTTTGTTTGATTGTTTCAAAAAAGCAGTAGTTATTGAATTGTCATTTGAAATAAAATTCTTTAAAATACTTGTTATTCTTTATGGTCGTCTAAAAAATAGTGTTCATAACTCGTTCGAAAGTAATATCGTATTGCTTGTACACTCGCACGATATTTCTCACTTTCGATACTCGTTATGAAATATACTATTTCGATCCCTTAGACAATTTTCCGAGCTAGCTCAGTAGAGAAGGATTTTTCGGTCTAAAAAGTGATCAGAAACAGCTCATTTTTTGGACAATCGCGAAAAAAGGAATATTTTTTAACGAAAATGTTATATGATATTATAACGAGAAAGTAGAATAGAAGTTTAATGCAAATTTAGTTTTAATTTTTACCCTTTTTGTTTTAAATTCTCGAATTTATAATTGTAAATGATATTTAATAAATATTTAATCTTATAAGCTTTTATTTGTTTTCGAGGGCTTAGAGTCAAAAATCGTAATCTACAAAATTATGTCGTTTGCTTAGCACAAAGACTGTTTTACATTATACTTTTTCTGGCGAAAATATAGTTCCTAAATTGAAATTAGATTTTAGCCAGAAAAAAGGTAAAACAAGATTTAACGCACCCAGGTTTTATACTAGCGATACTAGAAATTTTTCCTGACTCAAACTAGATACGAGTTTTAAACTAGACTTGCGAATTATGCGTATGCGCACAGTCCAGTAATGCCAATATAGTTAGACTAATCATAATATTTCTAAGTAATAGCTATCAGCGAAATCGTTTCTATAAACGGTGTGATGTAAATTATGCTGCCGAAGTTTGGATTAATAAACAAAACTTCAACGTAAAAGTGGTTTTAGTCTAGTGTGATGAAATATAAAAGTATAGTAATTCTCTATTGTTAATAAAATACGATAAGCTAATTGTAGTTTTGAACAACCTTATGACCTTATTTCAGGTGATCGAAGCTCTCTTTTGGCATTTGATTGTTCGTGTTCGGAACGTAACGATCGCGTTGACTGTGCCTTATACATTGTGACAAAAGTGCGATTTTGTGCAGGATTATATATCACCGAGTCGAAGAAAGATCTTTATATTTCCAGGTTATATTTATACTTTTCACTATTAAACTGATACGGATGTATTAGTTGTCACTATGCGGTTAGTGTGAGACTATGCGGATCTCTATAAGGTCAAGCGGACTTTACAATATTATGTTAGTGTGGGACCTCGAGGATCTCTGGAGATTTTATGGACCTCGGTATCATATGGATCTCTATAAGGTCAAGCGGATCTACCTTTACACACACGTGATTCTGGATAGAACGCACCATAGTTGTGCGACTAGACTGATAACTTTCTAAATTGTATGTTTTTCATTCTAATAATGTCATCTAAAAATTTACGTAAATTCGCTTCCTTGCTCATTTTTTCCATACGATTCAAATATTTATATAAAGCGACAGAGTGAATATTTATCTAATAATGTGAATAATACGTACAAGCTCTTTGCGTAAATTTAATTAAAGAACTTCTTTAAATAAATTCTAGCTATTTTCATATTTTAAATCAAGAATATAATTACATACCTACCTACATACATACATTAACATATTCACGCTTTTATGAATGGTCGGTAATATCCCATACAGTGCGTTTGCACGGACTTGAAATAATGTAAGAAACATCTTTCGTCATACATTCCTATCTAAACATAGGTACAGTTAAGTACTTGTTACGAGGAATTACTAAGAAAGAGATCAGAGACATAATTTTATAACTCTATAGATATCCATTTAATATGAAGTATAAAATGCATTCAAATCGTATAGAGAATACAATGTTCTTTAATATTTATAATAACATTAAATGTGAAAAAATGATATTTAACATCGTTTTTTCAAGAAAAACAGTTAAAATCTTCAAATGAGGGTACTTTCGGTTGACCAATTATAACCAAAATCTAATCAGCTCTTCATATAGATGCAATGAAGAGGAATTCGAAAGAATTATGATTTTTGGAATTGTAGTATTAGAGTTATCGTAGACGAAAATTTTGTTACACACACAAACACACACACCCACACATACACATATAGACATCGTAAAAATAGTAAAATCGTTCTAGGGACCTTAAAACGTGCTCACCGCCAAATTTTTTGACCAAAGACAATACCTTGTTTACGTAAAGGTGACGGAAGGTAAATATATATATTCTCATTTTTTCGTTTTTCATCGTCAGTCGAAATTTCTATTATTCCATTCTTGGTCTTAATGTTGTATTATCATCAGAAATTAAATACTTTATTGTTCGTACGTCTACGTCCTTTCAATGGGGAAGTAGCAATCCTCTTTAGCATAACTATAGTGCATAGTGTGTATAGTGCATAGTGTTGTGTTTATCCCTGCTTGGGCCATTTTGGGCTCAATTCTGAAGCTATCAGAACCTGCCGACATACCAAGTCGGTACAATCGACACAATCCGCAATAATCCTTCTACCTGAGGCGCGCTAGGCGCTCCACTTCCAGTATCGCCTCTTCACAGAGTGGCCCAGCCTTCAAGACTTGGTCGTTTGATTGACCACCTACCACGTCAAGACGCAATCGCGCGTTATTTCCAGGAGCCCGATCCCTGCCCAGACATTCCAGTTTCCTGCGGCGTTAAAGTCAGTCCTCCTTTCCCTTTACTAGTTTTCTCGTAACAATTGCGCGACCTCTGCTCGCCCCACTTTTTCTTTTCTCCATTCATTCATTCCACTCAAATAACTTTTACAGGTTCTATTTTCGCCTCGTAAGTAGGCGACATGTCTAATGGCATTTATACATTTATAGAAAAGCATAGTATAGGCGGCGTGCACAAAAGTAGTCAGCGCCGACAGCGGACAAAAATGAGAAAAGTGGTTACTCATTGAAACATAACAAGGTTATGTTTTATGTCAGAATAATTTTAAAATATATATTTTATAAAATGTTTGCAATGAATGCGAATGATAGGATGTCAAATATTATGTGATGCAGTGGGAGATGTAATAATTCTGACAAAATTACCGATTGAAGTATCAAATTTTATAAATTTCGTAGAATATTATATGAGGAATATATGCGTAAGAAAATAACTTTTCAGCAGATATCTTCTACTAAAATGAAAAATTCTTTTAGGTTTACATATTTTCTCATTGTCAAAGATACTTATCGTATGAATAAAATTTAAACAATGGTCGTATGATTGAAACAATGAATTATATAAAAATGTGTTTCTTAAGTTAAAGTTTGAACAAAATATAATAAAAGAAGCAGAAAATTATCTTAAAATTGTATAATAATTGCAGTTGTATCATATGGAAGGTCTATTTTTGACATAATTAGTCTATTTATTTTATATTTTGTACATGTAATGTTAATGTTAAAAGTAAAAATTCACATGGTTCGTATTTTTCGTGTATTCTCCATTCCGAGCTTGTGCAACTGATTAGAGCCTGGTATATTTTCAATGAAGAATATTCATCAATTATTGTGAATATAAAAGAAATATGCTAACATCATCCACTGATATTGTGATATGCAGAAATTTTCTTCTTTCCAATAATCCAAGTTTTCCAACTCTTTAATCGCAATTTCCATGTATTTTGCATCTTATAATATTTAACTAATATTATAAATTATAATAAAACTAAGTATGATAAAATGGTTTACAGAAATCACATATATTATGAGAAAAATTATATTTTCTGTCACAGTACCTTCGTTAGTATTATGACTTTTTTGATTCACATATAACTTTTTAAATAATTTCTTTAGTCATTTCAATATACTCTGACGTATAATATTCATATACAACAGCAAAAACTCAAAATAAAATTGTAAATTGTATCACTTTCTCGAAATGTCAAAATTTATTAGTTACCCAAAAATGCCAAAGTAGCCGTTAGAAGCGCTGACGCTCAAAATGTGCCTATAAGGATAGTACATTGAAATCGGTTTATTCGGATTTGATGGGACTAAACTTAGTCGAGATACTCGAAAGTCCAGATAATGAAGAAAACTGTGTATAAAAGCGAAGGTACCTTTCCCCGAAAGCAATTAATTGAAATCTGTATTTATTTTTCTTAGTTTTTTTTTCGTCATTTCTAATTCCAACATGTAAGAAACAAAAAAGAGATGTGAAGAAATAAATAAAAAAAAACAATGGACTGAATAATTCAAAGGTCCAGATAATCGGGATCCGGATAAATGTGTCCAATGAAGTATATTGTATCAATTTTTTAATTCTTGTAGGTAGCGTGCTTTTTGGCTTTAAGTCCTCGAAGTGCTATGGTAAATATTAATTTTATATCATTTTATTTTTATTAATTTTAATTTTATTTTAATTTTCAATTTTGGGGGCAATCGATACATATTACCAAAACAAATGGCAGGTTTCTAAACATCGATATACACCCATCGTACTTACCTTAGGACAATAGTTGAGAACTTTATCAGTGTCCAATCCCTTAGTCATAGCCCACGTCGAGACTACATAGTCCATCACTCTCTCAGATAACGCTTTCGGCACTTCGTGAAGTTTCATGAACTCGCGAACATTGTTCAACATGTCATGATACTTCGCCGTTGCACTTGTCATCTGTTGGATGATCGTAGTCACGTGACCGAATATCGTCGCGTAGAGCAACGCCGCTATTATCATCATACATATCGTAAAGATTCTCTCATTGTCCGTTTCGGCTGCGACGTTGCCAAAACCCACGCTCGTCATGCAGGTCATTGTGAAATAGAGGGCGGTGACGTACATGGTCTTTCGCGAGGGCCCGTTGATTAGCTCCGGACTGTTGGAGTCGTTGGGCCATACGTACGAGTAAGGAGACTGGGTGACGTTGGCCAGCTTCCACAGCCAGGAGTATTGGACTCCGTTGTCGGCGTCTGAGCGGCCGATGCTGTACCAGATGCACGCAAGCCAGTGGGCAACCAGCATGTAGAAACACAGCAGGAGGATTAGCATGGCTGCTCCGTACTCCAGATACCTGAAAGAACAAGAATGATGAAATGAATGAAGAAATTGATGATTTGTGTTCGAGCATTGATCGTTTAATTCATGGAGGTAGGAATAAATATGGAGGGAGTATTTGCAACCGCTAGTGAAGCATCTTCCCCCTCTACAAGGTGTAGATATGCGCGTAACTTTAGTTGAAGGTATAAGGTTGTTGCAAGGTTGTTGCTCTCAACCCTTGAATTGCTACATGTAAGTTTTCTTGCAATCATATTAAATTCTTCATTTAACATAGGTAATTATTTGTAAAATGTTTGAACAATGGTGTTTTGTTGTGTTGTGGGGTGCTCCAATACGTCAGGGGCAAAAAAAGTACTGGAGATAGAAAAAGAAATGAAAATTAGAAGAAAAATTTCATTTTATCGGTATAAGAAAACTTTTTATGATAATAAACATTTATCATGATTTAAATTTTTACCAATTTATATTTTTCTAACTTGTCATTATCTTGTGTACCTATTATGTAATAATAAATAATTGAAAAATCTAATACATCGAATGTATTAAAACAATTTTAATTTCTTACAAATCTAGCCTCTTTCTAGCCTAGATCTACTGATTTAAATAAATAATGTAAAAAATAATTGCATCGATCACAGGTAAATGGAATTTTAATTATTTATAATAATTTTTCTATATTCTAATTTCTTCTAAGCACATATTTGCTTAAAAATATATACGTTTAACAATATTACTAGAAATAAAACTTTTTTATTTCAAATATTTGGTTTTATATTTGCCGCGCGAATCCCCACATCAATGTGTATTAGAAGGAGGAGCTACAGTACCTGCGTCCGCCCCCACAGGTCTTCACTCCCCTTGCCCATAGTTCAAGTTTAGGCTCTCTCCATATTTATTCCTACCTCCATGGTTTAATTTATTCTGGGGTCGATTTTAATAATTTTGGGGATAGTTTGGAGACTGTCTCAAGTATTGACGTCAGAATTGTTAACATGGTTATGGTATGACTAGCGAATGAAAGTTGTCGTTTAAATTATTTTATAGATGTGGTTTCTTTTGAAACCCTAAAGAAGAATAGAATTGTACGAAATATTCAGGAATGAAATTTTTGCATGAACCCATTTAAGTACTGGATTAGGAAAGCACAGAAATACATTACTATGTCTGGCTGAAAATAGATGGCCGACTAGGGTAACTGAGTATCAAAACAGCAGTGCGTTTTAAATATTTTAAATATTTTTCGCATATGTTCATTATAATAAAATATTTTGATCTTTAAACTATTTAGTTTGGCAATTAAATGAAATAGGTTTATTTTTAATTTCCTCTAACAGTAATTCCGACTAGGGAAATGTTTTCAAAAGAAACCACATCTATTAAATAATCTAAACGTCAACTTTCATTCCCTAGTCATACTATACGAATATAGTGATTTAATTTTATACACTCACCGGCACAAAAACCGATCCATTTCATTTTTTAAATAATAAATACTTGTATAAAACTTATATTAAGACTATAGGGGCATCTCGATGACAAGTTGGCTATATGGAAGAATCTTACGAGATTTGATTGAACACGACTTTAGCGAACATGAAGAAGAAGAAGAAGAATAAAGCGGCTTTCGTGCTGGAAGATCATGTACGGATAATGTCTTCTGTCTGAAGTAAATTATAGAGAAAAGAACTGCTAGAAATTTAGAAACACATATAACATTCATAGACTTGCAGAAAGCATATGACACTGTTCCAATAATGCAATTATGGAAAGTACTAGAACTGTCCAACATTAACCACTCGTATATAAAGGCGCTACAAGATCTTTACAAAGAATCTAAAACTGAAGAGTTCCCCGTCACCAAAGTAATAAGACAAGGATGCTGCATATCACCATCCTTATTTAAGATATACATAGCAGTAGCGCTTAAAGATTGGAAAAAGAAGGTCCACGATATGGGCATTAAACTTAATAATACATGCATGTACACACTCCAATTTGCGGACGACCAGGTTGTCATAGCCATTGATAAAGACGACATGCAATATATGGTTAGAAAATTAGTAGAAGAGTACAATCAATTGGGACTAACAGTCAATATCGATAAAACAAAGTACTTATGTATATGAAGTGAACTTAGCGACCTAGACCTGGATAATGACCAAGTAATTTCTCATTGCCATGAATATGAATATTTAGGTAACACTTTTAATCACTCTGGTAAAGATGTCAAAGAAATAAAAAAACGAATAATACAAGCAAAGAAAATTACAGGATGTATTAATAGTATTCTTTGGAGTAGAGAAATCACAAAAAGAAGAAAGTTTAACATATACGAGACACTGATAAAGTCTACTCTCTTATATGTAGCTGAACGTGGAGGATTACAGGAAAATATAAAGCTAAAATAGAAGCAGTAGAAATGGACATAATGATAAGATTTCTGCGGATATCAAGAAAAGACCGAATTAGAAATGAAGAGATAAAACAACACATGGGAATTGAAGGTACGATAACAGATGATATTGAGAAAAACAACTAATATGGTATGGTCATGTGCAACGTATGCTTGAAACAAGGCTGCCTAAACAAGTTCATGAGCCAAGAAGATTGCGAAGATCGGAAAGGATGGAGATTAGGCGTCGGACAACGTCGAAAGACGTTCTAAAACGAAGTTTAAGTCAGATAGAAAAACTCTTCAAATGTAATTTATATGATATAGTATTATCTATCTACGTACCATATCCATTTGTATACAGGGTGCTCCATTTAAGCGCAACAATATGTAACTTTATATTTCTTAATGGAACACCCTATATTTATTTATTTATTTTGAGAGTAAATTGGATTCCCTTTAAAAAAAACATTAAGTAATAAGGGGTCTAAAATTATAAATTAAGAAGTTATTTACCTTTATTTGTTGAATGATATGTTTCTATTATGTTATTATTAACAAAGTAAGCTATGGATAATTTGATCAGTTGTTTCGAATTTAAGTACTCTTAGTTTATCATTGTTGATATTGATGTGAAAATGAATAATACAAATTTTAGTAAAGATGAGATGGCTAATATAATATTTATAATAGAAAAATTTATTGAAGTTGAAGGACAAGTTTTCGAGCATTTATTATAATTTTGCATTATTTAGTCTGTCACTAAATTTTAATAGCTTCTTTGGAATTAGTGTAATGTTTAAAATAAGTATTAATAAAAAAGGATCAAAATTTTGTATTACATATTATGGTTATTTCCACTCTGAACTACTATTTTTTATAACGTAAATAACTTCTTAATTTATAATTTTAGACTCCTTATTACTTAATGCTTTTTTAAAGGGAATCTAATTTACTATCAAAATAAATAAATAAATATCGGGTGTTCCATTAAGAAATATAAAGTTACATATTGTTGCGCTTAAATGGAACACCCTGTATACAAATGGATATGGTACGTAGATAGATAATGCTATATCATATAAATTATATTTGAAGAGTTTTTCTATCTGACTTAAAATAAAAGAGTTATAAAGAGAGGACAGACCGATGAATCACCCGTATATATATATATATATATATATATATATATATATATATTTGAGTATTTACTACAAAATATTATTATTGCTGTTACTATTTCTTGAAAATATGATTAATTTACTCCAACATTTATATTATTTGCCTATCGTAACGGAATAATGAAATTAATAAAATGCATACAAAAAAAAATACTTATCGTGAATATTAGGTTCGATTTTTTCAGTACCTTGTTTTATTATTTGTCATTTTAATATGTTGGAAATGTCACTAATCGCAGATACCGTATCTAACAAATATATGGTATCATGAAGTACCTACTACGAATTAATTTTTTGTATACCCTTACCCTATTTAAAAATAATTCATAATGATACAATATAACGGAGAGATAACAATTTACTTAAAAAATAGATCGTTTTCTGTGTCGGTGAGTATCTAATGTGAGACAAGACTTTTGAAAATTTTATTTCCAATAATTTTGTATCATATCAGGAAATGGTTCTGTTTCGTTATAGTAGAGTTTTAATTCTGCAAGTAAGTTCCTTCAAATTTCTAGGAAGCTTAATTAATTGTAATGGAAGCTGTAAGGAAAAAATGAGAAGCAGAGAGGGCAGCATTAGACGAATAAATATTTGTTGTGAAGTTATGTGAATTGCCATTAGTGTCTCTGCAAAGTTTTACGTTAATTCGCTAATTTCGTAATTGGAATTTTTTGAATTAACATGTGCATTGACCTTTTTAAAATGAAAAAAATTAGAATACCGTGCATTGATCAAATATCTGCACAAAAAAGGGTTTAACAGAGAAGCAAATTCGTACTCAATCAGAAACGAATTCGTTTCTAGTTGGTCGCCCTACTTGTTGTTCCGTTATGAAGCTAATTCTGATGTTTACGGGAAGATTTGTTACAACCGAGAAGACCAGTGCCGGATCAAGCCAGCGCGGGGCCCGTAGCAAATGTGAACAGGGGGGGCCTTGAATTGCATTTCGTATTATAATTTAGGATGAAAATAAAACAAAACATTTACAGAATTAATAACACAAAAGCACGTAAAAACTAAGACACTATAACACGACGTAAATAGTCCAATAACGACAAATTTCACTCTTAAAAGAAAATAAACTTACTCGTATGTAATAGGGGATTACAGCTTAATCGAATTAAGAGAAATTAGTAAAAAATAGTGAAAGTAGATGCTTAATAATGAATATTAATAAAGAAATAAAATGATATAATTCAAATATTTCGGAAATAAGGGGTTTTTTGTTTTAGCAGCTCGTAACTCATATGAAATCCATAAATATTATTTTGATTGGCGACTCAAAGACCACCTATAAATATATAACGAATACCGAGGTAGGGGTGGAGTCTACTACCAATGGAAGTAGACAAATTCAAATAGCGGACACGTGGCTACCAGTCCAGTACTCAAACAATTTTTATTTGAATATAAATTTCTTGCATTAAACTTAATAATTTTGAAACACTTGCAATTATAGAGCATGCAAACTTGTACAGTGTTACAATATTAATTTGTTTTTTATAAATATAAATTAAAAATAGCATACATTTCAAGAACATTTTAGATCCACGAAGAAAACAGTTTTATATAAAAACTTATGTTCGTGGCGTCACGTCTATATTTTCAAACTTCGGGGAACCATAACTCGCTTATTAATTATATTTAAAAAATGGTGGAATCCTCTATTGTGGTAGGAACGAACGACTGAGTCGACGGGTTATACAAACAGCTCGAATCGAAAACAATATTAGGGGATTCCACCTGTAAGTAATGTGGTGTTGTCAACTTGTAGCATAATAATGTACCTATACTATTACAGTATGGCTTGCGCTCACTTTGAGAATAGCTACTAGGCGTGTGGCTTATAATTTTTTGATTTGTAGTTTTTTTGGGCACAGGCCCGGGGCCCCCCAAGGCGCGGGGCCCGTAGCATTTGCTGCCTCCTGCTACATGGCTAATCCGGCACTGGATAAGACATAAGTTCCCCACTATCAGCCTGGAGTAACAGTCGAAATAGTGGAAGAATATGGGTTCACCATTTCCCAAAACAGTCAATAAAATAAATAAAATAAATATATTATCACGGCATATTACCCATTGCTGGGTGTGTCAATGCTGTCTTTAATTAAAAAAAATATCGAATTAAGTTACGAATTAGGGGAAAAACGTAAAATTTCGTTGAAACTAATAGCAGTTCAAATAATTTTATAAAAATAATTACGTGTCTAGCGCTGCTCTCTCTGTATTAAGCTTTCACCCGGAAATAATACCAAAAAAATACGATCGATGTGTTTGATTTTTGCGTGACAAAAAGCTTTTGTTTGTTTTGTTCTCCCCGTACCTGTCAAGTTTTCTTACAACTCTTCCAAGTCTCAAGAGCCTGACGACTTTGAGCGCTGAAAACAAACTCCCTATGCCATCCTCATCATGGTCGAAGGCGTTGAACACATCATAGGGTAAACAACTCAACAAATCGATAATGAACCAGCTCTTGAGGTAGTTCATCCGGATGACTTTTGGATCAGAGACGACTTCTCCTCCGGGTCCCACGAACGTGGTGTGGAAGTTGAGCACGATGTCGATGAAGAAGATGACGTCGACGATGCTGTCGACGACCAGGAGCGAGACGTCCTCCGACGTCTTGTTCTTGAAGGCCACGTTGTACGGCACCATGATGGCCGTGTAGAAGGTCAGGCAGAGGATGATCCAGTCCCAGATGGCCTTGAACGCGCAGTAGTGGAGCAGGATGTGGGGAGGGGTTTTCGGGGCTTCTTGGCGGTATTGAGGCATTACGTCTGCGCTCAGGCTCATCATCTAGGACACAAATATATTTTAAATTAAAATTCATCGGTCTAATGGAGTCCGGTACTAAAGATTACGTTTGTTCGTTGCCCAATTGCATTGTTTTGTCTTACTGGAAAAAACAACGGTAATAACTATGCTGCGTTTTGCACTTTACTACTTAACGCCACTGTATACATTTTTTTAAATTAGTAAACATTGCCCCAACAATTAAACTATATACATAGTTACGTACAAAATAGAGTTAGAACATTATTATAATAATCAGAATATGAGTGAATGGATGTAATTGAGTAATTTACTGAACTCTTATTACATATTATACTCTTTTAAATAATTTCATTCCTCTATTATTAAACATTTTTGTTTATTAGTAAACATTGCCCCAACAATGAGACTATATACATAGTTACGTACAAAATAGAGTTAGAACATTATTATAATAATCAGAATATAAGTGAATGGATGTAATTGAGTAATTTACTGAACTCTTATTACACATTATACTGTCTTAAATAATTTCATTCCTCTATTATTAAACATTTTTGTTACCTACAATTTTTATTATGACGATTTTTTTTTTGTTTGAATTTGATTATTTTTGCATTATGCTTTGATTTTCAATTCTGTTTTTTTTTCTCGTGGTCGCGTGCCTGAGTGTCTTGTCGTGAATCTGGGGAACCGAGTTCGATCGCGACCAACGCAAAAAAATTCTAAATGTCACAAAAGTGACCCCTGTGGTGCACTCTCCACGTCAGCAATGAGTGCATGTGAGTGTATGCTTGGTAAACGTCCGCACGGTACAAATATGTAATCATCATTACTACAGATTGACACACCCAGCAGTGGGTAAGGATGATATATTTATTTAATTATTTTTCATTTGTGATTTGTACAAATATAAAGACAAAGTACACCCACCAGGCACATTATAGGAAATATGATAGGTTAAATTAGATTCTGTTAGGTTACATAGTTAGATTAAGTATAAATATATTCTAGGTTAGATTACGTTAAGTTTAATTAAGTTAGATTATGTATGTATATTGATAAATTCACTAATGGGGTCCGGTACTAAAAAAAAGTTGCATATATTTTGTCATATTATGAAAATATGACTAATTTTAAATGATTTTGTACCAAAATATTTTTAAAATATAAAACTTTTTATTCATAATTTTAATAAAAACGATTAGCACTATAACGATATGACGTCACAACTGTATTTTTGTGTCAGTGTACCAAGCGAAAAGAATATAATTTTATTTTATTCATAACTTGTGAAAATAAAATCCATATATTTACATGTAGTTCTATTTTACATGAAAATGTATGAAATATTTATCATTTTTAATAAAATAAAACATATTTATTTAAAATCTTTATAACAGATTTTTCCTTTGACAAGGTACAACTATAGTTTTCTGAATGTGACAGCTGTCACTAGTTAACCCTCCTTGACACCAATTTTTGGCAGATTTAATCACATTGACAGATATATACAACTTTAGTCAGTACGTGAAGTAAAATTGCAGATATGACGTCACATAAAATTAATTAAATTTAAAAAAAATATATTTCAAAAACTATTCACATTTGTGTAACAAACGCTAAAATTAATGATTTTATTAAATTTTTCTGAAAAAAAAAATGAGTACCGCACACCGGACCCCATACTAGTTACTAGTATACACACTGAACCTAACTTGATCTCTTTTATTTCGTTTTCTATTCCAACACTGACCTTTATCATAAGGTTTACCGCTCACATTTATTGTACCTACCGTAAACGTACATATATCGTATTTTATGAAATATAACCCGGCTTTGTAATAACCTCAAAATGAATTTATCCGGATTACACAAAAAGGTATAATTTGAAACTGGGAATGGTATGATTGGTGTGCTATAGTTTGAGAACTACTGGTTAAAATAGTTGTTTGTGTAACAAGTGTGTAAAGTAGTACTTTTTTGGTCGAGTGCGATGTTGTAGCACGAGACAAAAAATACTACTTTACACACGTGTTGCATACAACATTTTTCCTACTACCGAAATGGTATTGATGTTTCTCATAATACTGAGTGTACAGGCATTCAGCAGCTTCAAATACTGATGGTGCTCTTTCTCATAACACTGTACAAAATGTAACTTAAACACTTGGAAGAATCTCAGACAGACGATGATTAGTCTTTTATAATGTACAAATTGTACATTTAATATTAATATTAAAAATTAGGTTAGGTTAGAATACATGTCAAAAAAATGTTCAAGTTTTTAAAAATTAGATTAGTACTCAATCTGTTAAAAAAATATTAGATTTGTTTCATTTACAGTGGATATTCATATTTATTAATAAATTTTATTACCTTCATTATTATTTACTACCTAATAATATACTTGACAGGTACATTAACCGAATTTTAATGTTGCCTAGCAACGCGTATTTACTTTTCAAGCACTAGTACGTGAAAAGTACCTTTCACGCACTAGTGCTTGAAAAGTTACACTTTACACACTGTAATGAGTGTGTGAAAAGTACTTTTCACGCACGGTTGTAGGAAAAATTATTTTCTTCATCTACTACAACTTTTATTGGAATATTTTTTTTCCATTTTCAATAATAAAGAAAATAATCGGGGTGTCCCGTATCCGAGAAACACCCTGTGTACTATTATTTTCACGACCGAGAGTAGAAACATCACAAAAATCTAAATTTTTAAGAATCAAAAGTTCATGACAAATTGGTTGAAATTTTTGACAATCCGTTGAATTTAAAAATATTGTAGTCTGTTATAAACAAAGTTAAATTTTCTCAATTTTTTTTTTGAGAATTTTAAGTTCTACGTTTTTTTAAATGGAATACTAATAAGAATACCTGCTGAGAAGAACCTTCGGAAGAATCCTAAGTTAAATTATGTACCTAAGTTTACGCATTTACAAAATAATCGGGGTGTCCCGTATCCGAGAAACACCCTGTGTACTATTATTTTCACGACCGAGAGTAGAAACATCACAAAAATCTAAATTTTTAAGAATCAAAAGTTCATGACAAATTGGTTGAAATTTTTGACAATCCGTTGAATTTAAAAATATTGTAGTCTGTTATAAACAAAGTTAAATTTTCTCAATTTTTTTTTTGAGAATTTTAAGTTCTACGTTTTTTTAAATGGAATACTAATAAGAATACCTGCTGAGAAGAACCTTCGGAAGAATCCTAAGTTAAATTATGTACCTAAGTTTACGCATTTACAAAATATTAAAAAAAAAAAATTGTCATGCAAAATATATTCAGGGTGATTTACAACTTTATGAGCCTGATGAAATTTAAATGAT
This sequence comes from Harpalus rubripes, assembly GCA_963082715.1. Classification (NCBI taxonomy): domain Eukaryota; kingdom Metazoa; phylum Arthropoda; class Insecta; order Coleoptera; family Carabidae; genus Harpalus; species Harpalus rubripes. Next base: position 15,774,217 of record OY720448.1, read on the forward strand.
CTTTTATGCGTGGTTTAAACCATTTTATAATCCATTCATGACAAAGATTGGTAAAAAGCTGTGACGTAATTAATCTATTATGTGAATCATCTTGTATGTCACGAATTCTTGTGTTCACCGTCACTCTGTTTAATTAAAATTAAGGGCAGATTTCGAATCATTTACCCCGAACAGATTTTTTTATAGTAGCTAAGTACTTTTTTGTCTTGTGTGGAGCATTAGCAGGCTTTACTTCTGTTTCTCTAGATTGTCAGGCGATTTACAGGACTATCAAATTAAGCGGATTTCAAAGCATTTGAATCTAACCTTTCTTTTTTCTACGTGAAAGCCTGTTTTCACTGTACTTTTTTAAAACTAAATTTAATTCCTAAATAGAAACTAGATTTTAGTCAGAAATATATGTAACAAGTCAGAAAATATTTATGTACCTAACTATACAAATAAATTAGCAGATTTACTAATGCTACGAAGATTCATGGACGAAGCGAAGCCGAGTCTTTCAATTTAGTCAAGGCAGTCAATTTTCATTTTTGCCCTTTTAATACATAATTTTTTCGCCGATTTAATGATTATTTCTATGTTTGAAATGTTATCTCCACTATCTTGCCGTTAGGGTTGCTATGTAAAAACAAATTTGAATAATTTTGTTGACAGTTACCAGGCAACATAATCATATTTTTAATGCCAATCGGCGAAAGAAGTACTCATTGGGTGTATTCTAAAAGCATTCCGTTAATTATAAACAGACCGTTAAAATTAAGATATCCGTTAACTAGATTTTGCTATTCTAAAGACACTATCCGTTAATAATTTAAACAGAGATTCGTTTATGTTGTCCGTTTATAAATAAAATTTAAACGGAGAATGATTCATAGCCGTTAATTGTAAACGGACGACATTTAATACATAAATATTTAGAAATTTCTAAATTTTAAGCAGAGAATGGCGTTATCATCCTTTATTGTTTGCTCCGACGCTTGGATAAATAAAATGTAATTGAAAGGAAAGTACAAATAAATAATTTTTATAACAAATTAATACTCGTACATAACCTATAAAAAATCGGTTCGATGAAAGATTTTAACGATGCAAAAATTATCCATTTCTCGTTCTCAAAAAAATTAAAAATGGTTTCTCTAATGAAACGAGCAGATATTTTACTCTACATTGCAAATCTTGTACTTTACCTAATGTTTTAAAAATATTCGAGTATTGTCAGTACTGCATTTAATCTTCATGGGCCCAAGACACAAATGTTCTATTGGTGCCTATATTTATAATTATTGATTACAACAAAGGATATTCTTATCGCAATAAAGAATATTTTGATTACAACAATGGATATTTTGATTATATTCGAATAATACTGATTAGATGAATGAATCTAATGAAGAAAATTTCATTAATATTTGCGAAGAATTAAGAATCAAACTCATAATGTGTGTTTTATAATTTGTGTAGTTTTTAAAGTGCATGCGCCTATATCTAATTGTGGCCCCGCGTATGTTCATTTTCTCGATACTGTAGATTAGCTTTGTGGTGTCTATAATTTCAAGATAAATGTTGGGGATGGACGTTGGAGACATTCTTCATCTTTACTTTAGCTGCGCTTAATAAGTAACGTATCCAAATTTACAATAATATATAATAATATCAAAAGGTTATGAAACTGACAATTTTGACATGTATTACAACAAAGTATATTCACCTACCAACATTCCAAAGATTATTTTGAAGAATATATTCATTATTGTGATTATTTATTGGTTTAAATTTATTACTAAATAGTATCTCTAAATTTATGTATCACAAATATCTCTTTAGATCTTAATATATTTTGTTATTATCAAAATATAATTATGTTGATATTTACAATTCGACAACACTGCCCTGCAGTAGCAAACGGATCCGTTTATTATATTAATTTTAACGGATCCGTTGAAATGTCATATTGTGAATAGAATTTTTAGCGGAATCCGTTAATAAGAAATATTTTAACGGAATCTGTTTACATAATATATTTTAACGGATTGTGTTTAGAATACACCCAATAATATATATAAAACGGGATTTACTGCGCACTCAAGTTTCATACTAGACACTTTTTTGACTTGTTCTAACTAGATCTGGCTCTACTTTTCATTCTAGTTTCATAGCACTACACTTCTGGAGAGTGCGCACAGTAAAGTACCTACATAATGCCAACATATATTTTGTTTGGCAATATATCGATGTGCGAGTATAAACCTGTGGATTGATTTGCTTAAGTATTTTTTCAGAAGTGTTATCACAAGACCTCCTGATTTTATCGATAAATTTTTATTTTGCACGAATTTTTTTGCTTAGCAGCAAATATGAAAGCAAACTGCATGATAAATCCCGATTTCTAAGGTTTGCTTCAGTGATTTTGCTTAAAAACAGAGAGGTCGTATGGTATTTGGTGAGATAATTTCCAAAAACAACGCAAAATGAAACAATTTAATTATTATTTTATTTCAAACTTGAAATATTAAATAACTGTCAGACTGACAGTTATAAACAATAACAACTGTTTATTTACTTGGTAGCGGAAATTTATCGGGGTTACGGATTTTTATCATATATAATATCATAAGTGGTAATTTTTTGCCGGAAAAATTTTCAGATTGTTACGAGAGCCGGTTGCCTAGCAATTTATTGAGTGATATTGACAAAAAAATCACGAGTTGTCAAACGAGTGATTTTTGATCACTTGTTATATTACGTATGACTATTTCCAAAATAAAAATCAGGTAATCATTTATATATTTTTTTCTTCACAAAAATCTTCTACTTTTTATTGTGTTTTGAGGTGTTATATTTAAGTTTGCTTTTTCAACGTTTTAAATAGATTCCTGTCCGAATCGACTCGTTTTTAATAAAAACTGGTAACACTGAAAATATACACACTTTGACAGGTATGTAAACAATATGTTTCTTAAACGTTAAAAATTTTTCGCTTATCAAAACTCACTTACTTGTAAAAATACATTTTATTAAAGGATACGAAAAAAATTTGTGACGGTATTTTGTCGAACTTGGTAACTTGGTAGAATTCTGAATTTGGATTGGCTTATAAATTTATGAGTGAAATAGTCAGTATAATACTGTTCCCATTGATTGAATTTTCAAGTGTTTTGCATCATGATTGATTAAAAAAACTAGTCATTGGAATTTATCGTTGTAATAAACTGAATAAATAGGACGCTATTTACTTAGAATTGAAAATAGCTAAAAAATGGAAAACAGGCTTAACACGAGACAGAAATTTTAATTTTACTTGAAATTTTTACTTGCTATTCAATAAAGTACATAGTTTGCAGCCTCGCTAAGGAACTTTATTTTGTAACATATTTTGAAATAAAGAATAGAAAATTTTAATCATACCTGCCATACTCTTTTTAACATATTTATTTTTGGACTTGAACAAAATATAGTATAAGCACTTCTACGACGACTTATGAAGTAGAACTAACATAATTTTATAATTTTTTAGTATCTTAAATAAGTGTTCAATGACACTCTGCGTTTTCCTTTATATGTCACAATAAATTCCAATTACATTAAATTAGTCCAGTAAATTTTGCGGGCTATATTTTTTGCAAATTAATGATATGAGTAACTTTACAAATTATTGTTTATTTTCCGGCTTCAAAACATTCAAAACAAATATGAGTTTAGTAATAAAAATGGTTATCTCTTCATAAACACACAAATTTTCAGGAGTATCCATAAAAAACTCCTTCAATAAAGTTTACCGTTATTGTATGATCGGACAGCGTTTTTTTCTAAATCAATACAAAATTCATGTAGTAAAATGTTATCGAGAATGTGATTTTAAGAGTATTAAAATTGTTTGAATAGGATTCTTTGTCGATGGTTTATATTTAGAACATTTTGAATTAATAAATAAAACAATACAGAATTTTAAAATGCAAACATTCGGCATAGTTTTAAAAATATATGTCACCAGATAATTCCAAAAATCCGAATATTCTAGTTTAGTTTATCTAAATAGTTGTATTTTTAGTCTTATGTATTCAAATACGGTTTGACTACTCTTATTATTTTACTACATCGATTTGTTTTAAAGGTTTCTATATGAAAAACAATGAAATCTTAATGCATTTACCTACTTCATTTGTGAATCAAAGCTTTTTACATTTTTTATTTCCTTGAAGATTTCAAGCTCAAGCCCAAACTTTTCTCTCGATAGTCATTCCTAAATTAATCGGTCACTCCGCGATTAATTTAAAGAGTCTAGTCTGGACTACGAGAATACAGGCCTGCATGCTTATCCCTGCTCAATGCGTCACGTCAAGCTCTCAGGCTAGTGCGCTAGTCTTGCTATCTAAAAACAGTCGAGCTACAGCAATCAGCGCGAGTGGACACACGGCACAGCGCAGCACGGAACTTCAAATGTTTATTTTTTTTCGTTGAAGGAAATTGCAAAAATGGTCTTTAAATGTTGTGTGCCAATATGCAGGAGAAATTATGGTAACACGGCTAAAATGATATAGCTGACATTAGAGAAATCAGAAGCTAAATAAGTTTTCCTAATATATGGTGAATGTATATCATGCAGAATATCAAATTTAGTTATGATTTTTTTTAGGAATATTCAGCATTGTACTAAATAATTATAGAGAAAACTGTAAAGAATAAATTTACAATACGAAACTGTTTAAAATAAATGTATTTTATTTCAAAGTAATGGTTATTTTGAATATACTCGTATAATATGCATAGCAATTCATTTTTAGTTTCATTATCATTTTCATTACATTATTTTCATTTGTTAGCTCCAGATCTAAAGATTTGTTAATATTATTATTTTTATTATTTCTTCTATTATTTAAACAACAATAAATAATTTAAAGTACATGAGTGTATTCGTATATTAAGTCTATTTATAAATCGTTTTTTATTTAATTTGTTTAGTAATGGATATAAAATAGTTATTATATAATATTTTAATAGTTATTTACGAGTTGTATATCTTTATAAATCACATTTTACAATCGTATTTGCTTAAAATACCGTATATTTCCTATGCTTACACTGCTGTCGTTCGAGGCGTCACGAATTGAGCATTCAGGCCTGTATTCTCGTGTGGCATCGCTGTATTAGATAAGCTAGATTTCACCCATTGTCACCATCGTAAGGATTACAATTAAATTAAGTACCTAATATAATTTTTAACCGATAAATGTAGTCCTGGCGGTATTGTAACGGCAGAAAATAGTATATTATGTTATTAGGAGTAGAAAGCGGTCTTTTTGTGTTGAACCCAGCTATTGCGGCCGAGGCGCTAGCCGAGGCTAGGCAAGCTGGGTGAAACACAAAAAGGGCGTTCTACTCCGAATGACATATACTATTTTTTCTTCAAGTGTTTCAAATATTTTTTTGACATTTTTTGTCATTTTTTACCTTCCGTCACCTTTAGGTAAGGAAGGTATTGTCTTTGGTCAAAAAATTCGATGATGAGTTTTTAATCAATAAGCACGTTTTAGGGTCCCTAGAATACGAATTTACTATTTTTACGATGATGTCTGTATGTGTGTGTGTGTGTGTGTGTGTGTGGATGTGTGTGTGTGGATGTGTGTGTGTGTGTAACAAAATTTTCGTCTGCGATAACTCTAATACTACAGTTACAAAAATTATAATTTTTTCGTGTACTTCTTCGTTATATCCATATGAAGAGCTGATTAGATTTTGGTTACAATTGGTCAACCGGAAGTACCATCATTTGAAGATTTTAACAGTTTTTCTTGAAAAAACTATGTTAAATATAATTTTTTCACATTTGATGTTATTATAAATATTAAAGTATATTTTATTCTCTGTACGATTTGACTGCATTTTATACTTAATATTAAATGGATATAGAGTTAAAAAATCTGATGTGGCCAGCACATTACCTTCCGTCAGTTCTATGTATTTTGTACAAATTTCATACAGAAAGTTCCTTATTGCTAAAGATTATATTTCTTGTACTTTACCTTCCGGCAGTTGCATATATTTTATGCAAATTCCATACAATTTATAGCAAAAGATCCTATATATCCCAGTAAAATTATAAAACAAACACACTATGTCAATTTCACTTGACACTGACATCTTTCAATCAAAATTTTCTTAATATAGTAGCTGTTTCCATAGCTATGGCTACTTTATGAAATTTAATTTCTTTATAATTTATTAACTCTATATCCATTTGATATTAAGTATAAAATGCAGTCAAATCGTATAGAAAATAAAATATTCTTTAATATTTATAATAACATTCAATGTGAAAAAATGATATTTAACATAGTTTTTTCAAGAAAAACTGTTAAAATCTTCAAATGAGGGTACTTCCGGTTGTCCAATTCTAACCAAAATCTAATCAGCTCTTCACATGGATGTAACGCAGAGAAATACGAAAGAATTATAATTTTTAGAATTGTAGTATTAGAGTTATCGCAGACGAAAATTTTGTTACACACACACACACACACACACACAGACACACATACATACACACACACACACATACAGACATCATCGTAAAAATAGTAAAATCGTATTCTAGGGACCCTAAAACGTGCTTATTCATCAAAAACTCACCACCGAATTTTTTGACCAAAGACAATACCTTCCTTACCTAAAGGTGACGGAAGGTAAAAATTATAAAGAAATTAAATTTCATAAAGTAGCCATAGCTATGAAAACAGCTACTATATTAAGAAAATTCTGATTGAAAGATGTCAGTGTCAAGTGAAATTGACATAGTGTGTTTGTCTTACAATTTTTACTGGAAATATAGGATCTTTTGCTTTCTGTATGGAATTTGTATAAAATACATACAACTGCTTTAAGGTAATGTACAAGAAATAATAATAATAATAAATCTTTTATTTCTGCAGATACATTACACTGTATATAGAAAACGTCACAAAATAATAATTTTCTGTATGAAATTTGCATAAAATACATGCAACTGCGGGAAGGTAATGTACAAGAAATAGAATATTTAATTTAGCAAGGAACTTTCCGTATTAAATTTGTACAAAATACATAGAACTGACGGAAGGTAATGTGCTGGCCACATCAGATTTTTTGAATTTTTTTAGTTATAGTGATTGCAATTTCAGCCAAAGCTGGCTTTGTACACTACAAAACAAAAACGATACAACTGTCAAATAACAAATTTCAATATAATCTGTGTTGCTGTGACGACTGTCGCCACCAGCGGTGAACTAAGACACTAACATTTTTTTACTAGTACAACAATAACAACATTTTTGTACTAGTAAGACAATGAATATCTTCTATAGTGTGTGTACAGTAGCATAATATGAATATTATAATACGATTGAAGAAAAATAAATATGTTGTTTATAAAACGTCAATTATTTTTCAAAATGACTAGTCGAATTGTAAAATGTATATATGTATGTATATTGTTTCGGGATTTTTAACTCTTACAGGTTATATCCCTAGGGTGATCTGACACACAAAACATATACGTATTAATTTTTCCTTTACAATTGCCACGAAGTTCCTAGCTTAGATGTCATGTTTTGTGCATTTATTGCTCTTTTGATTTAGGATGGCGGTAAACTCCGGGGTCGCTAGAGGGTGCATAGTATGTCCTTTTCGAGGTCCCAATAAACAATAAAATTCACGCCAGCTTGCCATCACTTATTTCCACAATAAACACCTTGCCGACTGGCATATCTGTAGATAATTATTTGTTAAATTTAGAAAATAGATTTTAGAAATATTTGATCTAAAACCATACAAATGGTTAAAATTTTGCGCCCCTAAGAATTTTGCTACCGTCGTGTGTGCCACCTTTGCCACGTACTAGTTACGGCCCTGGTAACCTAACCTAATGCACCAGAAAATGAACGCCTGCAAAACTCGGGCCGAGTTTTGTGCGATAGGTTAGAGTAAAGTATATTTAGATAAATATACAAGCTAATTAAGTTTTAAGGCGTTTTATAATTTGCTTACGGCATGTACATTTGACAGGCCAGGTCAACACAGTCATTTGTGCACAGGCGTCAACTCTATGGGCGGCGACTACCCCAGCCATTCCAAATATTTATAGACAGAAATAGTTCCGGGGCGCGTTTCGCTTTGACAAAAAGTTCCGGAACGACGTTCCGGTCCCAACACATCACAGAAATATAATACGAGTAACTTTGTACGTTTTGCTAATTGCTTTTACAGTTTACAGTCGCGTTCTACCTTAGTATAAGTTTGATGTACTCGTAGCAGTTATTGAAAAGTCGCTAAATATATATTCATTTCACTCTCATGGCGTTAACTGTAAGGACGTACTGACGGTAGTAAGTTTTGACCAATTCACATCTTCACTACTGAACGTATTCATGTTAGTGCCATTTAATTACCATTCGCATTTGAAACCGGTGAATCCAATTAGGTAACGAACAAACATAGCCGACGTTTCGGCACCAAATATGCCTTCTTCAGGGAAACTAAGTTGAAAATTTTTTTTTACAAAAGTATATTGTCAAAATTAGTTCAAGTTAAATAATTTTGACAATATACTTTTGTAATTCAATTTTAAAAAAAAATTCAACTTAGTAATCTTACATTTCCCTGAAGAAGGCAAATTTGGTGTAGAAACGTCGGCTATGTAATAAAAAAAAATTCAAACGTTTTCATCAGACTGTTTTTCTCCCAGTTTTCCCAGTATTACATTGTTCGAGTCGAGAAATACATATTTAAAAATTAAAGTAGTGACACAATGGGGTATGTGACCATATTCGAATTTCAATATATATGTCATAAAATATAAAAACAAACCACTATAGCTTTTTATTATAATAATAAAAACGAAACATTAATTTGTAATAATCTTAAAGAGTAAACGGTTGAAGGACCAATCGTTGAATTGTTTAAAGATGATGAAGGAAGGCATAAATGTCCAAAACGTGTAGTTTAAAAGTTCTTTATTACGGACGTTTCGAGCTTAAGGCAAGCCCATCTTCAACTAATAAAATAATTAATAGACAAAATCGGATTACAGTGATAAAGTGGAAAACTTACCTATCTTTGAAATATACATTAATTTTTAACAATATTCGTAACAAAATTTCATTACAATTGTATTAAAAACGATGAAAAATATGAACTAAGTCATTTACAAATTTTAAAATTTTAAATCAGCATTTCAACGATTAAACCGAATCAATTCGGAGTTGGTTATATAATAATCTTGTTATTAACAATTTAATGTTTTGGAAAAGGGATATATGTCATAAATATGTTAGAATCGTGGACAAAGACGGATAGACTGTAGGAAGGAAAGAGACAGTTATAAATCAGCCTATCAGTGCCGCGTTTATGTTGTGGTAGGTGTGGCAGGGTAAGGCATGATCACATCTGGCTATAACTATTTCTTTCCCTCTCAGTATAACCGTCTTTTTTCAAGCTTTTACCATTGATACGTCACAAATCCCTTCCCCAAATTTTTAATAATTATTTTTTCGTAAAGTACGAATAAATAATCGATGTAAAAAAATACGGGTATTTTATTTTTTTGTCTAGTATCATATTATATAAAAATAAAAATTTGGTCACATACCCCATTGTATCTATTGTTAGTAAAAGAAAAAGTTGATGGTACCTGTCTTACTTACATGGGCAAGATGTGATTGCTTTGCGCTGTCCTTGAGATTGGGTAAATGCGACGAGAACTGTGACACAAGGACGGATCTGCTCCTGGTTACGGAACGCGCTAGCTTTGCGAACTTCGACAGCCCTAGAACACACTCCAGATATTACCACCCTGCTTGAAGCCACAAACCCACAGCGCATAGCTGACATTCTAACTAACTAACTATTTCTTTAATGTATCTACGTCGAAAATAAGAAATAAACGTAGAGAGTTATTATCGGAATTCTTAAATTAATGTTTCATCTTCAGGAATACCAAGAAATTACGTGTCTAATAATATTTATTTATAAAGAAAGGTAAATTTCAGTTTTGCAATAATATAAAGAAATTTAAAGAATCTTTCGAACTTCTATTTGATTACCGAAAACAGGGATAATTATACTGGAGTTTTTCATTTATATTTGAACTGAATCGATCAACTTGATTTTAATGAAACAATTACAAAAGATAGTTTGTAAACATATAGGGTGCAGGATAGTGAATAGCAAAGCCGAGCATAGGAGTTTCCATTGTAAAATCAAACTTCCTAATTTCCTGCTTCTTTAATTATTTTAGGTAAAATAGCTTCAAATAAAAGTTGTAGAGAATCAATAAGCAAAAATAATTTTGTATGTTTTATGACGGCGGAAAATAAGTACTATACACTGTTCCATTTAAGCCATTCAGTAGATGGAGCTGGCAACAGCGCAAACTTGAAGTAGCCGAAATCACATTGGGTAAACTTGTCTATTTTCTCCAGTACCAGCCAATCAGAGAGATCAAAACTATTCCCTATGCTCTGCAATACGGAATGGCTTAAATGGAACAAGGTATAATATGTCGCAAATCATCTCAGAAAAAGCGATAGCCATGGAATTAACAATTGTATAACGGTTTTCTGTCAAGTTAGGTTAGTTTATTTTTACTCGTTTTAGGTATTATTTCTAATTTCTGTTCCAGTGAACAATTATTTGTTAATTTAAATACATCATTGTTCATTGGAATAGAAATTACAAATACTAATAGAAAAAGTTAACCTAACTTGTCAGATAAACCGTTAAACATTTGTTAATTATTGTTTCAATCCATGGTTATCGCTAGTTTTGGGATGATTTTCAACATTTTCATACCTAATTTTTGCCGTAACAAAGCGTGCAAAATTAATTTTGTTCATTGATTCAGATGAAGAATTTTATGTTCTACAACTTTTCTTTCAAGTTTTTTTACCTAAAATAATTGGGGAAGCAGGAAGCAGGCACTTATGACAGTATGTTTTACATATAAAACTCCTATGTTCGGCTGTGGGTTAAATCTCCTTTATTAGTAATACGAGCTTTAATTCTATTAGGCATTGGATCCTTAAGCCCTGCACATTTTTCTGTGAGTGTTGTCCCAAATATCTTGCAAGGTAGATTTTATTGTATGCACTGAATTTTTACGAAGTTGCTTTCCATTTTGCCAAAAGTAAAGGGTCTCGGTAGAAGGTAAATCTGGACTAGAAGATGACCCTTAACATACCGGTCGAACTATTATCACCAGTCATTCGGTCTACAGTTTTTTTTTTCAAGTTTTAAATCTATATTTCAAGTGCCAAAAGAATTTTATAGAATTTTCAAAGAATTTGTGTAGATTTTAATATTTGTTGAAAATGTAAACCGGCCCAACTAGCGTGAGCTTGGGCTCATAAATATGATATGATCAAAAGAAAATTCAGAGGCATATCAGACTTTGATTAGTTAGTTTCTGCTGGTACTTAGGAGATAGGCATGAGGAACCGATCATTTTATCTTTATTGGCGTCGTTTAGGTAAGACTCGATCTTCCTCCTTTCTCCGCTTTAGACAAAAATAATTTTTCTTTCTTTATATTTAATTATTTTAATTAGGTAAAATAGTACATCGTGTAATAAACACGACAGAGGATAATTGCCAGCCGGGTCTAGCAACAACAGGAGTCCAGGAAGTATTTGAAATGACTTAGTTAATTTTGGCAAAAAAGTAGCTATGACTCGCATTACCATGGATTGTTTAAATATGTTTCACAAATGTCAAATTCTATGGAACATTTTCTCTTTTGGTGGCGTTATTGAATGAAACATTAATATGAACGATAGTGACAGCGAGTTTTTGGTACACTACAGTGTTATTATATAATGATTAATAATGTTAAGTAAATTAATTAATGTAGTTTTTTTATTTCTACACAAAACCGTACGAGAATATATTTCCAAGCAGTTAGCGCTTGTTTATGATGGATTTAATTTATAAATTTAAATTTAGAAATATAAAATGTTCATAAATGTATTTGTTGGTTCATGATGTATTTAGAATAACAAATTTTTATATTTGCAATTTTATTTAAAAAATTTTAAATCACACCAATACAGTTTTCTTTCAAATTCAAAGCAACAAAGTAACTAAATAAACAAAACGATGTGACAGTTGTTCACAGCAGAGGCGGCGCTAAGGAGGGGCCAGGGTGGGCACGTGCCCACCCTAAAAAGTCTTGTGCCCACCTACTACCAACATACAAATAATTTTTCTATCTATAAAATTTTATTTTTAATTCTGAACATTATTTGTAATTAGTTTTGTTCTAAAATTAATAGGGCGATATGAAAATTTCACAATTGTATTTATGTGATTTGGCAATTTATTTTTGTACATGAAAGCGAGAAAACATGTAGCTTCACATCCCTTGAAAAAATGTAACTTTCAATTAAAAAACATTCGACCTTGAATGAAAAAAAATATGCCTGCGGCGCCTTTTTCTGCTAACTTTTGCATGATCTATTGTAACCCCCCCTCATGGTGCCCAACCTTTTTTTAATTGTGCCCACCCCACATTTACATCCTGGCGCCGCCACTGGTTCACAGTATCAAAATTACGTCGAAAAATATAAAATTTATATAATAAATGTAATTCATAATGAATATTCGATATAAATTAGATATGGATTTGAGTTTTGATGTAATTACACAATATTTCAAGACAAGAAAACCAAATCATTCAAGACTAATATTTATTTGATTGGTTTAATTTGGAAATCTAAATTCATCATGAACCCGTGCACTAAATCTAAATTATAAGATTAAATTCATAAATCTAAATTTATAAATTAAATCCATCATAAACAAGCCCTTACTTCTGGTTGCCTAGCAACGACTTAACATACCGGAATAACGCATTTTCGGAATGAAAACAAAACAAAAAGTTGTCGTTGATGCCAACGACCAAATATAACTAGACAAAACATTCCCTATCCCTCCTCACTGAATGTTTTGATTTCGGCTGGCCAGACAGAGAAACTAGAGATAGAGATATGTCTTGTCTAGTTCGAGTGTTTCTCACTAGAGACCACGTAGAGTGTCAGTGTATAGTCTAGTGTTTAGTTTGAAGCATATTTTGTCTTTGTTTTGTAGTTGTAGTAGTTTTGTGAGTAACACGTTAGTTTTTCTTTAATATTAAACCTTATAAATTATTTAATGTTAACCTTAGATGTTACAACGAAATTTTAACTAAGAACACTTGCTCCTCTAGTGAGCAACGTTCAAACTAGGCACTGATACTCTATGTGGCCTCAGTGGTGACCTCTAGTGAGAAATACTCGGACTAGACAAGACATATCTCTATCTCTAGTTTCTCTGTCTGGCCAGCCGAAATCAAAACAAACCAAATGAAGAAATATTCGTTTTCCGGGAATGGACTGTCAAAACTCAACGTTTCGCCCGAAGTCGTATAAGGCATCTTCAGGAGCAAGGGGGATAGTACTGTTTTAAACAAGGTTACCCGACGTATCAACCACGCTAGAGGCCGAGTTTAAGTAACAAAAGTGGGAGACTCAGTTTACAAGGTTACCAGAGTCAAAATATGACACAGTCCATTCCCGGAAAACGAATATTTCTCATGACTCAGACTGTGGAAGCCTACGCAATTATTTCACAAACCAAATGAAGTTTTGTCTAGTTATATATGGTCGTTGGTTGATGCCACTTCCTACGATCAGAGAAAAAAGTAATTCAGACATCTATTACTTACATTTTTACTACTTTATTAAAAAGTTTTATTTTTTATTGGTTTTTATTGATATTAATTTTCTCCTTGTACCAATTTTTGCATCCTCCTAAATTCGCCGCTCTGGGCAGTTGCCCTGCTAGATCACGTCATGCTTCTAGGGATCTAGAACTAGTGGTAGTGAATGATCCCTCACCTCCCTTGGTGTCGTCGGTCTCGATGGGCTGCTTGAGGGCCGTGATGTCTCGGAAGGTGAGCAGGAACAGCACGACCAGGTCGCGCTCGTTCTTGATGGGCGCGATCTGCAGCAGGAGCCATAGCGGCGTCTCTGCGAACACCACACCCTTACTCTACAACACTCGAGCACCAACATCACCTACTAAACGCCTAGTGTAGCTAAAGCCATAAGGGGGCACGCTGATCTCACTTTGGAAGAGAAGAAACAGAAAGAAAAAGTTCAGAAATTTCGGTGTGGATTTTTAATTGTATTACAGGAAATAAGAGTTTTACTATTTTATCACGAGAATTAGTGCATAAGCATTTGTCATGGTTGGAAAACAGTTTTTTCATATATTATTTGACCCGTAAAACTTTATGAGGTGTTTTATGTGTACAGGTGTCTCATTTTCGATGTTTTTTTAATGTATCTCGGGTAATATTACCGATAGATCAAAACTGTTTGCACATAGCAAGGTTAACTTTTCGAGAAAAGTTTAATAGTCACCACAGGAACTTTCGATCTTCTTTTGTTTCTGAGCTACAGGCAAAATTTCATTTTTCTGATATTTTGAAAATATATCATATCTTATTTATTATGATAGAGAAAAATAGTTTTTACAAAAGTTTTACCGTTTTTTAGATTAAATAAAATGGCGTAATTAGATTTTTTGAAAACTTAATAATTCTCGAGATATAACACAAACTTATGATTTTTTAAATGGGAATCTACATTGAAAATAGTCTCGCCTTTTTGCTTATTTTATAAGCTTTTCAATGATATATAACAAGTCTACATTCTTTTGTTTTAAACTTGAATAAGAGGTGAATTATTAATTTATTGGGATGAAAAAATTAAAAAGAAACAAATGAAAAAATCTATTACAGATCATCATTTGCATATTTCTAATAGAATTTGTTTCAGTTTTACTCATTTTTTCAATTTATTTACTTCAAAAGAATATTAAACGATTTTTTTCGGATTGTGTCAAAGCCAACTGTAACGTCGATAAATAGTAATTTAACTAATCCGAAAATAATTGATTAAGCATAATTTTGAAAATATAATAGATATAGGTAGAATCAAAATAAACAAATGATGATCTGTAATAAATTTTTTCATTTGTTTCTTAATAATTTCCAATATTTTCACCTCAATAAATTAATAATTCGTCTTTTATTAATGTTTAAAACAAAAGAATGTAGACTTGTTATATAAATTTGAAAAGCTTATAAAATAAGCAAAAATACGAGACTATTTTCAATATAAGCTCCCATTCAAAAAATCATAAGTTTGTGTTATATCTCGAGAATTATTAAGTTTTCAAAAAATCTAATTTCGCCATTTTATTCAATCTAAAAAACGGTAAATTTTTTGTAACAACAATTCTTCTATAACTATCATAATAAATAAGATATGATATATTTTCAAAATGAGCGAAAAACGAGTTTTTGCCTGTAGCTCAGAAACAAAAGAAGATCGAAAATTTCTGTGGTGACTATTAAACTTTTCTGGAAAAGTTACCCTTGGAATGTGCAAACGATTTTGCTCTATCATTAGTATTACCCGAGATACCTTAAAAAAACATCGAATATGAGACAACCTGTACAGTCTTTAGAGAATAAAATTTCTGAAGTTTTAGTCTCAATTTTTTTAATATCTGACCTAGTGAACTTAATTTAAAGATGTTGTAAACTAGATTTACTATGAGTTATTTCAAGAAAATGGTGTAGATAAATTTGTTAAATATTTTTCATTTTATGAAATAATCACATATTAAAGCCGTTTTTACTACGTTTTAAATTAAGTTTACTCAAGTATCAAAGGTTTAAATTAAAAAATTTGGCAACCAAAAATTTAGAATATGATTATCTAAATATCAACGTAAAAGACTGTTTTCCATGTTGACGTGTCACGGATGTGTTTACCCTGTAAATAGTTTCTAAAAATATTTTTTACTAAATACACATATCAATGATCGTGGTATATTACCTATTTTTGGGTGTGCTAATATGCCTCTAATCAGTACTGGGACTCTGCCGTTTCATCTGGCGATCGCATGAAGTAAAAGTGATGTCACTCTACTGCCTGCCGTATCGCCTGGAGTTCACATGACGTCAATTTTACGTCATGCGATCGCTAGGCGATACGGCAGAGTTCCGGCACAGATTTGATAATGACGATATATCTGTACCGTTGAGGGCGTCACTTCACAGGTTATGCAGAAAGTACCGCAGAGGTCACTTTTGTACTATTTGAAAATTGGGTATAATTTTTAAGTGTGATGTCGGTCGGATTTGAACCACGCATGCGACTCGCAATAAACAAGGTGTCCGTTTTTCGACCTTCATAATTGGGAAATCGGTTAAATTGAGAATTGTCTCATTTGTAGATCGTTATTGATGCAATTGTTTTTCCCGAAAAATACATGTCATTCAATAAATTCTTTTCTAATTTTTATTTTAACAAATTATTGCTGATAAATATATATTACAATTTACAAAAGTAGGACATTTGACAATGAATAATGAATGTAGGACGGATGACACACCAGTAGTAATTGTAAGACTGTCCTACCGGAAGTAGGACAATTGACAACCATTGTTTTTACATATTCTAATAATATTTCATTGTAATATACGAGTATAAGTATTTGGTATCAAAAGAAAACTCGTAATGAGTACAATAATATTTTATAAGTTTTGAAAACCTAAAGGAAACTTTTTGGAAAGTTTCCACTGAATTTACTGGGAATATTTTCCAAAAAATAAATTCCCGGGAATTTGCCAACACTAGTTTTTACCCTGTTAATTTCTACAATGGTATCCATTTAAAAAATAATTTTGATCTCATAACTCTAAATCTAACAGTAGAAAAAAAAATTGAGCATCGTTCGTCGAAATAAAATAAACAAAGTGTTCTAAAGAAATACATATCAAAATTCCATGTTAATTTAGACTTAAGTGTTATTAGGAAAATTAAAAACAACAAAATTTCAATTTTTGTTTACAGATGTCCCGCGACTCGATGGTTTAAGAGCATATACCTATGTACCTAGTACTGACCAAAATGAGGAAAAAAGTTTAATCACCATGGGTACGATCTTCAATAGTTTCCGAGATACGTCAGCAAAAAATGAGTTAATCTCCGTTATCTCGAAAATTATAAGAGTTACGATTTGTTTACCTTTGAGAGGTCATATTAGATGTGCTTTTGTTTTTCAAGAGAATCAAATAGAAATAATTGTAATAAGTTATATGTTGTGGCTACTTCGTAACTACTTGTTAGAAATTGAGAAATATGTTTCTTATAAAATTTTATTGTTTTTCTGTACTGACAAATACAAAATTTTGTTTGATGACTATCCTTATCAGTTTTTCTTCGATTCTAATACAAAATGGCCTCTTTCTCGGAAACAGTTGAAGATCAGACCTATGTTAATTAATTTATTTTTACTCATTTTGATCAGTACTATATGCCCTTAAGCTATGGCCATCGAGTCGCGGGACAACCTATATATATCTAATGATCTATGTGTTACCGGTCAAATCCGATTTTAGAAAAAATTAGTTTCCTTTAGGCCAAACTAGTCTATTCGAAGAGCGATTGGATGAACTATCTTGTTCTAGTCAAAACTAGTTTGTTCTGAAATTAATGTGAGGCTATTAGGAACAACTGATTTGTCCTACCAGACAAAATCGATTTCAGTATAAAGTAGATCGGCCTAGGGCAAATTAGTTCCGAATAGGATCAATCAATTATAAGTTTTGTGGATTAAGTAAGGTGTTTATAAAATAAATAATATACTCAAAATTGCTTTAATTTTAAATAAAAAAAACCCAAAACCTTACCCAACGCATAAAACTTATGATTGATTGATTGATTGATTGATCTTATTAGGAACTAGCTTGGTTTAGGCCAAATTACTTTATTCTGAAACCGGGGTTGTCCGGTAAAACACCTAATAGACTCACATTGATGCGTCAGGATAAATTAGTTTAGACTAGGATAAACTAATTCATTCTATCGCCCTTCGGATAGACATAACATATGCATTTTTTGAGAAAAACAAATACATCTATGATGTATGATTTCCTAATGGGACATCTTTTCCCTAATTTAATCGACTTTGTATCTCTTAAGATAACCGAGATTCCAATGATGTCAAAAGACCGACACCTGTATGCTGTATTATTTATTTTTATGAAATACTATTTTATTATAGCTAATATTTGGTTAAAAAATAAATGCTATTCATTCATTTAGATATTATATGAGAACAATAAAATTTTATTCAGTTCGATAACCGAAACCATATGTATTATGTTTTTCTGTCATCATATTCTATCCATTCTATTATATAAATGACCAACCCTCATTGTGTATTGATATCCAACATAACAACATGACAATTCATTTATCAAATCTAGAATTCGATTTATATAATAGAGGTCTAGTCTAGTTTACAATGTACCGCAAAACATATTTTAATAAAATCGATTGAAACAAATGATAGGAATGAATTCTTCTCTTCCAAAGTGAATGTCGTCATTAGGGTATGGTGTACATTGACATTTGACAACAAGGGCTGCTAAGCAGTGTGTCTAAGTGATGCGTACACGCATACATACGGCAGGGCACATCGAGAAGCAGCCCAGTACGCCTTCCGATCCCAATCGATTATAAGGCGCGCACAGTGTAGCAATTTTAAGCCTACCCGATCAGAAATGCGAAGAGTACATAGATGTTCATTATGTGAAGAAGGGATGTGATAAGTTTTATAGGAAAATATGTAGAAGATTATGTGAGTGTGGGAAAATAAGTGGTGTAAATATACTCATATGTTCATTAAATGTGTAGGAGTCGACGCAAGAAGTTTTTTTCGTCATTAATAAACTAATCAATCAAAAAAATGTTCACTTCTACATAGTAGCAATGTCAAGAGTTATAGTCTATATTAGAACTAAAAGAAAAAAATAATTAACTAGTATTTTGAACCCCAAATAAACAAGAGATTACTAGCTTATAGGACAGCCGTTCAAAATTTAACGTCCGACTGGTATGTTATTATTATCATAACAACTCTGCTTTCAGGGTTGTTATGTACCAAATAACACCCTAGAGCGTGTTGAGTTGTTGCTATGGTAATGTTGTCAATATAATAATTAACGTATCAAGGGTATTATAAGGACAATAAGGCCTGAGGTCAACAGTTTACTTTTCGAGGGCCTCTTGCCCGAGATGTGTACGTTGACCGAAGGCATTATTGTCCGTTAAACTCCCGCGGTGCGTTCTTCGTTTAACGTCCGACTATAATTTGTAATATTTTACGGATTACGGATCAGAAAGTTTTAATACAATTTACGTAATAGGTAGGCTTTGAATGCTTCTGCTTGTTTTTTAGGCTTTATCCCAGTATCAATATCATTTTATTGACAATATTACCATAGCAACAACTCATAACACGCTCTAGGGTATTATTTGGTATATAACAACCCTGAAAGCAGGGTTGTTATGATAATAATAACATACCAGTCGGACGTTAAATTGATATTGATACTGGGATAAAGCCTAAAAAACAAGCAAAAGCAATCATAGCCTACCTACTCCGCAAATTTTATTAAAATTTTCTGATCAGTAATCCATAGAATATTAAAAATTATAGTCGGACGTTAAACGTTGAACGCACCGCGGGTGTTAAGCGGCCAATAATGCCTTCGGTCAACGTACACATGTCGGGCCAGAGGCCCTCGAAAAGTACACTGTTGACCTCAGGCGTTATTGTCCTTATAACACCCTTGATACGTTAATTACTATTTCAGCAGACTGGACATAGTAATGTTATTAGTGAAAAGGCTTTGTGCATTCCCGAATTTAAAATGAAAGGGAATAGGTGTATTGTAAAGATAAACTTGAAAGTCTGTTTTTTTCTTTGTTAATTGAATCAGAAACAATTATTTTCAAATTTTAATTAATCACAGAAAAAATATAAAAATACAAAAGAAATTTATTTGAACTTTGGGATTTTTTTTCGACAATAATACTAAAAAATTCAAGAATTTAATTAAAGATAAATGTTTTTTTTATGAAATGCCAATTTATCTAGCAAATAAGAGCTCAAGTAAAAAATAAATAATTATAAGGCACATTTGAATTAACATATTATTAAACTTCTCTTTTCAATTCCCTTTAATTTAGAGACTCGGATTTAAACAAGTCCTTTTTATTAATCACATACTACCGTTTTAGGGGGAGTCTGCGAAACATTTTCGAACGGCCGCCCTAGACTAGCTTTTCATTTGACTATTATAATAATGAAATATTAGTTGTGTTCGTTTCGCTACTTTTCGTTTACGATTTACCGCCGCGTCATACTTTAGTATTTTTTGATTTAACAGTTAGGTACTGAAAGAGTCTTGATAAGTAGTGCTCGTTTTGCTCCACGGCATTAGCAGTAAAAATGCAACGTCAAAAATTGTGCAGCTGCTCCGTGAGTGAATTTTACAGCATGTCAAATACTTACTGCTGAACACCTTCATGTCATATGATATGCGCTGTTAAAATTTCAAAATTTTAGTGACACAATTTTCAAGGCAGATATCTCGCAGTAAAATATATTGCAGCATCGTCAAAACTGCGGCAACTTACAGTAAAAAGTAAATTAGAGAAACGAACGAAACTAACATTATCTTTAGTTAGAAGATTTGATAACTAGAATAGTCAAGAGCTCAAAATACCAGCCAAAATTAAAAATTCTTTAAGTTGATCTATCCTTTTAAAAGACTAGTGCTCACCCTTGTTTAGATTCAAATACAAATATTTTTTGAGTTTTGAGGTTTAATTATTTGCCGTATAAAACATTTCTTGTGACAAACGATATTTTTCTGGTTTTTCATATTGTAAATATGACTTTTCAATCTACTGTTCCTAGTTTAACGCAATTGTTTATAGTAGATGAAACCATAATAAACTATAGCGTCGTATATGAAGGCATTTGCAGTGTTACTATATAGCGACCATATACTCGTACACATACACCATTCCAAATTAACATTAAAATTGATTTTTTTAAAAACCAGATGAAAATACAAATAAAAATGTCAATACAAGAAAATATATTCTTTGAAGGTTTCATTTAAAAAGGAGAGGCAGCCTCTCTTACGGAATAAATTATACCTAGATCATTTTAAAAATATTCATCTATGCAGCTCCAGAATTCAAAGGCCCATATTCTCACCTTTTGAAGTACCTAGCGCTACTTCCAAAAAATTGCTACTTCAACTGTCAAATATCAACTTTAATATTAAAAATCTGATGTGGCCAGCACATTACCTTCCGTCAGTTTTATGTATTTTATACAAATTCCATAAGTTTCTTGCGGAAGATTTTGCACGAATTCTATACAGAAAGTTTTTTAGAATTGATTCTATATTTGCAATAAAGTTATAACACAAACATACATGTCAATCGCACTTGAGATTGACATCTGTTTTTCAGAATTTTTTAAATTATATTAGCTGTTTCCATTGTTATTGCCTAGCTGGCTGCTTTATGAAATTTAATTTCTTTATAATTTTTTAACTCAATATCCATTGAATATTCATTAATATTTATAATAATATTAAATGTGAAAAAATAATATTTAACAGCGTTTTTCAAATAAAACTGTTAAAATCTTCAAATGAAGGTACTTCCGGAAGACCAATTATAACTAAAATCAAATCAGCTCTTCATATGGATGTAAGGAAGAGGAATACGAAAGAATTATAATATTTAGAATTGTAGGGTTGCAGTTATCGACGGAGAAAAAATCGTCACACATACACACACACACACACACACACACACACACACACAAACACACACACACACACACACACACACACACACACGCACAGAGAGAGAGAGAGAGAGAGAGAGAGAGAGAGAGAGAGAGATACAGACATCATCTTAAAAATAGTAAAATTGTATTCTAGGGACTCTAAAACTAAAAAATTCACCATCGAATTTTTTATCAAAAACAATACCTTCCTTACCTATACGAGTAGGTATGACGGAAGGTAAAAATTAGAGAAATACAAATAAATTAAATTGTAAATAGCACTTATTTCAAGTATTATTGGTTTCATTTATAAAAATATGAAACTTATTCTTGTCTATTCGTAAAATTAAATAAAATTTAAAAAATAGAAATTGCGTTACTTCGAAAATGGCGCTATTTCAAGAGGTTAGAAACGTTAGGCGAGAGTTGAGACGAGATCCTACTCGTAAATTTTCATAATGTTTATGACGTTAGTCACAACGTTAATTTGGAATATTGTATTTACCATTCTCGGTTATATGTGCATTAAATTATAAGTTAATATCCTCTTTCAGGTACCTAAATGAATACATGTTTACTTATTTTGTAAAGTTTCAGAACCAAATTAGTAATATTACGAATGCTATTGTCGCTAACTAGTTAAGTACATTTAATGAGTTTAACCTATATCTTTCTGAACTTGAACTATAATTATGTTTCAAAATTTAGAAATACATCTGCATAACAAAAAATATAATTAACCAATAAAACAAAATATTTTAATTACTAAACTGAAAATATAATAATTAATACTAGTACAAGGTGGGGCATAGAACCACCCTTTTTTGGAAGACGAATAAAATAAATGTATTGCTTATTGACAAAAAAATTATATTTGGATAATGAAAGAATATAATTTCAAGTTTAAAATCGTAGTTTTATGAAAACCTTCTTGAAGCAGGTGGCTACTGTTCTCTATGCACTGATGCAACCGATTTCTGAAGCTCCGCTCTACACGTTCCAACATTCGGGATTCGGGCTATTTCCTACTGAAAAAGATTCTTTAGCTGAAGCAGGGTTGTAGGGTGTTAGAGTTGTGAGGTCAATGTTCTTCTGAAGGATCATCTCGATTCCAGGTGACATCCCGTGAGTGCGCGCGCTCGCCGTATCAAACGTATGGGGATGTCATAGCAGAGGTTTACAAACCCGTTTCAGATGAAGAATTTGAATCGGCAGAAAATGGCTCAAATGTTGGAACGTGTAGAGACGAGCTTCAAAAATCGGTTGCATCCGTAGGCGTGCGCCGAACTTTACTTTTGTGGGTGCCAAAATGAATATGTATAATTATTATTAGAAATAAAGTAATAAATGTAAATATCGAGAAAAAATAATAAATAAAATATATATTATAGCAACATGAACAGAATAATAATGTAAAAACTTAATATTTTCAATATTACAAGGGCTGTTCTCTTTTCGCTGAGCCTACTAAAGTATTACATAATTTACTTGCAAAACACATTTATTTATAATTTTTCAAGGCATTCTCCCCCACAATCAATACATTTTTGCACCTGTGAAAACCAATCTCCAAAGCATTTTCTCCAATCTTCCCACATTTGTTTATTTATTTCATTTTTAAATGCGTCAACAGCTTCTTCGGCCAATCTGAAACGTAAACCCCGTAACTTATCATTTACACGTGGAAATAAAAAGAAATCATTAGGTGCTAGGTCTGGACTATATGGCGAATGACCCATTATTTCAATGTTTTGGGCATTCAAATAATCAGTCGTTCGAGCAGCAGTATGCGACCGAGCGTTGTGTTGATGCAAGATAATCCTTCCCCGTTGACGTTTTTCGCGAACATTTTGGAGAACTTGAGGCAAACAAACGGTAGTGTACCATTCAACATTACGACGATCCTTCAGTGATACAGTGCAAACATGTCCAATAATTCCAAAAAATGTGACAACCATCTTTTTGTTTCGACTTTTTTCGCGAATAACTTTTGTTGGAGCCAACTCATTCTCAAAGACCCAAACTGCAGACTGTTGTTTTTTTTTCTCGAGATCATAGCAGTATACCTATGTTTCGTCACCTCTAATGAAGTTATATACCAAATGAAACGATTAATCGTCATAGCGATCTAGTATAGATTTGCACCATCTCAAACGGTTGTCTTCTTGACTGGAGTCAAATTGTGGGGAATCCAAAGAGAACAAAGCTTACGTACCATCAAATGTTGCTCTAAAATGGTTTCAATTGCTTTCACACCAATCTTTAAAGTTGCTTGAGTATTCCTGACAGTAACATGCCGGTCCTCTTTAATCATGTTCTGAACAAAACCAATATTCTTTTCGGTAACTGCCGTTTTTGGCTTAGGAGCTCGAAAACTGTCATTTAAGGAAAGTCGGCCACGCTGAAATTCATCGTACCACCACTTTACGGTACCTAAGGAATACGGCTTCTCACCAAACACTCGATGGATTTCCTCAAAATATTCTTGAAGGCTTAATCCACGCTTGAAATTGTAAAAAACCACAGCTCAATAATGCTCTTTGCTCAATTCAATGATTTCTTGAGAAAGGGATTACTTAAAAATTATATATTTAAACAACATTCAATTATATTTAACAACCGTCACTATAATGAACCTTGTAAACAACTAGATTAAAATGTCAAACAATTTTTTTTTCAAAATATCATAGCCTGCTAGATAGGTTCAATGGAAAGAGAACCCTCGTATTAATATATTAGGGGGTGGTATGGGTGCCACGGCACCCACCGTGCGCACGCCTATGGTTGCATCAGTGCATAGAAACGGTAGCCACCACATTCGAAATGTTTTGTTTAAAACTGCATAATTTAAAAATTAAAATTATGTTATTTCATTATCCAAAAATAATTTTTGTCTATCAGTAATACTTTTTATATTATTTCCCTTCAAAAAAGACCCATCCTGTATAAGGTAATGTTTTTCTACGTTGACATCTTTTTTTGGAGAATGATTTGAAAGCATCTCATATTCATATTGACATGTACGTTCTGTACAGCGTGACATACGAGCGTTACGATCCTCCCACGCATTTTATGCACACTAATCATCATACCAGTCCCAGTTTCAAATTATACCTTTATGTGTAATCCGAATAAATTCATTTTGAGGTTATTGCAAAGCCGGGTTATATTTCATAAAATACGGTATATGTACGTTTACGGTAGGTACAATAAATGTGCGCGGTAAACCTTATGATCAAGGTCAGTGTTGGAACAGAAAACGAAATAAAAAGATCAAGTTACTTTCAGTGTGTCTAATAGTAACTAGTATGGGGTCCGGTACTCATTTTTAAATAATTTTTTTTTCAGGAAAATTTAATAAAATGATGAATTTTGGCGTTTGTTACACTTTTCAAAGGTGTATAGTTTTTGAAATATAATTTTTTTAAAAATTTAATTAATTTTGTGTGACGTCATATCTGCAGTTTTACTTCGCTAATGACAGCCGTCACTTTCAGAAAACTATAACTGTACCTTGTCAAAGGAAAAATCTGTTGTTATAAAGATTTTAAATAAATATTTTTTATTTTAATAAAAATGATAAATGTTTCATACATTTTCATGTAAAATAGAATACAAAAGTTTGGATTTTATTTTCTTAAATTATGTATAATATGAAATTATATTCTTTTTGCTTGGTATACTGATACAAAAATACAGTTGTGACGTCATATCGTTATAGTGCTAATCGGTTTTATTAAAACTATGAATGAAAAGTTTTATATTTAATATTTTGGTACATTATTATTTAAAATTAGTCATATTTTCATAATATGACAAAATATATGCAACTTTTTTTTTTAGTACCGGACCACATTAGTGTATGTATCAATATGCATACATAACCTAACCTAATTAAACTTAACGTAATCTAACCTAGAATATATTTATACTTAATCTAACTATGTAACCTAACAGAATCTAATTTAACCTATCATATTTCCTATAATGTGCCTGGTGGGTGTACTTTGCCTTTATATTTGTACAAATCACAAATGAAAAATAATTAAATAAATATATCATCATTACCCACTGCTGGGTGTGTCAATCTGTGGTAATGATGATTACATATTTGTACCGTGCGGAAGTTTACCAAGAAAACCCTCACGGGCACTCATTACTGACGTGGAGAGTGCACCACAGGGGTCACTTTTGTGACATTTAGAATTTTTTGGCGTTGCTCGCGATCGAACTCGGTTCCCCAAATTCACGACAAGATACTCAGGCACGCGATCACGAGAAAGAAAACAGAATTGAAAATCAAAGCATGATACAAAAATAATCAAACAAATTCAAACAAAAAAAATATTTTCTTATATAATATCATAAGTGGTAAATTTTTGCCGGAAAAATTTTCAGATTGCTACGAGAGCTGGTTGCCTTGCAATTTATTGTGTGGTATTGACAAAAAAATCACGAGTTGTCAAACGAGTGATTTTTGATCAATGTCACGAGATAAATTAGCAACTGGCTCGAGTAAACCAATCGGAAAATTTTTCCAGGATAAAATTTAAATATGACATCTTATTGGCTTAAAGGGTGCGAAAAAATATTTGTGACGGTGTTTTGTCGAAATGAAACTTGGTAACTAGGTAGAATCCTGAATTTGAATTGGTTTATAAATTTATGAGTGAAATAGTCATAATAAAAATTGTAGGTAACAAAAATGTTTAATAATACAGGAATGAAATTATTTGAGAGAGCATAATAGGTAATAATATTCTGATTATTATAATAATGTTCTAACTCTATTTTGTACGTAACTATAGTTTATATCGTTGGGGCAATGTTTACTAATTAAAATAAAAAATGTATACAGTGGCGTTAAGTAGTAAAGTGCAAAACGCAGCAGTTATTACCGTTGCTTTTTTCCAGTAAGACACAATAATGCAGTTGGGAAACGAACAAACGTAATCTTTATGTTTTTAAAGGCTTGATTTATGGTTCTCAATTTTTTTTAAATTTTGTTGAAATTAGAAAATAAAATCTTATGTTTACAATCAATCAATCAATTCTTTATAAAATTCTGCGTCTATACCTTGTCCCATTTAAGCCATTCAGTATTGCGGAGCATAGGGAATAGTTTTGACCTCTCTGATTGGCTGAAATTAGAGACCAGAGACATGTTTACCCAATGAAATTTCGGCTACTTCAGATTTGAGCTGTTGCCAGTGCCATCTACTGAATGGCTTAAATGGAACAGAGTATAGTGATATATTTAAAAAATATATATCTATTTTTAACATCATATTACAATATACAAAGAAAAAACACACGAAAGGAAAGAAATAATTTCAGTTTTGATGAGAAGATTAATATTTTCCTGTCTTTCACGTGGCTATACTTTTTATTGCATCAGACAAATCCACGGTTTTCGATAAATCCCTTTTGATAGATAACGTATTAAGTACTGACAAACGTTCCTGCGGCTTATTATTGACCTTTCGCGTGGACGTAGGCCTTAAAGTCAAAGATTCGATAGAGCGAGGCCTCTAAACGCAGACTCCCTTTAAATGCAGGACCCTATTACTATTACAGATACTTGAACCGGCTCTGAAATTTTATATAATTTATTTATTTTAAACGTTATTAAAAATAAAAATTAAAAATTTATTAATTTTCAACCATCATGTTCACAGGGAAAAATAGTGCAGACATCGTTAGTTTGCAAGTACTAAATAAATATTGAATGCTTTTGGGTTCTTAATATTTCCCGAATTCTTTTAAGATAAAAGAAAAGTTTATAAACTGGTCCATTAATTGTGTCTTCTAGAATTTTCCTAAATGGAGTTACAACATTATTATTCCAAGCAGGTGTTTCATTCACGTTAAAACGGTTCACATAAACATTCAAGCATTCCAATTTTCTCTGTTTCATCGACTCTTGAGTCTTGTCGATAAAAGTAATAAATATCAACCGTTTGTTATATCAAGAAGAGACCTACGTCAGCAAAAGTGTGAGTTACTCCTTTCACGTTGTGTCAAAAACGATAGTCTTTTTGTTGTCTCTATGGACTCTTACCTACAGCTGACTTCCTAGCTCACTCACACTATACTCTCTCTCATACACGCACCAGTGGCGTATCCAGGGAGGGGCACAGAGGGTCCTGCACCATAACAAATATAATAAAATGTACACTTTATACTTAAAGTATTACTCAATAAATAGCGACTAAGATGGAAAAAACAAATTTTTAATAATTACGTTGCGCGATATTTGAGGTCACTGTGACGTGACAGAGAAATATATAGCAATAGTTGTTGTTATAGCCACTATATACATCATCACAGCTGACTCGTCCGCCATTTTGGTACCACTTTAATAATTCATTATCAGGGTTACAGTATTATTAATCATAGTAGTTATCTACAATGACGGGTTGTTCTGTTCCAAATTGTGCAAATCATTTGAGAAATGATTATAATTTTTACAGGTATATGTTTTATTACTAATGCAATACATATATTTTTCTCTAACCTCAAAAACCATAACGAACCTTATATTTTCTTGGTTTTCTTGTAATATTTTGGTATACTAAATATGATATGACAAATATGGAAGTTATATTTGATTATGAAAAATAGTTAGTATAAAAAATCCACGTTTATTTCATAATTTACTGAGATCATTTTGGCACCAATATGGCGGACGAGTCAGCTATGTATTATCTAGTAGCTGTCCTGTAGTTGTCGTCATAACTTTATGTTGACATTAAAAATAAAATGCAGTTAAACTAAAAACAATTAAGATTTTTTAAAACTACGAACTGCTTCAAAATTAAAAGAACTTTTATTTAAAATAATGAAAAAAATCAGAGTGCAGGACCCCATTGCCTCTTTCAAAATTGAAATAAGCATGTCCGCGTGTTTAGGGCTCCAGTTGATTAAAACATTTCTTATAAATATAACACTCCTAGTAAACTGTACTTGAAATTACGTATATGATTTAAGGAACTTGCCCCCTCCAAAAAGAATTTCTGGACACGCCATTCATACACACACAGAGACATTTACGTCTCAAGTGACCGACAAGCTACGATATAAAACCGTCTAAGTCCAGATCGATGCATAATGTTCACAAAGAACGAGTTACTCACACCAAATATTGATTTCCAGAGGGTAATAATCGAATATAATAGCTGTTATTGTTGTTTTTTTTACGTGTGATTGGAGCTTTATTGAGCGAGGAAGTTTTTTGTATGTTTATTTTTGAAAGGGGTTTTTTTAAAGGAAACAAGTTAATTAATTTTTGGTGGTATAATTTTTTTCTTCTTTGTAGCGTGTGCTTTGAAGTGTAGCTTTGATAAATCGTGAAGCTGAACAGGATTTTCAGTATTTATTTTTATAAAATGGAAATAGTATATTTCAATGTCAAATTTCAGAAAATTAAATTTCATCTTTTATGTTTAGAATTCTTTTATTCTATTCTGTAAAAAATACGATAAAATAAATAAAAGCTATTTAAGAATAAATACGTAAAATTTTATAATATTGTTATCTACTACGGGCTTTTTATGTGAAAGTATTCCACTAAGCTCTCTTAGTAACTTAGACCTGGTATTAGGCAGTTAGCAAACTTTAGTTACATATAACATAACGTAACATAGAGTTGGATGTTGTCACGTTATGTTAGAAATAATTTACGACGCTTATTTTGTTTCAAATCGTGACTTAAATAGCTGGTAATATCGTACCGTTGAAATGGAGATTACATACCGTAAAAACGTCTAGAGAGTTATTGCAGCTTCAACGCAAAAATAACGTACACGTTAAAGTCATGTGACAGCCCGAATGCGCATGCGTTTTAATAAGGTTCACGTTGAATGAAAAAACTTCGTTTGTTTTGCTTTTAGCGTTATTGTTAACGTGAATACCTTAACTAAATTTGGTATACATTGAAACTGAAAGTCCCTTATTTTTAAAATAAGTTGTTTTTTACATAACGTTAACGTTTACGTTCTTTCACCTTAGAAGTTGCAGTAACTCCCTAAACTGAGTTCTACGTCACGTTACGTTATATATATATATATATATATATATATATATATATATATATATATATATATATATATATATATATAACTAAGGTTCGCTATAACTGCCTACAGTTATAAGAAAAATATCGCATCGAAAAATTGATACATGTGTAATTTTTACAACGTAGTTATATCATATCATTTCAATGTATTTCTTTTAACTGAAGTTAATGCCTAATTCTTTACTGACAAGTAGGGAGTTATTGCAAATTCTAAGATGAAAGAACGTAAACGTTAACATTATGTAGAAAACACCTTATTTTAAAAATAAGGGACATTGAATTTCAATGTTTCAATACAAACGAAGTTACAACAGTTACATAACCTAAAAACATCACCTTATTTATTTAATGTGAACCTTATTAGTACGTATGCGCATTCGGGCTGTCACGAGTGTCACGTGACTTTAACGTACACGTTATTTTTGCAATGAAGCTGCATTAACTCTCTAGTATTGTATTGAAATGAAAAAAAATTGTGTTTTTTTTTGTTTAAGACTAAATCAACATTAATGTTGTGCAACTGGGCACAAGTTATGTATTGCAAACATAATATAATTATGAAAAAATATATCAATATTTTGCTATTTCGTATTTATTAGCAGATTTCGGAGATAAATATATTTGTACCATTGAGGACATTTACTAGGCATCCCCATACTCGGGCTATTTGAAAATTGAAAATGAAATGTCAAGTTTGACTCCGGTAGAAACTACGCATAGAGTTATTCTACCCCAAAAATAATATAATTTTGGCAATGATGATTAAAGTATTGATAACAGCATAGTTTATTGTCAGTATTGCCAATGAAGACACTCGTATATATCAAGCAAGGGTGAGCACAGTTAATACTTAGATTGATAACCGTATAGGAAAAATAATGAATAATGAAATAATAAAGATCAAATACTTGTATGTCGAATGTAATAATTAGTACGTACCTACATAGTATTGAAAGTATTAAATATTTAAAAAAATGTTTTTATGATAGATTTCTAAAATATTATAAATTTGCTTTAAATTGTATAATTTAATGTTAAATATTAGAGTTGCATGTGTATTCTAATAAAAGTGCAAAAATCTTGGCACCAGATGATGCAGCACAATATAACTCGGAAACTCGGTCTCGGTATCACCAGAAATTATCTCGATAACTCAAGGTATAATAAATCTGACATAACTTTACTTAAAATAATTATACCTAACCAACGAGACGTTGTTGCCGACATTATAGAAACACTTGACAGTGGGACAGTTGATTTATAATCTTTAATTTCTAAACTAAATTTAGACTCAATACGAACCTCTCGTTATAATTGTTCGCCCTAAGAGCAAACAGTTATTTGTATATCAAGCAGTGGCGTAACTACCGACCCCGCAGACCCAGTGACGCGGGGGGGGGGGGGGGGGGGTATTGGCGCTACTATCTTCTTGCTTAAAATATAAGCGGATTGTAAAAATATTACAGCGGAAGATCATAATCTTCATCTTATTACATATGTATATCATTGATTAAAACAGTAATCAGTGTCGAAGTAGGGACATATGTATTTGGAAATAATATGTTCACTGCACATGGGCGCCCTAATCATCACTAATGATTTCTGCTGTACTAGCCGGAATATTTAAACAGTTGAATTCTTATTACCATGATCGTGATCGCCACCGAAAATATAATTTTCAAATTATATGTATTATACAGTGTGGTGACTTGGACGACGCAGCATAGGGGTTTCAATGGTTAAATCGTAATGTGCAGTTCCTAGCTCCCCTAATTAGTTTAGAGCAAAATTGTATTTAGGTTTTTGCTACAGAAAAAATACTGAATCTGAATATGATATTGTTTATAATTTTTAATTTAAGAAACCGTGAAAATAGTCGAAAACAATAAATAAATAAAAATATAAATATATCATCATGGCTTATTACCCATTGCTCGGTGTGCCAATCTGATTTGTACACGCAGATATCGGTAATGATAGGGGTCGATTTTGTGGCATTTAAAATTGGAAATATTTCGCGTCGATCGGGTCGAAAACAATAATAACATTTATGCAAAAATCATTGATGCTATGGAATAAAAATTTAAACAAATATCACTTAAATTGACCTATTCAATTTAACGGCTATCTCTTTCTATCGCTGCAAATAGTAAGAAAATGGCGCAAACAACTGCCAGATCGGCTGTCAAACGAAAAGTCAAAAATATTGCTGTCATTAAAATACGTGTATTCTCAGTGAAAATTTGCATCGTTAGACATTTTAACTTCAATAAAAGCTTTTGTAACTTATGTCGATAACATTTTTCAAAGTTATCTGAGATATTTTCACATTTTTTGTCAAAATTTTTTAGGAACAAACGCCATAGACCTCAGTTGTTCTTACTATGCGCAGATCCCCATTGCGCATATCTTCTATCTCTTTAAATTGAAAAGGTCCATTAGCGAATGTCAGATAAGAATTTTACAACAGATTGAGGCGTTGTTTACTGGTAAATGGTGGATTATTTGAACATTTGCTGTAATCCGTTATTTTATATTATAAATTCATGTGTTTGTGAATAAAAATCCTTTTTCCCAATATATTATACATCTTTTAATTTAAATAAGTTATATTCATAGTCAATACTTAAAGAAATCTTAAATTTAGATCTTGTCAAACTACATTGTTGTAATCAACTATTACTTTGTTGTCATCAACTGCAATAAAGGTGTTTTCATATTCCTCGTTCTGAAAATAAGTTTAAACATCAAGAATCTATGACAGATGTTTGCGCTTTTGTTTAAATTTTTGGTCGATGGCATCAATGATTTTTGCAAAATATGGTTGTTTTCGATTATTTTCACGGTTCCGGAAAGTGAGAAATTATAAACAATAACATATTCGGATGCAGTATTTTTTTCTGTAGCAAAAACCCAAATACATTTTTGCTCGAAAATAATTAGGGGAGTAAATAACTGTACATTAAAGTTTTACCATTGAAATCCCTATGCTGCGTCGTCCAAGTCACAATCCTGTATATTATATTATGAGCTCCATTCCAGATCAGTTGGCCCACAGTTCTACGTAGTTACGCCACTGATATCAAGGCCGCGAAACCACTCTTTAGCGTACCGAGGGACGTATCTCGAGGGCGATAAAGGATTTGGCGGACAAGGTGTAGACAATAATTTTTGTGCAACCGTAATTACAAATTTTATTAATTTTAAAGAGTTTTATTTTAAATAGAAAGTAAGATTTTAAGGTGGCTATGGGATTGACATTTGATAAACAAAACCATGTAATTCTCAAGTGTCAAAGTGATTGTTTACCAGATTCGCGGTCGCTCCCATAACAACGGCCGCGAAATTCATTTCGCGGCCTGTATTGCAGCTGCGAAATGCTTATTTCGCGTACGATTGTACCAAAAATCAATTTTCATATTTAAATTAATTTACACATACACGGTGTTGACGGTCATTTGCGAACAAAGGGATTTAACATGGGATTTTAGTTTTTTGCAATTTCCTGCTCTCATATTCATTTTACGACAAAGAATGTAACGTGCAAAGTCGTACAGAATTAAAAGTTTTATACAAAATATTTTTTATTATGCTTCTAGTATCTGCACAATTTTAAAAAGAAATTCTAAAATTTATTATTAGTTTATTTATTAGTACCTATAGTCATAATACTTTTTACAATTTCAAAAGTTTTCGAATATATCATAATATATTTTTTACGAAAATCTGCTTAGAGCTTCAAGTAAAGCATCACTATCAATTTTATCCATATTCTAATATATTGCTTCCCTTCATATATAAGTCTTAAATACTTAATTTGAAAAGTTTTGGAATATATCATAATATATTTTTGAAGAAAATCTGTTCAGTGCTTCAAGTAAAGTAACACTTCCGGTATACCAATTTTAGCCAAAATCCAATATGTTATTACCCTTGATATAAAAATCTTTTTCTACAGTCTATATACAAAGGAGCCATTTGCGCTCTCTTTTGTCAACGCAAAATGTCACTTTGCCGCTCTAGAGCGACAAAGTAGAAAAATCGCTCGCTCCTCAAATTTCTAACTATACAATGTTGAGAAATGTTACTTGGCTACATTCTTAATGGAAACGTTTAGTCAGGAATTAATGACACTGAAGTTACACATTACCCACTTACATAATCAAACAAAATGCCGCACTGCTGTGAAAATAAAATAGGGCATTCATTTACAAAACGAAAGTATAAAATGCTTAGATTAGAATTAGATTGAAGCAATAGCTCAAGAAGAATGGAAAATACCAATAAGTAAAAATAAATAAAAAATAAATTTTTGTTATGGTGGAGGGCCCCATTGTGGCGACTGTAGAAAAAATCTTGTGTGTGTTTCGAGCGCAAATGGACAATGTCGATTTCGAGAGAATGCCTCGCTCCTGCGTCGCGCGGCAACAACCTCTCAATCGACAATGTCCCATTTTGCGCTCTTAATACACAAATAGCTATTGTTTTAGTTCTGAACAACTTTGTACTCTATAGCTTTTGCCGTAAAATGAACAGGAGAGTAGGAAATTGCAAAAATCTAAAATTCCATGTTAAGTCCCCTATGTTCGCATCTGACCGTTAATGTGTATAGTTGAAAATTAAATTTTGTCCCAATGTTGTTAAACGTAATAAAGAATAATCACTTTACTATATTCAAGGTAGACTTGTATATACAACTTTATTCAGGACAAACTATTATGTCGCGGGGTCCTTGTGTCTTACAAAAAAATTCAATATAGTAATTGTTCCTATATAACAACCAGAAAACATGAGAATTTGAAGTTTCATATCATACTGCACAGAGGATACCGTTTTCTTATTTTTGCAATTATGAATACACTTGCGAAAATAATAATTCATTTATAAATCATTTGTTTTCGATTATGTCGAATTAAATCGAATTGTTGAAGAATTAATATTTTTTAATTCTTTGGAAATTCAAAATATAAATACAAATGATACATTAGATACAAAGCTGGTACAAATATCATGACAAACTGATAATGCATTAAAATTGCATAATTTTGAAATATTAAATAACTAGGTTAAATTTTTGATTAAAATTTTGCGTCACTGTAAAATTAATTTAAATAAATTAAGCTAATTGAAATTAATTTCAGAAAATATAAATACATAATAATATTGTATATACCTACACGTACATAATTATTTTATTTATAATAAAGATCGTAAATCACTTGTCCCATTTTCAGGATTTGATAATGTACAGTATTGAGATATCCCACTGTCAAATATTCTTGTGCCGAATAATTTGATACTAAGAGATTCATTGCGGAATTATCCGTTTTGCTGCATGAATTCAGTGCATAAAATTGTTAAAAAATTAAAAATTCTTATAGCTTGTGTCTTTTTGTGCTTAAGGATGTAAAATACAAGGTAAGGAAGCTTAAAAACTGAAATCTTACCTCTGGGAGTGCCTGATCAGGAAACAGACAAACAAAAGATTGTGTCAGTGCGTGGTACAACACATGATCATGTTAGTTTATCCACAATCTACTCTTTACATCGCTATCTTAACTATCACAGAAGATAGAGAGAAAATAGGCAGGCGTGCGAAAATTCTCAGACACTAGAGTGCCGAATCAGAAACATCACAATGCCAAAAATATTTCAATCGTGCAAAAAATTAGCAAAAATGATTAAAAATGTGTATCGAAAAAAACACTACAGTTTCAATTCTAAATATATCATTTCATTACTATAACAGTATTGTCCTTATAATACTAAAGTATCATAAGTAGGTATTTGTTTCGGGACCAGATACCTCATTTAACAAAAGTCATATCTTTTATAGTTTCCGGGATCCCAATAGTGGCATTGCCTTCGAAATCCGGACATCTTTTATACTGTTCTGTCATAATGTAAATAAATATTTTTTCGTACCTCCGTCCATTTTGACTAGTATTACAGAACTCAAAATCGTCCAGAAATGCGCTGTTGCTGACCTAGGCCGGCAAATGGAGTTGGCATTACTGTTCTGGTGATATGTCAATTTAAGATTATTTTCAAAACAAGAATTAGCAAAATGTTTACAAATTTTAGGGCTAAATCTTTAATTGTTGTAACTGAAATAACTAAATTTTGTGATACAAATAATAATATGGTGTCATTACTGAGATCTCGTATAGATTAATTATAAGTTCCAACTTTAGGACTAGTTTGTTTTGTAACAACTAACTTCACGTGATACAATTGAGTTGCCGCCATCTGTAGTATAATATATATATATTTATATATATATATATATATATATATATATATATATATATATATATATATATATATATATAACTAATGTTTGTATAACTATTTCGTACCTCCGTCCATTTTTACTAGTATTACAGAACTCAAAATCGTCCAGAAATGCGCTGTTGCTGACCTAGGCCGGCAAAAGGAGTTGACATTACTGTTCTGGTGATATGTCAATTTAAGATTATTTTCAACACAAGAATTAGCAAAATGTTTACAATTTTTAGGGCTAAACTAATGTTTGTATGTTATATTTTCAATAGATATAAATAATTACGTATTTTAAGCTCAAATGTAAGTAATTATAATTAAACTTGCAATGCAAAACCGATAACAATATATGATCATTTTTTAGGTTATGTAGCATAGAATAAGGTGTAGAGAAATATACGAAGAATTTATGGAGAAGTCGGTACAAAAAATCTTGTGTATCACACGCCCAGAAACTGGTTTGCGAGATCTCGTATTTGCAAAATAAACTCGATCTCGCAAATGTTTAGTTTCTGGCCTAGTGATACAAATAACTATTTTGCAAAAACTAGTAGAGCTGTTGCAACAATTTTTATACGCATTAAAGTATTCAATTTTAATAGATAATATCCTTTGAATAGCCCGAACTTTGAAAATATCACGAAATATCCATTTGATATTTTACAATTAATTAATGAAATTTGTGTAATATTTTCAAAAAGTCTCTTGATATGAAACAGAATATGACGTCACAGTTCATACAGCGTAACATGTGACAAGCTATTGCCTACGTTTTTTATATGAACAAACTGTTTTCCTATTGGCCATGAATTTTTATTTAATTATTTATAAAAAATAACAACAAATTATTTTTTTATATTTTGCGTTCATAATGAAGTCATTACGATACGCAATTGCGTATCGTAATGAGCTTCATTTCGATACGCAATTTTTTGTTTTAGACGGTTGGTACTAGATGACGTTTCTTTAACCCATTTTTACCTAATTTATTTTTAGTTAATTGACAATTCATTTTCATAATATAATGTCGAAATTATTATAATTATTTTTTTATTTAGGGAAGATTATTTACATGAAAATGTACAAATGGTTACAAATATAATCACAAATTGAGTAAGTAAATGTTATTGTAGAAGGCGCAAAATATAAAAAATAGTATAAAGAACTCATTTTATAAGACTTTCTTTCGCACTTGTCAATTAGAAAACTCGCTAACGCTCGTTTTCTAAATTTTGACGCGTGCGAAAAAACATGTCTTATAAAACACGTTCTTTAATATACTATTTTAATACTGTGAAAAATATTGCATAAACTTTCGTTCAAAATTCTTTAAATAAATGTGTTACCGGCTGAATATATTCTTGAGGCTAAAATTTTAATAATTTAATTTGATATAAATATACTTTTATTATAGTATTTAAATTTAATTATCATAATGAACAGTCGGTCGTCATTCGTATGACAAACATTAATTATCTCAGTAGTAGACCGAGAACCCGAATCTACCGTAGTATCGTAGTTACTTGCCATATTAGCATTTTATGAGATGCTCACAAACCGGGTGGTAGATTAGAACTGCGGCATCTCATTGAATGCATTATTGTTATTGTTGATGAGAAAATGAGATATTTAAAGAGATGATCCTTAATAATAAAGAGCTCTGGCAATATACTCGTAGGAGTTCCTTTATACTTTTTTGCAATGATAAATAAAATAACGTGTCACGTTGAACGGATTATCTTCAGTAATAATATAACAAGAGAGTGAGAATAAATTGAAAATAATTTGACAGATTTTTCGAAAACTTGTTGCCAGGTAATAGTCACGAAAGTCCGTAGGCAAATGGCAACAAGTTTGGAGAAAAATCTGGAAAATTATTTTCTAATTTATCGAACTCTTGAATTATATTTAATTAGATTTTTTGATCCACAAGTTTCAAACAACGGAATCAGGCTGTCATGCTAAGAAAATAGTGATGAGAAGGTAGGTGCAGTTTGATCTTGTTTTTTGATTGGATAATATCGGGATATTATCTAATCAAACAACAAGATCAAACTACACCTATCTATTCATCACTATTTTCTTACGTGAAACAAAGTATAGAACACACTTTGATAATGCAAAATAAATAATCAAAAGATATAATTACTAATTATGGTATTTCTAGAAATGGTTTCTATAATTTTTGGTTTATTTCATGATCTGAAATGGCACAAAATTGGGGTTTTTTCGTTCTTTTTACTAACATATGTCACCAAAAACAAAAGCTACAGAGATTATTCCCGGGAATAATCTCTAGAGATTTATTTTTTGTATAATAATGACGTGATTGGTTAAAATGCAGACACGTGACTCAAAATGGAACATTTCATTGGTTTTAAGAAATGTTAATAATAATCCTTAGAATAAATCATTCAAGATACACTGTCTATGGTCCAAACATATGGACACACCTAAGATTTGTAAAAATCATACTCAAATTATTACCCATATATATTATTTAATGAAAGTCAAAATACATCAAAACTAAATATTTTATCGTATTTTTGCTAGTGTTTATAGGCCGTCTTAAAACCTACATAGACCCTAGGTACTTTCACTTTTAGAAATCATCCGTCCGAAATTTTTATTTAATTTTATCCCAATTTTCTCGTTTGAAAAACAATTTTTTATTTTATTTTTCCAAACAATATTCAGGGAGAAAATGCATCTAATATGTCCTTCTCTTGCTTATAGTTGCTGGTTTTCGCAAATATTTAAAAGTATTAAATTGGAAAGTACACTCATAACTACATACATTAATGTGTCAGTGATTGTATGAGTGAGGCATGAAGTTGTTATCAACCTGGATCATTATTATTTTATTTTATTTTGAAATCAAAAACTTGTTTATTCGCCCTGAATAGCAATAGCCTATTCAGTCATATTAAAATCGTGGTTTTTGGGTAAATGTCAGACAACACAACAAATTCGACAAATCACTTTATCGCCAACCTTTGGTATTCTTTGTCGTATACGTCTTTTGACTAATTTTATGTGGTATCAACTTGCCCTGAGTGTAGCTTCAAATTCATCTGATACTTTTTTGAAATAATCGTTATCTTTAATTTTTATTTGACACTATTGGGACCCGCAGAATCCGTAGTCGGCGCTGTAACCGCACCTGTCATAGCGGCCAATAGGACATGTCACATTTGTTTACATTTTTAATGGGCGATTTCTTACACATAATAATGATGAAAGTTCAAATCAACACAATTTTTAAATTTGTTCAGTCGGTCCTGTATCAAGAAACATAGTTAAAGGTAAACAATTCGTAAAAACAATGAATCTACAAATTTTATTTATCAATATTGTCAATAGTATTAGAATTGAAACTACATACCTGCAAAATTTTATTATAATTTCTTTTTGTGAAATGCAAAGACAAGGCATATTTATTTATCAGATTAAAGTTTTGCGATATATTTAAATTTCTTTTCCATACGTTCAGTCGATCAATTTTATCTTCTTTGACAAAATTATGGAATATGTCTTGACTTTTTGTTGTACTCCTGCACTTTAACACAGCACTTTTTGGTGTATATTATGTTAAATTTCTTTAATTTGCTTATTTTTCACACATTTTCAAATGAAATTATAAAATCTAAGCATGAGAACATATTTTTGTGTTAAACGAAACGATGATTTTTGACGTTTACATAATTTGACATGCCCTACCGGCCGCCATTAATTCAGTTCCCCACAATTCCGCTGATGTCACACGCTATTCTGCGGGTTCCAACATTAAAATTGTTTATAACAATATAGCAACATTAACAAACTATAGGGCATCCAGCCAGTCAATGGGTTATCGTCATAATATCCCTAGAAACAATGATGTCCTGTTAATAAGTTTAAATGAGCATGTAAAACGGATTAAAATATGATGCGTGGGTTGCCTTCATACATACAAATCATTGTTACGGGGAGAAATAAGTTAATATACATCGATTAAGATCACTTAAGCTTCACGTCATTGATTTCTGAACCGCAAAATAACAAGTAATTGTATATTTTTATCTGTCTTACTTATGGTTTCCTTCATTCTTCCTTTGATAGGTATGTCTAATAGCGTTATCTGTGTCTTACAAACACATTTAATGCCCTTATGACACATTCTGTTTACGTTAACTGTCACGGAATTTCATTTTAGTCAAAAAATGTGAATTATCTGAAATAAAAAATAAGATCGTAGCGCCAAAATGGCTTTTAAAGGAACTAATGTTAACGGGATAATTTGACATTTACTAATTTTATTTGTGCATTACGTGTGAAATATTATGAAATATTATATACCTAAACGCAAATATTAGGAACATAATAGATAACACATGTGTTTATACAGTCAAAGAAATGTCACATGTATAAATTATCCCGTCAACTATAGTTCCTCAAAATACCACCAGATGTCATATTGCTTATTTCCTATCGCCTATTTAAAATTGAAATTTTAGATGTGTCACTGTTATTATTATGTTTATAATTAATTGATGATATTTACTTTTTCTTACAATGATTTTCGTTCATAGGTAAGTATAATTTTAGAAATAATCGTAAAATGGAGTAGTATTTTAGTTTAAGAATGGAACAATCCATCCCAAATGCACGAAAACTTAATTACAATACAGGTTGAGAAGTACATTGTAGACATATAATATTTAGTAATATGAATGTTCAGAATTGCCAATAATAAAAAAATAATAATCAAACGTCATTTAACAAAAATTAACAAAATTTTACTTAATAATATTTTCAAATGTAATTATTTATATTAATGGTTTTAAATACGTAATAATAATAGAAAAACCAATAAAATACCGTTAATAAAATATATTTAAAAATGTATAGAAAATTTCAAAAATCCCTAAACGATTACGTAAACCCATTGACTGGCTGAATGCCCTATACGTAGAAACCTTAGCATACTTAAAATTTACAACGCCTACACAATGGTAACGATTATACAAATACGAGTCTATATTATATCTACATATATTGAATCCTTGAATTTCGAGAGCCAAAATAAAATAAAACGTATGTATCACGGGAATATCAAGATTATAATAGCACTCGGAAAAATTAAAGCTGTCCGTTACGTTGTTATCAAAGCCAGACAATGTTTTTTCAAAGAATAGAATATTTAAATTCACTAATGAATTTTTCTCGGTTAAATGTTTATAATAATGTTCTATTTTGTTAAAACAAATATTCATTTCGAATTTATACATGTTTATTTATTTTTTGTTTACTGCTTTTTTCATTATTTATATTAGTTTTTGTAAATGTTATACTCGTAGAACCCGATAAAATCAAATTCATGCAGTTTCTTTTTTAATTATTGAACAACACAGTATACATAAGTAATAAGTCAAGTCAACGAACAGTATTATTCAAGGAAAAATTTATATTCCTTGCACTATTATAATTCATTTTGATTCTGTAATGTGAGAAACGTCTGTTCAGTGAAAAAAAAAAATGAAAGACTGTGACGCCTATAATCCTAGATCACATTAGTTTCTGCTATTCTTCTCTAGTTACATTGGTAATCAAAAAAACTTGTTGAAAGAATTAAATTAGCAGCAGAACGAATTGGTCTTGAAATTTGCATTAGAGTAATTAAGGTCTTAATCATCTACAAGTACCACAGATAATAATGAAGATGACTTTAACTATCCACAACAGTTGAATTCCCATGAGAGGACGTCTGTTAATGCCCTTTATGCTACATGTATGTATATTTAGTTATATATTTATTGTTTTAAAAAAGTTGTTTTTTAATAATTTTAATATACCATCACTTATTACCCATTTCTGAGTGTATTCTATATTGATAAAAACTTTTACTAGGCCAATGAGCTCTCAAAGCTGACTACGTTTACACCGTGCGTACTATTCTGATACGCAGACCAAGTATACAGGGTGTCCCATAACTTCAGGTACATATTAGAAGGGCATATAGTTCTTAATGTTCTGATTACGGAACAAAAAGAATTTTTTCAAAATTCCTATAATTAAGGGTAGTTCACTGAAGAAGAACA
Organism: Harpalus rubripes; assembly: GCA_963082715.1. Classification (NCBI taxonomy): domain Eukaryota; kingdom Metazoa; phylum Arthropoda; class Insecta; order Coleoptera; family Carabidae; genus Harpalus; species Harpalus rubripes. The sequence goes on from OY720448.1 coordinate 15,816,399, forward strand.
TTTTTTGTACCCCTGGATACTATAATATTTGGAATAGTAAAATTAGTTATAACTATTACATAAAATAATTTAACAATGAAATTAATTTATGCAATTACGTAAAGCTTTGTCACACCAATTAAGTTTGGGAGATGTGTATGTAATGAAAAATATTTAATATTAAAACTACCTATTCAACCAGTGTCCCAAAACTGTTTCTTTCAAAAACCTCAAAAACTAATTTTTGAATTTTGAAAAAATTCTTTTTGTTCCGTTATCAGGACATTAAGAACTATATGCCCTTCTAATATGTACCTGAAGTTATGAGTAAGATCTGGTACATCCCCCTTTGAACGTACCAAAAATGTACCAATTGCGTACCAAAGGTTTGGTATATAGTGTTTACACCATTCGTTGCCATCTTGTTATATCACTTGGTATGCGGACTAAATATTTAGTATGTGTGGTGTAAACGTACTCATGGAGAGAGTACCATAGGGTGTATTTGTATTTTTAATTTCAGGAAATTTTGACTTATTACCCATAGCTGGATAGGTATATCAAATCTGCTTTTTAAATTTACATTGCCTGAAAAACTTTCACAGAATTAGTTTTGAACATTTGAAAATGCACAAAACCATATTTTTTCATTTCAACGAAAACTGCATCGGAATGGAACAAGACTAGTACTTAATGATTAAGTTATGTTACGGTTTGTTTTCATTACTTGTTTTGTTCAATTCTGCTTAAGCAATATGTGTTGATTCTAGGTTTTTGGTAAAAAACGCCTTACTGATCCAGTCTGAATCGCGTTTATTATTTATTAGAACATTTAGGACCACAGTGGTCAATCTTCAGCTTTAATATATAAAAAGAACAATGTATGTCAGTAATTATCCAATATAAATAATAAAATAACAGACAAAGGGCCGTATTCTGTAACCCGGTGGTTAATTTTTCACCACTGGATAAAATTTTTATCCAATAGTTATTGATTTGACAACTAAAATTCCCTTTGTTTGTTGTATGTCAACCTACTTGATTGGTTAAAAAATTTAACCAGTGGTTAAATATTAACCACTGAGATATAGAACAGGCCGCAAAGTTACTAAACATATTTGTGTAACCACTCACCTTTTTAAACACGAAGAAAAAATATTGAAATTATAAATTTTAAATGATAACATTGTTATACCGTGTGTTCAAAAAAAATCCTAACTCGGAGTAGGCTATGAGCAGTGAAACGTATGTTTGATCATTATTTAATTCAAAAGTCAAGTTGTCAAAATTGATCTTAAAATGTAATTTTAAGGAGAAAAGACAATAAGAAGGATACAGCCTAATGACATTCGCCGTTTTCTAATTTGTTTCCATTTCTAAAATAAGATTTAAGAAGAAAAGCATTTTTGACAACCTCTTGTCAAATTGACATTAAATTAAATATTTTTAAATTGACTTACATTTCTTTGCGCAAAGCCTACTCCGAGTTAGGAATTTTTCTGGACACACTGTACTAAATAATAAACGTTATTCAAATTGGATCAGTAAGGCTTTTTTTTACCACATACATTGTTCTTTTTATGTATTAAAGCTGAAGATGGATTACTATGATCCGAAACGTCTTAATAAATAATAAACGTTATTCAGATTGGATAAGTAAGGACATTTTTCACCGAAAACCTTGAAAAAAATTTCAACTTGATCTTTCACGACTCCAACACAATTACTACGTTTACATGCAGTTTTGAAAATGGTTTCAGTTTTCAGTCAAAATTATGCTAAACTGTTTACATGCAGTTTTCAAAACAAGTTTAAAAATTGATTTGAAATCAGTTTCGGCGCATGCGTATTTAGCTGATGTAAGTGACAGATCCTCTTCACTCCAAATACTTCGTTTTGCTATTATTCTAATTATTTTTTACACTTCGTACCACTACGCACTAAAACTACATAACTGTCAGTATATTTGAAGGTTAGTAACACAAAGCGACAGAAACGTTATGCTCTGTACGCATGCGCAGTATTGAAATTGAATTTTATGTGTTTACATGAGTAGTTTTGAAACTAGTTTTTAAATCCAACCCACGAATTTTAGTTTTGGTTTGAGATTATTCAAAACCGTTTTGACACTGTATACATGGCGTTTTCAAAACTAAAAACCTTTTAAAAACGGTTTCAAAACTGCATGTAAACTCAGTAAATATCCGTTGAAGTCAAAAATTTAGAGTTTGGGTATTTTCGGGTGTTGAAAATTAATTCTGAGCAATGATAATGCCCGAATTCGGGTATAGAGGGTAACTTATTTACATCAGAGCAGAAAGCCATTACTAGACATCACCTCATGGCATTCAAAGCTGTGCCTAATGGTGGTAGTTTTCTTGAAATTATCTTTTAATACATATTTTATAAATTCTTATATACAGTATATTCCATTTTCTTGTCACTAATATGTATAAGGTTTGTTGTGTTTTAAGTTTGAAATTTTTCACAATTTTTGTTTTGTTTGTACATAAAAATAAATTTGTATTTTTTCTGGGAAATTAAGCGTCATAAAAAATATTTTCGCACGCCACTGAATAGGTAAGAAAAATATCGAGCCTTGTTATTTGTTTGAAATCAATTTTCGTCAGTATCACATCTGAGATGGTCGCCAGGAGCGTAAAATCTCCCATTTAACCGATGTCGTAGCTCTTACAATTCTCGAGATTCTAATGGTGGCTGTCCTATAAGACACACATTTAATTGTTACTTATGTAACAGCTTAAATAAAGCTAAGAGATAATTTGTGTTTACATGTGACTTATATTACTTCCAGGAGAGCTTTTTCTTGTTGACTCCCGTATTCCAAATAGTATTTTCTACTTCCGATTATTTTTATTTTCATATGCATTTTCCTTTAGAAATTGTTCAACTTTTACTTACTATTTATTTATCCCAATAAAAATTATTATTAAAATAATTCACATACACTGTGGTGACTCGAATACCGCAACGTATAGGGATTTAACATGTAAAATCAGACTTTCGTAATTTACTGCTTCCCTAAATATTTTAGATAAAAGAGCTGCAAATAAAAGTTGTAGGGCATAAAATTCTACATATGAATCAATAAGGAAAATAGCAATAGCCATTGAATTGACACAAAAATTAACAAATTCCTGACGGTTTATCTGTCAAGTTAGGTTAGTTTATTTTTATAATATTATTTGTAATTTATGTTCAAATGAACAATTATCAATTTAAATTGATAGATAATGGGGTCCGGTACTAAAAAAAGTTGCATATATTTTATCATCTTATGAAAATATGACTAATTTTAAATGATTTTGTACTAAAATATTTTTAAAATATAAAACTTTTCATTCATATTTTTAATAAAATCGATTAGCATTATAACCATATGCCGTCACAACCGTATTTTTGTATCAGTGTACCAAGCGATAAGAATATAATTTTATATTATTCATAACTTGTGAAAATAAAATCCATATATTTATATGAAGATCTGTTTTACATGAAAATGTATGAAATATTTATCATTTTTATTAAAATAAAACAAATTTATAACAGATTTTTCCTTTGAGAAGATACAACTATAGTTTTCTGAAAGTGACAGCTGTCACTAGTTAACCCTCTTTGACATCAATTTTTGGCAGGATTAATGACATTGACAGATATAAACAACTTTAGTCAGTAGGCGAAGTAAAATAGCAGATATGAGGTCACAAAGAAATTAATTAAATTTTAAAAAATTATATTTCAAAAACTATACACATTTGGAAAGTGTAACAAACGCTAAAATAAATCATTTTATTAAATCTTTCAGAAAAAAAAAATGATGTGGACACCACACGACTTCCTTGTACGCAAGACCAAAATAAAATATAGACCCAATTATAAAATTGCACGTATTTGGCGTAATTTAACATTAACATTAATTTTTTTATTGTTTGTACTTTTTTGTCCTAATCCATAGCAAGCGTTATTACAAAAAGGAAAAAGGCTATAATTTTTAAATTTGCATATCTCGCTTATACAAAGGGCTAATTTAATAATATTGGTTGTGTTTTGTGCTAGAACTATTATTTGAAGCATTTATTTCTAAAATCAAAGTAAAACTATTTTATTCAAGAATAATAACTTCAGGTAACATGTCACTTCCGGTTAACCTATTTTAACCAAAATCTACTATGTTATTTCCATTGATACAAAAGCCTTATATACCAAATTTGGAAAGTTTTGGATAGGTTAATCTTTTATAGGCTTCAAGTAAAAGACCACTTCTGGAAATTATGTAACGACCAAAAAGAGAGATGCACAACTAGATATTATAATAGTCCTAAATACAAAATTTCAACTTTCTACGGCTTAACGTTTGTGAGTTATGCGAGATACGTACGTATATACATACGTACGTACAGACGTCACGATGGAATTAGTCAAAAATAGTGATGCACGCGAGGCGAGACGAGACGAGAAATATAAAATATCGATCTCGTCTCGTTTTCGGATCTGTAATCTCGTTCTCGCACATTTTTTTGGGTCTCGTTTCGATCTCGCACGAGTCTCGCGAGAGTCTCGCTATAGGACTAGGCGCTTGCGCACTACGTATTTACGTAACAGTTTAACTACAAGAGGCAAGTTCGCACCAATCGCACCGTTTTCCGTGTATTTGCAGTTGTATAAGTATCAATATAATAAAGAGACGAAACACTAAATTCTGGTCACCAAATTATTTCAATACGAACATAATGTTTTTCATTCATTAGTCACCAGAAAATGTGAGAAGTTGGTAAATAATTTAATTTACCTGTAAAATATCCAGTTTATCACCAAATTGTGATCTCTAGACTATTTCAATACAAACATCTGTTAATACATTCTGTCATCGGTAAAACGAATTAAAACATTAAACAATTCTTTTTTGTAACTTTGTAAATCGCCGGCAACCAATCACTCCGCTTCTCTCCGTTTTGGCTCCCATCGACGCTTAATATAACATCCTTTACTTTTAAGGGGCGGCAAGAAAATGTTAACCGTGGTTTTAATTGGGGTGAATTAGGGACTGAAATATTGGAGAAAACTAGTTCTATTGAATGCAAAACAGATTTTGTTTTTATTTTGCATTTCCTCGCTCTTGGACCGATACCAATCGACTCTAAATAGACTCAATAATATAGTGAATTCATATAATTTTCACAGTCTCGTATTCTATGCATGAATTAGCGTTGAATCCACTCCTTGTACGATGCATTTTTCATTGAATTTATGAATCAAAGCTATAAAGTTACAAATACTTTTTATTTCTCGCTTCTGGCAGTTGTTATGTCGATTTCGCCTCGAATTTTAAACTGCAATCTCGCTCTCGTTCTCGTCTCGCATAATGCTACGAGACGAGACGAGATGCGAGAGTACTCTCGCCTCGTCGTGCATCACTAGTCAAAAAGTATTTAGGGATGGTCAGAATGGATATTTCCATTGAAATCTGAAAACCGAAATTTTTCGCGATTACAATACTTCCTTTACAATGTACACGGGAGTAAAAAATAAAATGAAAAATAAGTACCGGACCCCGCATTGTTCATGAAACAGAAATTAGAAATAATACCTAATAAAAATAAATTAACCTAATTTGACAGAAAAACCATTATTTTGTCTCAATTCCATGGCTATTGTTATTTTGCAGGTGATTTTCGACATTTTCGTAGCTAATATGTGCCCTTACAAAGCAAGAAAAAATTAATTTTGTTTATTGTTTCATATGTAGAATTTTATGCTCTACAACTTTTATTTGAAGCTTTTTTACCTATAATAATTAGGGAAAAAGGAAATTACGAAATTATGATTTTACATGTTAAATCCCTATCACCACTCTGTATATGTGCATGCCGTGCTTATTCCATGTAATTCTGTTTATTTTAATGAAAATGCAATAAACTTAACTATCAACTTGGGAATAAAATTCTATATTTATTGAAATACAAATTGCGGAGTGAAAACTGAAAGGGTTAATGTAATTAAGTTTGACGCCGCAATGTAAAAAGCCATTGGATTAAGTAACTTTATTTAATTTAAAAACAACATTAATATGTTTCATACAGTTAAATTTTCACTTTAGAATTTGGCTTGTTCTCAAAATCATTAGCAATGTTTCATTATTTCTAGGAAGTCCTGGCGTTATTTAAAATATTTTCCCATTACACAAATTCGCTCAGATTTATAGAAAACGATATTCGTCACTGCTATAAAAACATTGATATCTCTATAATATATTCGTAACGATTTTATTTAGAATTGAAACTGTAGGATACTTTTCGAACACTGTACTTTATTTATTCTTCTTTTAGTTTTCCGTTGATTAGTTTTGAAACTCGTTTCATTTTAAAATAAATTCCGCAGAATGTTTACGCTGGTTTGAAAAATTTAGTCTTGCATATAGCTAGAATGTCATAGCAGGTTGGAGTTTTAATAATAATAGCTTGTTAGCTGCAGAAGCGAAGGGTCAGTTTACACGGTGCACTATGCACCTCCATTGCAAACGGGGCTTTATCTCGTCTGATTCATGTTGAATTTTTTATTGAAATTTAATTGAATTCTATGGAACCGTAACCGGTTAAAGAATGCAAAATTCGGGAATGGCGGGTAGATTGTTCCAATTTTTTTGCTATTATTAAAGTGCTACAATGCTTTGAAAAACCTAATATCTATACAGAATATTCCAAGATTAAACAACCAAACTTAAAATTTAAATAAAGAACCTAAAAATAAGTGGACAAGATCATGTAACAAAATCTCGAAAATGCTTCGAAATATTTACATAGCACGGTTTTAGTTTTAACAATGAAATATGAATCAATTTTATAATTTTATACAGGGTGTTGGCAGTTGGGGGCGGACATGGGTATTTAACATGGGATTTCAGTTTTACATAATTTCCTGCTCCCGGTTTATTTTACGGGTAAAACAGAATTAAAAATTGTATTCAAAACAATTTTTACATTTCTTTTTATCTTTTTGGTTTCTTGGTAAATTTAAAAATAAATATCAAAAGTTCCGTTAATTAGTATCAATAATCGACTTTATGACGTAGAAAACAATATGAATACCTATATTTTTTTCTACTCCTGCTCTGAAAATACAATTTTCTGGTTCGTTTTTGCTGAAAGCAAGTCTTTATAGCACGCTTCGGTATCTAGCATAGAATTTTACTTACACTATTATTCAAGAAAGATGAATATTCAAGGTCATTTATTCGAAGAAAGAATACACATCAATTAATAGCAGTAGCTTAGCAACATTTTGTATTAGAAAGAGAAAGATTATTTGACCTACGTCTGTTTAATTTCTGTGGTATGACAGATATAAGTAAATAGTGGCATTACTTTATACACTATAAATAATAATGACATATGTCGTAGAATTACACATACCTAATTATCTACTACACTGCCCTCTGTGTTAATATTTACCCAGTGGCGTTGACGTTTAAATCAAATTATTATTCCTTGGTTTATAAGTTAAGTCTATGTTTTTGTATTTTGGAAAAACATAAGTAAAGAACATAAATCTTTCAGAAAGACATTATTTAGAAACAATTTTCAAATGAATTATTCTTATTTTTTCAGTTAGAATGTGTCCATAAATATTTCAGGTTGTACGCTTATGCATACAAAATGCAATGAAGTTATCTACAAGTAATATTATATCAGACGGCTCACAAATGTCCTTGAATAGTCATCTTTCGTGAATAATAGTTTATGAATGTTGTATACAGACTGTCTCATTTTCGATGTTTTTTTAATGTATCTCGGGTAATATTAATGATGGAGCAAAACTGTTTGCACATTCCATAGTTCACTTTTCGAGAAAAGTTTAATAGTCACTACATGAATTTTTCATCTTCTTTTATTTCTGAGTTGCAGGCAAAAACTCGTTTTTCACTTATGAAAAAAATTATTACAGATCATTATTTGTTTATTTTGATTCGATATCTATTAATTATGCTCTCAAAATTATTCTTAACCAATTATTTTCGGGTTAATTAACTTACTATTTGTCGATGTTAAAGTTGGCTTTGGCACAATCCGAAAAAAATGATTTAATATGCTTTTGGAGTAAATAAATTGAAAATATGAGTAAAACTGAAACAAATATTATTAAAAACATACAAATGATGGTCTGTAATAGATTTTTTTCATTTGTTTCTTAATAATTTTAAATGTTTTCACCCCAGTAAATTAATAGTTTATCTTTTATTCATGTTTATAACAAAAGAATGTAGACTTGTTATATATCATTGAAAAGCATATAAAATAAGCAAAAAGACGAGACTATTTTTAACATAGGTTCCCATTTAAAAAAATCATAAGTTTGTGTTATATTTCGAGAATTATTAAGTTTCCAAAAAATCTAATTACGCCATTTTATTCTATCTAAAAAACGGTACACATTTTGTAAATACAATTTTTCTCTATCATAATACATAAGATATGATATATTTTCAAATTAGCCAAAAACCAGTTTTTTCCTGTAGTTCAGAAACAAAAGATCGATAATTCCTGTGGTGAATATTAAACTTTTCTCGAAAAGTTGACCCTGCAATGTGCAAACTGTTTTGATCTATCGTTAATATTATCCAAGATACCTTAAAAAAACATCGAAAATGAGAGGCCCTGTACAATGTTTGTTCTTGTCATAGAAACGCATCACAAATACCAAAATTGATAATAAATGTCAAATTATTTAAAGAAAATAATTATTTATTTCCTTATTTTTCTTACCTTGCAGAAGTAGAAAAAATAGTTTTCGTCCGCTTGCCCCGAAAGTGACCTTTTTCGTGCCTGTTTTGCGGGCGCAAAGTGGTTCATTTCTTAACAAATCGACAGACTGTGCACAAAGTAAAATCTCTTTTACTTTGCACACGGCCTGTTCGCAGTGTTAAGAAATGAACCGCACGCAAAACAGGCACTCATAAACTCACTTTTTGCGACTTTTGGGACAAAAAAATATTGTGTGAACCACGAATGCAAAATGACATTGCCGCTCTCGCATCTTTGAAACTTACGCCGTGCGGCAATGTAGCATTTTGCACCCTTATTGCACAAATAACTGGTGAATAACACGTGTTGAAAGACCTTTGCCGAACTCAAACGATTGCAATTTTCGTTTTGATTCGACAAAAGGAACACTTTCAGCACTTGGTATACAGATATCTATTGTTTAAACTAAATTAAATAATTAATATTTATTCGAATAAGGGCCGTATCTTAATTGTATAGAATTATTATGATTGAAATAGTTATCGAAGAATACGGAATTTAGTTTTAGTTTAGTAGAAAAGAGAGCAAATATCACGGTTACTGTTGCAAAGTACCTTCTAAAAATTATGAATGAACTAAAAACAATATAAAATGCAGAAATAGTTTTATATGCATCTTTTAACTGTGCCGTAAAATGAATGAGAGAGCAGGAAATTGCATAAAACTAAAATTATTAAAAATCACAGTATTTCCTTACATCTGTTCAAAATTATGCCCTAAACTATTATTCACGAAAGATGATTATTCAAGGTCATCTTATAGAAGAAAGAATACACCCCACTTTATAGCAGTAGCTAAGTAACATGTTGTATTAAAAAGAGAAAGATTAGTTGAGGTATGTCTATTTAATTTATGTGGTGTAACAGAACATACTAAAACTAGCAGTGACGTATGTCGTAGAGTTACAGACATGTAATTATCTACTACGCCATCGGTACTAATGTTTATCCAGTGGCATTAGCATTTAACTCAAATTATTAATTTATGGTTTACGACAAGTCTATATTTTTGTTAGATGAAAAAACGTAGATGAAGAAGATAAAACTTTGAGAAAAGCGTTAATTAAAAAGAAACAAAGTGTTTAAATAAAGTACATTTATTTTGTCAGTTAAACTGTATCCATAAATATTTCGCGTTGCGCGCCTATGGGTACGAAATTTAGTGAAGTTATTTGCAAGTAATATTATATATGTAGGTACAGAGTGTTATATTTTAATGGACCCAGCAAATATCTCTCTAATTAAGTTGGTAATTTCTTTCACATAACATGATTTATACAGCAACATGTAAGCTACTTGATGACGGATGTACATTCCTGATACTACTTCCGGTTTATTAGTAATTAATATCTACTTTGAAATTTCAAAAGGAACATACTATATTTTTTTACAAATTTGAAATGTACATCAAATTTGCTTTACACCCATGTAAAATTATCCATATGTTATATTATTAAAAAGTAAAATGGCGGGCTCTTTTTTATACACCTAATTGGAAAGAGAATAGTGAGCCATGACTATGGCTTGTGTTCCTTATTCTTATTTTCTGTATTATTATGACAAAAAATATTATTTCGTTTCATAATAATAGTTACAATTGTTTTAGTTAATTGTTTTATATCAAGCCACAGTCATGGCTCACTATTCTCTTTCCAATTAGGTGTATAAAAAAGTGCCCGCCATTTTACTTTTTAATAATGTAACATATGGATAATTTTACATGGGTGTAAAGCAAATTTGATGTACTTTTCAAATTTGTAAAAAATATAGTATGTTCCATTTGAAATTTCAAAGTAGATATTAATTACTAATAAACCGGAAGTAGTATCAGGAATGTACATCCGTCATCAAGTAGCTTACATGTTGCTGTATAAATCATGTTATATGAAAGAAATTACCAACTTAATAAATAAGCGAGATATTTGCTGGGTCCATTAAAATATAACACCCTGTATAGACGGTTCATAAAAGACCTTGAATAGACATCTTTCGTGAATAATACTAGAGCATGATAGTCATAAAAAAAATTGAATAAATTTCTAAATTTTATTGTGGAAATTGCTTGTCTATAGGTATACATCATGCCAATATCTCCGAAACGATATATTTCTGAGATTTTGTTTATAATAACTTGTCCAATCGTCTTTAGCTTCTTTAGTTAATTTTTAAGTTTGTTATTATTAATTGTTTTCAATACAAAATAGTTTTGTAACACCTCAAGTGTGACAAGGCAAATTTCTGATAAGCACATCATTTTTTTAACAAACTTTAATTCAAGTAATGTTAATAATATTTGCAAAATTCTAATAGACTTAGTACATATTTAAGTTTAGTATTTAAAAGTTCACGAATTCATAGGTTTGCAGTAAAAATAAAGTATTAAATCAAACAAACCTTGTATATATTAATAATAGTTTCTACTAATGCTACTAATATTTATTGTCAACAAAACCATTTTGATTGCCTGAAGGAATTATTGTTTGTTTTTTATTATTTTCAAAGGTAAAGAATATTCATGTAACAGTAATTATCTTTCTTTGAAATTACTGAATTTTTTCTTTAATTAAATTTTACAAGTACTCTTATAAACCGCTAACAATACAAATAAATAATACAAAAGCCTTGTTGATTCATTACCAGAAATTTACCAAGCAACTTAATTTTGCCTTGACCCTTTTGCAATCTAAATCTACAATCTTTCGTTTATCTTTCGAATCGCCAAATTTTTTCCCTCCCAAGTATTGCTGCTTTAACAATGCTTAAAAGCGTAACAACCAAACAACACATTACCACTGCGAAAACTGAAATCCAAATCCATACAACGTCTTTTCAAAACAATGGTTAAGTTGATCTACAAATTCAAGCCTTCAATTGCGATTTTAGTTCATAGAGCATCTTTTTAGAACTTTAATTAAGCGACGAGTTACGGACTGAGATCTTCGTTTAATGCTTGAATCAATATATTATGCTTCTAGAGCGAATGTCAAAAACTTATTAAAGAATTCAGATTTGAGTTTTTGTTAAAGATTTAAATGTTCAGGAGAATTAGAAGAAAAGGGACATACTTCGAAAGTATATACTACATATAAATATATGTCAAAATACCCAAAAGTTGTATTTTTTTTAAAGTTAGTATCATAAATGTTTAATCTATAATAAATTTTTAAGGATGTATCCGTGAATCTCCAGACATTTTTTGATTCGTTCACCAACAGCGCAACAGTATGTGTTGCTCTCCCGAATGCTAGCGGCAACATTTAAAATTCAGTATATTAGTATAATACGACTAGCGAATGAAAGTTGACTTTAGATAATTTAATAGATGTGGTTCATTTGAAAACGTTTCTCTATATTTGATTTGAAAAGAAACTGACCCTTATGTATTCCGTTACAGAAGATTAGAATTGTACTCAATACCAGGAGGCATTTAAAATGACCTTAGCAACAGGTTTCAGGGATGTATTTAAAAACTTTTAATACCGCAAATTCTAGTTCGTTCGTCTGTCGTCGTACTGTTAGAGGAAATTAAAAATAATCCTATTTCATAGAATTACGAAACTAAATAGTTTAAAGATAAAAATATTTTGTTATAACCAACATTAACGAAAAATGTTTAAAATGTTTGAAACGCATCCCCTGTTTTGATATTCATTTACCCTATAGTCGGCCATTATATTTTCAGCCAGAAATAGTAATGCATTTCTGTGCTTTCCATGTCCAGTATTTAAATGGATTCATGCAAAAATTTCATACCTGCATATTTCGTACAATTCTATTCTTCTCTAAGATTTCAAAAGAAACCACATCTACAGAGTGAGTCTGGGAAGACGCCCCCCCCCCCGTTAACTTTTTTATTATAAGTAATAGAAAAAATAGCTCATTTAAAAGTTATATTATTTTACATATACTATTTGATGGAAGATGTAGATATTTTTTATAAAGTCAGGTTTACAAGATACGACTATCAACTTTTATTTTTCAAATGGCAACCTATAATTATTTTAATAAAATAGAAACCGCCATTTTTTTCTCTTTTCAATGATGTATTATTTTTTATTAATGTGTTTGAAAAAATTCGAGAAACATGAGATAATTTAGAAATAATTTTTAAACAAATATTATAGGTGGCTATGTGAAAATAAACAAAACGTAACAGTGCTATACAACTTAAAAAATCCTTCTCAGTGTTCTTAAACTTGGTTGCCGACGTCCGGTAAATTCTTTTTGCTCTTCTTATGATTCCAGTCGATTCACCAATTATTAGAATCATATCAATTAATTCGTTCTTCGTAAACATTTCAAAATGTTTTTTTTTTGTTTACAAAATAAGTTAAATTAAGTAACAAACAAATGTATACTTTTTGACATTAATTTAACTGTTTTACTTTGTTACGTTTTGTTTATTTTCACATAGCCAATAATAATAATTTCTAATATTTCTAAATTATCTCATTTTTCTCCAAATTTTTCAAATACATTAATAAAAAATAATACATCGGTGAAAAGAGAAAGAAATGGCGGTTTCTATTTTATTAAAATAATTATAGGTTGCCATTTGAAAAATAAAACTTGATAGTCGTATCTTGGAAACCTGACTTTATAAAAAATTTCTACATCTGCCATCAAATAGTATATGTAAAATAATCAAACATTTATATAAGCCATTTTTTTCTTCTACTTATAATAAAAAAGTTAAAGGGGGGGGGGCGTCTTCCCAGACTCACCCTGTATAAAATAATTTAAACGTAAACTTTTATTCGCTAACCATTTCTGCTCTGTGCACCTCACTTTGCAACCAGCCATACAAACAATAGTCTAATGGAGCAGTTGATATGTGATATTGTTTATCACTTTTAAACAATCAATAATGAATGACTGATTAATTATTGTTTGGCAATTAAAATGTACTAGCCTAATTGACCTTAAACTATAGTAGTAAAGGCCCCAATACACGCTCCGGCTTTTTCTCCAGCTTGCCTGCACGGACCCGGTTTGCGCAGTTAAACCGGAACGTGTGTGTATGTTTGTGTGTAACTCAGAACGCCCGAATAACTATAAGCCAGGCCTGCGCATCTTCTGAATTCTTTTGATATTTGACCTGCACAAACCAGGTCTTTGCAAACAAGACTAAGCGTATGTAGAGGCACACGGAGCACAGTTTTATTTATTTTGTCGGAACCACTACATCGGTTTGTTCTGTTTGTGTGTGTTACTGGCACTAAAATTTATTTTATTATTTATATATGTTTAATAATAGATAATAATGTGGAAAGAAGTAAATATATTTTTATCCTACATGCATTGAAAATAACATTTTACTGCGTGTGAGCGCGCACGAAACTGGACATTTGCATACCTAGGGAAGAAAAAAATAGTTCGTGCTCGGACTAACAGATGGCGTCTACTGCGCTAAATATAAGAACCAGAGTTATGTCAGTGTGCTTTTAAAATGTTTTAACTTTAGATAATTTTAAGGATTCTAGTTATATTTATTCTATTTTTAATGTTGATATGGTATGACTAGCGAATGAAAGTTGACGTTTAAATTATTTATAGATCTGGTTTCTTTTGAAATCCTAGCGAAGAATAGAATAGTACGAAATATTCAGGTATGAAATTTTTGCATGAACCCATTTAAATACTGGACTAGGAAAGCACAGAAATACATTACTATGTCTGGCTGAAAATAGATGGCCGGCTAGGGTAACTGAATACCAAACAGGGGTGCGTTTAAAATATTTTAAACATTTTTCGTTTATGTTGATTATAACAAAATATTTTGATCTTTAAACTATTAGTTTCGCAATTCTAAGAAATAGGATTATTTTTAATTTCCTCTAAAACTAATTCCGACTCGAGGGTTGCTTTCATATGAGATGAACGAACTAGAATTTGCAGTATTAAATTTTTTAAATACATCCCTGAATCCTATTGCTAAGGTCATTTTAAATGCCTCATGGTATTGAGGACAATTCTAATTTCTAATCTTCTGTAACGGAATGCATAAGGGTCAGTTTCCTTTCAAATCAAATATAGGGAAATATTTTCAAAAGAAACAACATCTATTACATAATCTAAACGTCAACTTTCATTCGCTATTCATACCATAATCAATTTCACGAATTTCTTTGATATTCACAGAGCAAGAAAAAACATTAGTTTATTAGTTCGATTTAAATAATTAAATCTCCATGAAATAAATTTTGAATAGTTTAAATTGAATATGGATTCTTTAAATAATGGAGGAGAAAGGAGAATAAACTCTTTATAACTCTAGAAGAAGTAAAACAAGCCGTCCAGGAAGTAACCTTAAATTTGTTATCAAATAAATCAAAAGAGAGGTTTGAAATGCAGTACAGAGTATCTCATTTTCAATGTTTTTTTAAGGTATCTCGGGTAATATTAATGATCTTATTTATTATGATAGTTAAAGAAAAATTGTTTTAACAAATTTTTTACCGTTTTCTAGACATAATAAAATGGCGTTATTTTTTAAAAACTTAATAATTCCCGAGATATAACACAAACTTATGATATTTTGAATGGGAATATATATTGAAAATAGTGTCATATTTTTACTTATTTTGTTGTGTAGGATAATAGTTATTTATGTAACAAGTCGGGTGCGATAGCCGAATGCGGAAATTGTAGCACGAGACAAAAAATACTATTTTACACACGTGTTGCATACAACATTTTTCCTACAATCGAAATGGTATTGAAGTTTCTCATAATACTGAGTGTACAGGCATTCAGCAGCTTCAAATACTGTTAGTGCTCTTTCTCATAACACTGTACAAAATGTAACTTAAACACTTGGAAGAATCTCAGGCAGACGATGATTAGTCTTTTATAATGTACAAATTGTACATTTAATATTAATATTAAATATTAGGTTAGGTTAGAATACATGTCAAAAAAATGTTCATGGTTTTAAAAATCAACTCAATCTGTTAAAAAAATATTAGATTTGTTTCATTTATATGTATATTCATATTTCTCAATAAATTTTATTACTTTCATTGTTATTTACTACCTAATTTTATACTTGACAGGTAAATTAACCAAATTTTAATGTTGCCTAGCACCGCCTATTTACTTCTCAAGCACTAGTGCGTGAAAAGTACTTTTCACGCACTAGTGCTTGAAAAGTGACACTTTGCACACTGTAATGAGTGCGTGAAAAGTATTTTTCACGCACGGTTGTAGGAAAAAAATATTGTGTGCTTCACGGTAGAAAAGTTCTTTTCTGGTCCTCAGGAAGTATTCAGCTTCGACTGCGTTTCGGCTGTATACATATCCTTCGGATCGGAAAAGAACAACTTTCCTACCTAGCAGCACAAATAACTATTCTCTGTGACGTTTGCAAACGTTGAATATTGTAAAAAACAAAAATTAATTGTATTTAATGTTGATTGTTGACTGACGTTTGCAATTAAAAACTGAATCAATAGCCTGTGTAGTGTGGACGGAGCAACCAGTTCAGGCAAACTCGCACGTGTTTCGTCTGTGCAGGCAAATCGGAGTTAAAACCGGAGAATATGGAGGAGGTTTAAGACACTGAAGCTCGAAATCAAATAGAAATCGGATTATTTATTTTTTTGGATTTTTATTGTAAAATTTATGTGTAGTTACACACTTTCGAAGTTAGACACTTTTCTCCAGACTCACCTATCGATGTTGAAATGACGATCAAGAGTTGATATACAGAATCAGCTCTTCTTAAAATATCTTGCTAGATTGATGTTTAAGAGATGATATACAGATTCAAACCATCGTTTAGGCTTTTAATTCATAGACCGCCTTTTTATATGATGACGTTGTATGGATTCAGAATTGATTGTCTCAGTGGTTCGATTTTCTACTCATGCCGTACCTTGACTTGGGGATTTTATCCACATACCTTTGTTTTCTAAACGAGCATGCGGAGATGCGGGCGGTACGGGGAGGGGCGAATGCAAGCACGCACACACAAACAAACAAACATGAGGTGACGTAGACATGAACCCACAATTCGCAGCAGGCCCACGAAGACTACATCTTTGAAATTTCAACTAATTTCATGACAAGATCTTCCAATAACGATATCAAATTTTGAATGCTAGATTCAATCTTAAATTCAAATGCAGAGAAAAGTTCAAAAAATTGTATACTTTGTAAGTATACAATATTTTTGGGCTATCTTTTTTGAAATCAATATTACCATATCATTTTCATTTTCACTTAGTAACTATGAATTAAAGCTACAGCAACAGTTGAACAAATATTTTTTCGCGCTCCCGAGACTAAAGAGCGATTCTATTCATTCATTTCAGGGACTAAATTTCAAATTCAGTCCCAGAGGGATTAAATATGAAAAAAATCCCTGGAGGACTAAAGTAAAAATAAACAAGATGTTTCCATAACATCACTATGATTTATTTATTCGTATCTGCACTACATTTTGAGCAGGCGTTGAGTTTAAATTTGAACAAAATTTTTAACATTTGTATTGTCAAATTGTAAGATTAATTTCTTTTACACTAATCTGGTTCCATTTGATACGGGAGTTCGAAAAATAGCGTATATACCACAGGACTAAAGTGCATTCAATCCTTCAGGTTCGAAGGTTTGGATCACTCCGCTTCGCGTCATGTTCCAAACTCCTTTTCATAAAATGAAATGTCACTTTTAACACTTATATCATAAATCGTATCAAATAAGTGTCAGTCTCCCACATTCCATCGGCCACAAAACATCAAAATTAAATAATAAAAAAAAATAATAAAAACTCTATCTATGAAGTATTTCTGCTTAAATTAGGAAATAACTAATAAGAATTTTTCTTTCGAATAGCAATCAGACTTCTAATTAGTTAATTAAAATTGGAGGTCTTCACTTATTTAACATGATGATGGGAATTTGTGGGCAAACATACCCGACAAAAAGGAGAAAAAGAAGCAAAATGAAAATGTGAAATCCAAAACCTGTAGAATTTAGATGCTGAAGATGAAGGCCATTGGGCCTTCGAAACGTCCAGAAATGTAAAATAAACATCAAACATTAAAATCTTCCCAAAAAGGCAAAAAAAGTTTATTTACCAAATTAGCTTATTAAAAGTACTAAAAACTTTATATAAACAATTTTTCCGTACTTACAATAACTTTCGAGACAAAAGGTGTATCCAATTTTGCATTCTTCATCAACAATAGCATATTACATACGGAGCCGGGAAATTCTCTATTACTGCTGAGTAATAACAAAGGTATATCGAAGTCAGCCATGAGCGCAAGCCTGGAATAAGCATTCCCACGAAGTGTTTATGATATTTTATTAGTTTTTAATGTTTATTACTTGACTTGTTAAAATTGCCATACCATTTCAGCGATTAGAAAGTAGCCGGAATAGGAATTCTAACATGAATTAGACATTTAGACACGAGCTGCGTAGCGGAAAGTGGGCGATACAAAATTTCACCAAAAATCGTTAATGGATGAAGTTGGAAAATAAAATAAACAATGACTCTTTTCTCAACTGTGTTGAAGGTTAGAAAAAATGTAATGCGATTGTTACATTTGTTGAAAAAATAGATAATTTTACTACTAGAAGATATTCTTTTGGAAGAATTAAAAATTGCTGCTATATCTTATTCTGATATGGTAATATTGATTCACATGAATTTAAGATTGTTTGAATTAATGAATAAAATTTAGCGTTATTATTCTTGCAAATCAATGGCATAGTCGTATTGTATTCGCACCTACATAAACTGCAAATTTGTTTAAATGAGTAAACTGAAACAACATATCATATCCATTGTAAATTTAATCGATTTTCCAATTTAATTTACATAACGATACAACATGTTTCAAATAACTAGTGAGATACTTAAAAATAATCTACTTTTAAAGGGGAACAATAATAATGGATAGAGAATCTGCAAACTGACATCTAACAACTTTTACAACATTGACTCTAGCGGGAAGATATTCCTCACAAAAGATACTGTCGCATACAAGTAGGTCAGTTTACAGGAATGTAAGATACGTTTCACACTCAACAAAGAAGAACACTCAAACATCCAGTTGATATAAACGTTTTTTCTCGAGCATAGAGCCATAAAAATGCAGAAAATGTGCGGAAAAACGCCTTTGCACATGCCAAAAAACAGCGTCAGCCGTCATGTAGTGAATTAGGAATTAAAAATGTAAAAAACATTGTTGTGTAGCCATCACGAAAAGGATTTATCTCAGAATAATAATCATATGAAATATTTACAACCTATGTTAACGCGCATATCGCTTGCTTAGAATAAAAACAGTAGGCAATCTTTTGAAAGTACTGCTAAAGAGTACTTTAAACTTTTCTAACACATAAATATAAAGTGGCATTTTATCTAACTAAAATCTTGTATCGAAAGTAACACTTTAGTCATCAGGATGAATAAAAATGTCTTTAATAATAATATATAACTGGAAGAGTATTCGCAATCATAGATACAATTTGCACTCTAGTGGAGCAAATCGGCACTACGGAAGGCAATCGTATAAGCGTCATATTGAATAAGTGACAGATGAGTGAGTAATTTAATAATTAAATATTTAAACGTATCACCTTCATCTAAATAACTTTTTAAAACTCTGTTTGTATACATAGTCTACAAAACACAGTGAATGAATACACTGTCATATGTCAAACCAATCGTACGGCGGACATTTTGTTTCGAAAATCAGCGCCACCAACGTTTATTTCGATTGCGAATCATAGGCGCCAACTTTTGGATTTTCGTGTGGGGGCTAAAAAGGGGCAATAGAAAATCTACCAACTATAAACTTTATTTCTTAAAACTGGAACATAAATAAAATTGTACAAAAGATGCGAATTTATCGTATGACTTAAAAAATCTTGACTTTTTTTAAATTTACGGTGAAACTCAACATAAGACAGATAGGACATAAATTTCAATTGTATGGATGTTGAAAATATATACAGAGTGCTCAAATATGCCTGAAATGTGCCGCTCCATACAATTTTGATAATTTTATTATTAATTTCAGACAATACTGCATTTTAAATCTGGTTACACTCGTGGCAGTACTATTTCTTAGTCCGCACGCGTTACTTACACACAGTACTTTAGTTAATACAGTATGACAAGTTGAAAATTTTATAAAATAAATAATAAAATATGTATACATTGTTACTTTGTGTATGTAATTAATGTATGAAAAATATTTCAAAATGAGTGTGGGGGCAGAACCCCTTCAGATTTTTCCGTGTGGGGGTTCAAGCCCCGAAGCCCCCACGTAGTCGGCGCCTATGTTGCGAATACCCACATTTCCCGGGCCATATCGGAAATGGTATTAGAAAAATTGCGAACCAAAAATGTTAAGAAAATACTGAGAAAAACAGCATTTCCGACATGGTCCGCACAATATCAGCTTTGCACATCTTACAGACTTTGCCCAGGGGTTGTAACATGCAAGATAGTTACTGGAACCCCCGAACATAGAACTTTAACATGTAAAATCATACTTTCGCAATTTCCTGCTCCCCTAATTATTTTAGGTAAAAAAGCTTTAACTGAAAATTATAAGTAAAGCATAAAATTCTACATCTGAATCAATTAGCAAAATTAATTTTACATGTTTTGTAATGTCAGAATTCAGGTACGAAAATGTCGAAAATCAGCCCAATAATAGCGATATCCATGGAATTGAAACAAAAAATTAACAAATGTTAGAGATTTATCTGTGAAGCTAGGTTAGTTTATTTTTATTCTTAATTGTAATTTTTGTCCAAGTAAACGATTATTTAATTAAATTGATAAATTTCAACGACTAGTTTTTAACCAATCGTGATGCAAAACACTTGAAATTCCACCAATGGGAACAGCATTATACTAATAAAACTCCGTTACCCCGATAAATTTCCGCTACCAAGTATATCAACAGTTGTTATTGTTTATAACAGTCAGTGTGATAGTTAATTAATATTTCAAGTTTCAAAATAAAATAATAATAATTAAATTGTTTCATTTTGCGTTGTCGTAGGAATTTATCTCACCAAATACCAGACGACCTCTTTGATTTTATCCTATAAACTTTTATTTCTCAGCACTCACGCTTTTTGCTTTTAAGTAAAATCACTCAAGCAAACTGACTCCTTCGGAGTCGGGATTTACCATGCAGTTTGCTTTTGTGTTTGTTGCTAAGCAAAAAAGTTCGTGTAAAATACCAATCAGGTCTTGTGATATTACTTCTGATAAATAATTGTTCACTGAAACATACCTCATAAAAATAAATTACCTAACCTAACTCGATAGATAAAACGTTAAACGTTTGTTAATGTATTTGTTTCAATTCTATCGCTATCTCTATTTTTGGGGTGAATTTCCATATTTTCGTAGCTAATTTCTACCGTTACAAAGCATAAAAAATAATTTTTGCTTATTGATCCTGATGTAAGATTTTATGCTTTACAACAAACTTACCTTTTCTTTCACACTTTTATGCCTAAAATAATTAGGGGAGCAGTATATTATGAAACTATGATTTATATGTTAAAGTTTAGGAGTTCCAATCACCAGCCTGTATACATTTATATATATATATATTTAGAAAAAGTAGATACTAAACTTTTCTTCCTAGAAGTCTAGTTTTGATATCATTAAGGAAAGTTGCGGGTCACGTGACTATCGGATGGTTTTGATCACTCTGTATTTGAAGAAAACTGTTTTCCCAAACGCCTGTCACAATTTCTCGTATTAACCCTGTATAATAGAATTCATAAATTAAAGAAAACTTTATATTTTTTATTTAAAATGAAGATAACCTAACCTTAAATTGAATTTTAAGCTAATGATTAAAAATTTATCTGTATAACAATAACACAAATTAATTTGAGCTAAACAAATGTTAGCGTATAATTTCGGTCGCATAAAATTCCCAGAATCATAACAAAAATAATCTAAATAAAATTAAAATATGTTTATTCTAAGCAAGCGATGTATCAAGAGTAGGTACCCATATTATTAACACTATTTTATTTAATTATAACAATAATAAAGATTTGTTTTCGATAGATCATTACAAAAAACATGTTTAATATTTCATGTTATTATATATGTGCATTTACAAAGATTGTATTTTTTATGTATAATAAAATTATTCCTTTCATTTATTTTACATGTACTTTATTTTTTACTAAAGATGACCACACAACAATATATGTTTTTTATTGAAAATAACATCCAATATATATGTTGATCTTAGTGATCTAATTTTATATCAAATACTGGAATTATGTTACTAAATGTATCCTGTAATATTACACCAATAATACTGTTGAATGTAATTATTTATAGCAGATTTAATGTTGCATTATAAACACTGAATGTGAAACAGAATAAATTTAGATCACGTTTTCAATTTTAGATTTATTTTTATATTGAGAATTCCTAGATAATTCTTTTTTTTTATTAGAAATAAAGTTCTGTATACAGAGTAATTATAGACAAATTGCCATTTTCTTTATTATTAATTTTAGACATAGTTTAAATCACAAAGTTGGCGGTGAGCTTAAATGCAACTTTTTGTGTAGAAAGATCCTGAATTCTACTTCAGGTTTAGTCGGAAGCTATATCATCTTTGATTTTTAAATGAAATGATAGCTACCTACATATATTTTTATTTTATCTGACAGTAGTATTTTACATTAAAAGCTAGGTAAAACAATTTTTACTGCTGAAAGGAGGAAATGATTGGCGAGTCGAGTAGGTAAGCCTGTTACCTCCTTGAGGCAGTAAAATAGTTACTTAGCGTGTATTGTACAATATTTTATTTGTTACGCACTTGATTTGTAAAGCAAATTTAAAATTATTATAACCAAAATCCGCCAGTTGCAACAACGGCTATCTCTTTCTGTCGCTGCAAATAGTAAGTAATATGGCGCCAACAACTGCCAGTTGGTCTGTCAAATGAAACGTCAAAATTATTGCAATCATTAAAATACCTGTATTCTCGGTGAAAATTTGCATCGTCAGACATTTTACCTTTAATAAAAAGCTTTTGTAAGATCTTTCGACAAGTTTTTTAAATTTTTCTGAGACTTTTCTCACATTTGACGTCTAATTTTTTTAGAAACCAACGCCATGATAAGCGCGTATCCATGACTCCCGCCAATTGTTCTTATTATATCTTCTATCTCTTTAAATTGAAAAGGTCTAGTGACACTTATTTTTAATAGTGTAACAAAACACATGTCACCAACGTTACTAACGTGGTTGCTAACACTTTAAAAAATAAGAAGTCAATTTTAAAGTTAGTAACTAGTTAAAGATTAATTTTCAAACTAGTAGTCGGCATCAGTAATGAAGTTTACAAGTGAGTAACAAATAAATTAGCTTTACAATGATGCCAGATAGGTACTTGTATTTCTTTCATTTAAACTAGTTATTTTAAAAAAAATTATGAATCCTTAATGCATTATTAATTTGCCAGGCCATTTATAACTTCTTCCTTTGAGAAAATATTTTGACGCTTACCTGCAGTATCATTTGTTTTTAAATATGTTGAACTGTTATGACAAATAGGATGTTCTATTCCATCAGAAATTTATTATGAATTATGATGTGTTTGACACTATCATACAATTTTATAAACACATTTGAACAAAATTATGACTTTATCAAACATGCTTAAGACAGTTCGAAATGTTCAAAATAATTTAAACAAATTATACTTCAGGGAAACTCAAAATATATCCTCAAACAAAGAAGGTTCAAAAATAATTTCATGGCAACGCACTGATCGTACATTAAAGTCTCAAAATTTTAAAAAACTTAATTATATAATAATTAGGTTAATATTTGATGAAATTGCAAATATTTGCAAAACTGTAAAGCTTATACAAATTGCTTTCAGAAAAGTTAGAAATATACGAGTATGTATCGATCCTTTATAAAAAATCAATACTGATATCATTTTCGGTGAAACCAGAAATAGAAATCAGAACCATTTCACACTAAAAAGTGGTATTAAATTCGCCTCCAACTTTGTAATTTATACTAAAAGTTTAACATGAATAATAAAGAAAATAGCTATATTGGTCCATATTATTCCAATCGCCTGTTTTTGAAAATACAAGTGATTTATAATAATTCATTCATTTGAGTATAATTATGTTCCAATTAGAAGAATGTTTTCATATAACAACACTCAACAATGAATGTGAAGAAAGTTATAAAAGTGGATCATCCAAAACTTGATATCTGGTTCAGGTTATGAATTCGTAATGCAATTCTTCTTGCGGAAGTTATGAAAAAGTTTACTACTCATTGAGAGAAAATTAGATCCGCAAACAACATATATAAAGGATTATTTTTGTTTTAAATTGCCACCGAATTCAAATATCCGGATGCAATAACAAATTTTATTACATACAGGCAGCCAGCAGAAAAAACGGTGATATAAAAAGGGAACAGTAAACAGAATTGTGTGAAGAAAACAGCAGTTAAATTCGGGACCAATCACTGGGCAGATCAAAATTAACTTTGTCATCAAACAGAATATTTATTTCACTGTTCAATTCTAAAAGAAAGTGAACGGATGTTCGGCGTGGAATCTTTTTAGCTGTGTCGTCATAGGCCAGTGAAAGTATCAAAGTCAAATTCGCGGTAATACATTCCTAGACGATCGATTAAAAATTTTACGAAATGCGAACAATTAAATTGAACATTTAACCACTTTAATTGAGGGGATCTAACTGCAATATATATATGTATACAGGGTGTTATATTTCAATGGACCCAGCAAATATCTCGCTTATTTATTAAGTTGGTAATTTCTTTATAACATGATTTATACAGTAACATGTAAGCTACTTGATGACGGATGTACATTCCTGATACCACATCCGGTTTATTAGTAATTAATATCTACTTTGAAATTTCAAATGAAACATACTATATTTTTTTACAAATTTGTAAAGTACATCAAATTTGCTTTTCAATCATGTAAAATAATCCATATGTTACATTATTAAAAAGTAAAATGGCGGGCACTTTTTATACACCTAATTCAAAAGAGAATAGTGAACCATGACTGTGGCTTGAAATAAAACAATTAACTAAAACAATTGTAACACGGTAAATATCAACCTGTAAATACTCAGTAATAATAATAAATATTATTTCGTTTAATAATAATAGTTACAATTGTTTTAGTTAATTGTTTTATTTCAAGCCACAGTCACGGCTCGCTATTCTCTTTCCAATTAGGTGTATAAAAAAGTGCCCGCCATTTTAATTTTTAATAATGTAACATATGGATTATTTTACATGATTGTAAAGAAAATTTGATGTACTTTTCAAATTTGCAAAAAAATATAGTATATTCCATTTGAAATTTGAAAGTAGATATTAATTACTAATAAACCGGATGTGGTATCAGGAATGTACATCCGTCATCAAGTAGCTTACATGTTGCTGTATAAATCATGTTATATGAAAGAAATTACCAACTTAATAAATAAGCGAGATATTTGCTGGGTCCATTAAAATATAACACCCTGTATATATATTTTACGTAACATCGTTCTATGAGTCAAGCCCGTAACAATTGTTATAAAATTTTAGCCGTAGGTGAAATGTAAAGTCAAAGATCTAATTTTACGAATAGGGCGCGAGCAAACACGTGACTCGAGCGACCTTGACGTGCTTGGAATCAGCTGATTTGTGTGCGCATGTCATTTCGACAAGAACAATGTCAACAATGTTTTGATTTATTTTGATTATTAACTGCTAAAATATTATTTTTAATTTCATAAGTTTTACTCCATAAAAATTGTAAAATAATAACATTAAAGCAGTTCAAAATCGAAGTCAGTCAAAATATGATATTCTCAACGTGACGTTGTTCTTGTCAAAATCACATGCGCACACAAATCAGCTGATTCCAAGCACGTCAAGGTCACTCGAGTCACGTGTTTGCTCGCGCCCTATAAAAATATTTTAACTCATATATCGATGGGTTGTAAGTTTGTATGTACCTATTTAAACAAAATAAATAAGATAGTTAATAAAAAATGCAGTTATCGTTATTGTTTAGTGCAATACACACTTTGATTTTTGACTTTAAATCATAAGTATAGTACTTACGAAGAGATCGCTTTCATTTTATATGATTCAATTTTTGAACGTTATTTCTGAGTGAATACTACTTTTGAGATGTTGTCTGGTATAATTCCAAAACAAGAATATAATCATCTATCATGTATATGAACCATCCATAACATTGATTTTTTGTTTTTGGTGCCTTTATGTTCCAAATATATCAAATATTAACAGTTATTTATATGTATTAGAAGCTGCGAAAGTAATATAAAATGGCACGACAAATTCAGAACCTACTTAGGTAGGTATATAGAACAACAAAACAACGACAAAACTGGGGAAAATAGTATAGCGAGAGACAAATATATCACGATAGAAATGAGACAGTTTACAACAAAATTAATATCTCGTGTACGACAAAATAGCTTAGTGAGTTATGCAAGCTTTGTGTTTAAGGTTAGGTTATGTTAATGTATGTTTAGATTGCATAAAAACGAGTATAATGGCCTGAGAACTGCGGGCGTGAGTATAATTTGTTAAATATGTAAATATAAATAAATAAACATTTTTATTTTCATATTATTTAAATTTGAAATATTAACTAGATTATTCGTAATTTTTAATTTTTTTACTTACAATTATTAAATAGTTATTTATTTACCAAGTGAGAAAAGTATATCGAGTGCACAAATCCGTTGAGTAAAAAAAGATATAATTTACTTACGAGTTGCATACAAATTTTTTTTTACGTCTGCAATGGGAGCGTGAAAAAAAGTGCCGTAGCGTTTCATTATTTCACTCCGCAGCGATAAAAAAGTGCACTTTTTTCACACTTTCATGTGGCATACCTTATAAACCCATTTTAATGAAAAAAGAGTACTTTTTTTAACAGACTTAAAAAATGTATAATAGTCATCAATATTTTTTTTGTTTGTTTTAAATTTATTAGGTAGTTGACAACTATTGAAGAACAGAAAAATATTGCATAAATGTAACAACTAATGGGACAAAAGAGTATTAATTTATTCATATTACATTAATTAGAAATCGAAAAATGTCACTTATTTTTAGGTTATTACTTTCGTCCGCAAACTTATTTCCTACGATAATCGTACTACGTTAATTTTTCTAAAGTTAAGGCCCGTTCAGGATAAAATAGCGACAGTGGCATCGGTAGCGTACGAAATGTACAGTGTGTTCAATAAAATTCCTAACTCGGAGTATGCTAAGAACAGAGAAATGTAATTTTAAGGAGAAAAGACAATATGTATGTATTGACTTTCGCTGTTTCTAATTTGTTTCCATTTCTAAAATAAGATTCAAGAAGAAAAGCTTTGATTTCTTTAGATAACATTTTTGACAATATCTCATGTCAAATTGACATAATTAAATATTTTTATAGTATGTTCCGTAACGCAATCGGTTCGATTAGGTTTACGGTTTTGTTTTCCGTAAACCTTGAAATTATTTACCGGATTCTATTTGGAACGCCGTTCCTGAAAAAAGTTGGTAAAAGGTCGGATCACGGCAACCACGAAATAATCCTGGTTTCTCTGGTATTTTTAGCCCCACTCCGCTACTTTCAAACATCATCATAACAAAATCAAACGATATATGTCAATGTATGAAAACATTATTTATATTTGATATATTGCTGGTTGTGATATTTTTATTGGCATTAAATGTAATAGAATGTTCAATTTCATTGTCATATGCAACGTTACCATTCATTTGGTTAATTTTTTAATCAAGATACTGTTTTTTTTGGTTGACTTGCGGAACATAGTATTAATTTGACATACGTTTCTTTGTTCATAGCCTACTCCGGGTTATGAATTTTTTTGAACATTTTTAATACAAATTATTTCTGATGAAAGATGTGGATGCCCAAGTGTGAAGGATGAAGAAAGGAAAATGGTTTTAAATAAAAACTCCAAACGTTTTATTCACTCTGTTCAATTTAGTTATCTAGAAATCGAAAAACTCTTAAAATTATTTCTGTTCACAATGAAAATTTATTGAAATTTTGTTTCTAGGAATTTTTTATTATAAATTACTTGAAAGTTTATTCAGTGCAAGATTGGCAGCAATAGCTATCATTTTATTTTCGCGCAAAAGGCAAAAGTTCAATGTTCAATTAACTAACATGGATGATGAGATGACATATTAATCACTGTTACCCACAAACAATTTTTAATTTATACAGCGTAACAGCTGAGGCACACAACAAAATAATCTTTTTGCTACTGCTCATTTTTCCAGATGTCTAAGTAGAAGTTTAGAGTTTACAAACTTCTACCGCACTACCGCTACCGGCGCCACTTTGCTACTACTAAAGACCTTATCACATTATAATCATACCTCTGACTCTTTTTCGCTGACTTATTTTGTATGACCAACTCGATATATCACACTTCAATTTCGAACAACCGTTTTCTCTGACTTTTAGTGGATTTTTATACTTGAAGTTGATTATGATTTGGTGTCTTTAATGACAACATATTTTAAATTTGCTTGACATATCAAATTATTTCAAGTAAAATGAATGATTGCAATTGTGGGCGAGCATACTAATTTTATGTGCATCAAACAAAAAAAATATATCACCTTCTTACGTTTCTGCATTTATATTTTACTCCGAAAAGTTACATTTCTGTACTTCAGAGACAGTTGCGCATGCGCAGTAGAGAAGTCAGCGATAAATAGTCAGAGGAAATGAAACCGATTCTATTTCATCTGACAACCGGATCCATGACTTCCTTGTAGCTATCACACTGAAGTAAGTCAGCGATATGAACCGAAGTTATTTATAATGGATTACAAGTCAGAGATATTACTTTTAGTGTGATAAGGCCTTAACGCCTTCTTTTAAGTATCATTCACAACAAAAAAATTAAGGTAGCGGTAGAATTAGTGGCAGTGGTAGTGGCCTGGGTAAAAGATTGAATGCGTTATGGCAAATGTATTCCTTCACATAGATAGTGTAGATGGTCTGTGCTTCACATCCAAAAATTAAGAAAATTAGTACTAGCGCAGTGGCAATGGCAGCGGTAGGCCCATTCAGAATAAAAAAAATTAGCGGTAGTGTAAGAATTAGTGGCATCGGTAGCGTAAGAAATTTATAGTAAAAATTATTTCCGTTCACAATGAAAAATTATTGAAATTATAGTTTCTAGGAATTTTTTATTATAAATTACTAGGATGCAAGGTTGACAGTTATAGCTGTCATTTTATTTTTGCACAAAAAGCAATTGACAGATGATGACTTAATTTATCCACAAGCACTCCATTATGTGAGATAAGCGAAGAGATTAAGGGAGTTTAATATTATTTCAAAAAAAGAAAATGCGTGAGCACAAATTGCCTTTGAAATAGGCGAAAATGGTAAGTTACGTGTTCACTTTTAATTGTGCAAAGTTTATTAATAAGTATGTTTGTTTATATAGCGCAACGTCTGAGGCAAACCACAAAATGATCCTTTTTCTATTGCTCATTTTATCTGATGAAATAAGAAACCAGATGTCAATAAACGTCAAAACTGTCAAAAAAATGAAGCGGTAGCGTAGTGGCAACGTAGAAGTTTGGAGATTGCAAACTCCTACCGCTGCCATTGTCACTGCGCTACTACTAATTTTCTTAATTTTTGGATGTGAACGAATACATTTGATATGACGCATTCAATCTTTTACCCAGGCCACTACCACTGCCACTAATTCTACCGCTACGTTAATTTTTTTGTTGTGAATGATACTTTACACTACCGTTGCCACTAATTCTTACACTACCGCTAATTTTTTTTTATTCTGAATGGGCCTTTACTCATGCCACTGCCACTGCCACAAATTCTATCGCTACCATATTTTTTTTTTTTGCTCTGACCGGTACTCTATATTTAATTTACTTTAAATACTTGTGAGATTATTAATAAAATTAAATATCTGCATAAATAATTATTAATTTTGAAGTCACTGTAATTATTGTTTATGTAGGATAGATACTATAATTATGGAATTGTTTTATTTTATTGCCATTTATCAGATTTTGTATTGACTTGTAAGTAGGACTAACGTTTAAATTTTGTATTGTACTATTGGAGCTAATGCAAAAAGTGCATAAGACTCGCTTGTTTGCTTGCTTCGGCTACTCCTGGACAAACAAACTCAGGCTCTGCTTTAATGTGTACTTTTTTTGTTCTTGGTTTGTTCCGAAAAAGATCTAAATAGGTAGATGATTATTTTGCCTTGGAGTTATACCATATGTGTCACCTCAATCTCTTATAAGGAACCACAAGCCTCCCACGCCTCATCCGTTCACAAAACACTATCCCCTCATTTTAAGATCTCCCAGTGATGTTCCTCATAGATTTCCTCGTCTCTAGAACGCTCCGTATACTGACTGTTCTTCTTGTAGAGCAGTATCTCGAACTGGTCGTGCTGTTGCTGCTCTAGGACCCTGTCGACCCGGGCGATGGTCTCCTTGTCGGTGAGCTCGCCGAACATGAAGGCGCAGCGACACGACTTCTGCATCACCTCGGCGCGGTTGTACCCCGAGATCTTGCAGAACGCCTCGTTGCAGTACACGATGGGGAAGTCGACGATCTGGGCGTTCGCTAGCAGAAAGCTGCTGTCCGCTGCAAACAGAAAACAAACAGATTAGATTGTTAATAGTGTATATGCCGTAGTATACATAATATACGAGTATTTACATAAAAATCACGCATATCCCACTAGTGGTTGAGCATAACCTCGAAAATAAAAACAATAAGAGCTCAGCTCCACGGCAGTCACTCTCCTTTTATGCTTTGCCGTCCATGCTCAATATTTGCTTCCATTCATTATAAAACGTTTAGGCATTTTATTAAACGCCGCCAGATTATCAAATCTTTGTTGATATAATATTATTATACAATCTGGCCAGTTGTTTTATAAAACGTCCAAGCGTTTTATTAAACGACTAACCGCTTACGGCCACATAGTCATATTTATTAAGATACCGCTTGTTTTACATTCTATGGCTGTAACATTTTAGTCATTCTCTGAAACGCATAATGTCAGTTTCGTTATGTGGTTGGTGAATTACAAAAATAGTCGTTTTATAAAACGTCTACTATTTCCAAAATGACCGAGCGACGGCCACTTTGTAAAATAAATATTTGGATATTTTCCTTTCTAATCTTTCTAAACATAATTTAATGTAACCTAAACTAACGCACAAAACTCTCACCGGGAAAAATCGGAGCGAGTTTTATGCGTTAGGTTAAATTAGGTTATGTTAAGGTATATTTCATTGACGTATTATAGAAATGGACGCAACGTAGGTACTGCTTTACTGTATAAGCATTGACGCACACCTTAGAAAAGGATAGAGCTAAGTTAGGGCCAAAGTCAAAAGTTAAAAAATAACAGAGTGCTTAGGAATATTCATCTCATTCATCATAAATGACAATGTAAAATATAGTTCATATTCGATTTAACATAAAATATTTCATTCGTATATTAAATTATTTGTAAAAATAACAAAACTTTTGCTTTAGCTAATATTATTTATTTAAAACTATTTTTATATACATTTTTGGTATAGTCCGTCGATTGAAAATGATTTCTGCATCACAGAATGTTTGGATGGCTTAAAATTGTCTTCTATCTACAATAAGCCAGTCTGTTCAGAGTTCATCTTTGTGAAATTTTATGTCTTTTTGATAACGAACTGTGCGTCCATTTTCACTGCATGACATTACCATTTTAAAAGAAATCTGAAATATAAATGAAATCACACTTATATGCGTAGCATGAATGACATTGACATATTACATAATACATTTATATAATACGTCAATGATGAATGACATAACCTGAATTACCAGCAAACTACATTCAAATTATTTCTATTTCACATTAAATCAAAATTACTCACTTTGTATTGTAACTAACTCTTAGTTAGAGATATGAATATTATTTTTACTAATATTCTGAGGAAATATATTACACTTTTACTAGCTGTCACTACTGTCAGACTAGCAAACAAAACAACAGACTGCAACAATGTTCTTGTTTGACGTTGCCCCGCTTATCTATCTTTCCTTTTCTAAGGTGAGCGTCAATTCCTCTCTCTCTACGTTGGGTCCATTTATGTAATATGTCAATGGTATATTTAGAGAA
Source organism: Harpalus rubripes (assembly GCA_963082715.1). Classification (NCBI taxonomy): domain Eukaryota; kingdom Metazoa; phylum Arthropoda; class Insecta; order Coleoptera; family Carabidae; genus Harpalus; species Harpalus rubripes. The sequence goes on from OY720448.1 coordinate 15,848,446, forward strand.
ATTTAACTGCGATATAACGGAACTGGAATTAGGCGTTTTAGAAAAGAAACGTTACTGCCAGGTGGTAAAATAGATGTTAACTTAATAAATTTGACAATACGACCGTAAAATATTCGTTGTTTTATAATACCCCGACCCGTTTTATAAAATAACTAGCCATCTTTCAAAATAACGCTGTCAACAAGGATTTGATAAACGGTAGCGTTTTATAAAATGTCTAGGCGTTTTATAAAAAGACTACAACATAATACTGGATTTGGATTTTCAGTTTTGTCGGTATACATTCGTGACAAGTAACCGCTGGATATATTGGACATTACTATCTATATTTGAAAGCTTTTATTTAATTTTAGTTGTTTATTTGGGTCAAATCTTATTAGAGAGTTTTCACATAGCGTCAAAATAGAACCTTAAAATTCCAGGCAACGTGAACTTTACTCTGTACATGAAAATATGTTTTCACATATTGTACACGTTATTTTATGTCACAAGGAAAATGGAAGGCGAATTAGACAGTCTTATTTTGATTGGTGACTTAATAAATTTAAGTGAGAAAGATTTCAACGATGCCTTAATAAATTGTCACACAAACAACATTTTAAATAGAAATATTAATTACAGTCTTGCAACTTCTTCATATAGTTACGCAAAATGAAATGTAACTAAAACGTTGCAGCTATCTTCCTCTAAAAGTTTGGTTATCTCAGCATTAACAACAAATAAAAGTAGTTTTCGACGGACACTATTTCTGGACAAATAAGGTTAAACGCTATATACATACCGTAAAAAAATTACGTACGCATGTGCAATAAAGTCAAAATGAGCTATAGCGTTTACGCTATTTATTTTGACGTTATGTGAAAACTCTGTATTGTCCAATTTTGATCCATTTTCATAAATTCGATTGACTTGCGCACATAAGTATTCACATCAATACTATTTCCGTGAAAAAATATTTGATCGATTTGACAGTTTGCACAGATACGTACCTAGACAGCTTTCCTTTTTTAATATAACTACTTTAATAAAATATTGTATTTTTTAAAAATATCCCTAAACTTATTTTCTGTTAGAATAAGAAATGTCATGTCAACTGCATATTTCACAAAATGTTAAATTATCTTTTCCTCATTAAAGCACCCTCGTATAAAACAAACAAAAAAACAACAAAATAATAATAATAATAATAATAATAATATTAATAATAGTAATAACCTTTATTACTCAAACAGGCGTAAGCCCAGTACAAGTAAATATGAAAGTAAAATACAGTGATATTTGCAACAAATAAGTATTACACATAACAAAAAACATAAATTAATCAGAAGAGTTAGCACATATATTATATAAGTTACACATGACATATATTGGAGAATTAGACAAAACATTTGTTTTGGGCAGCGGTAAATAAAAAGTACTGTTTAGACGGGATGAAATGCGTGGTACTCGAAAATTAAATTTCTGTAACAATTGCGGGCTATCAATAATAGCATTGATAATATTACAAAGAAAGTCTAAAGCAATTTTAGTGTGCCTATCCTTGAGGGAAATGCAATTTAATATGTCTAGAAAAACATTGTAATCTGTTCCCTGAGAGGGATACATGTGATAGGTTTTAAACCATAAATATTTTAAAAATTTGCGTTGGACACTTTCTATTAACGATCTATAACATTCATAATTAGGATACCAAATAATGATAGCATATTCCAGCTTGGACCTAATAAAGGCGTAATAAAGGCAAAATAATATACTTTTATCACTAAAATGCATACTGTTTCTAATCAGGAAACCTAACATTTTATTTGCAGCAGCAGTGGTATTAAATATATGATTAATAAATTTTAAACCCGGATCAAAAAGCACACCCAAATCTTTAAACGCATCAGTACGAGTTAGTACATCTAAGTCAATTTTGTAAACAAAATTAATAGTATGCACTTTACGTGTAAAAGTCATTACCTTACATTTACTAGTATTAAGATACAATTTGTTGTGATAACACCACTTTACAATATTATCAATATTACGTTGTAATGCAATACAATCTAGTTCATCATTAATAATTTTAAAAATCTTTACATCATCGGCGTACAAAAGTATATTACTATCAATATTATTTGAGATGTCGTTAATAAATAAAAGGAATAATAATGGACCTAGATTGGAGCCTTGTGGAACACCTGATTTAGCAACATAAGGTGTCGATTCAAAATTATTATATGAAACATATTGTAAACGGTTGGTCAAATAAGAACAGAACAATTTAATTATGTTAATATCGAAACCAAATAAAAACAGTTTATCCAACAAAACTCCATGATCAATTTTATCAAAGGCCTTCGAGAAATCTGTGAATATGACATCTACTTGACACATTGAATCCAAGGCTTCAGCAATGTATTGTATAAAAATGCAAAGATTCGTAACTGTTGAACGATGTGGATAAAATCTATGTTGGTATTCAGATATGTTATGTTTCATTTGAGGAAATATTTGATTATGTAACATAATTTCAAAGAGCTTAGCAAAATTACAAAGTAAGGCAATTGGCCTGTAATTATCAACAATAGCTGGATCACCAGTCTTCAAGACGGGACATACTTTAGAGTATTTCCATATATCAGGAAACGAGCAGGTGGTAATGCATAAATTGAAAATATATAGCAAAAGTGTTAAGAAAGCATGTATACAATCTTTTACAATAAAACTAGGTATTTTATCATAACCAGTAGTTAAGGAATTTTTTAATTTAAAAGCTGCTTTTATAATGCTGCGAATAATATGGTTTAAAAAAATGAAGTTCTTATCCTAAGATTAATTCATCGCGTAATCAGAGTTTCCAATCGTTTGAAGATTAGATAGTGAATATTATACAACGTGATGTGGACTCAAGTATCCATAAGCAAGTAGTCGTTCTAAAATTGACCCATCTTCGTGAAGTTAAAATCTTCGTTCGTTATCTTCGACAATTTTTGATTCGATTCTATTTGATAAATTTATAGACAGCAACTAGAAGTTTTTGAAGGTTTTCTTAATATTTTAGTCTTAAATTCATGATCATTATTGAAAAATGAGCAATTAAAACATACTTATTTATTAATTTTACAATCAATAACGTCCCTAGTAGGCACAAGGAGCCCTAGTACTGAATCACTGACTGCTACTTTGTTTGGCGTACATAGATATTGGTAATTTAAATACACATTTACACATTTAAAGTTTAAATTTGCATCTTAAACGCAAAAGGAAATATGAGAAACAAAAAATATATCCTCATCCTGTTGCTTAATCAACGTCTACGTAGGTAATGGATTAACTTTCTCGAACGTAAACTGTATTTACATTTTATGCTTAATGCTAATATTTTCGTCATATTTTATAATGGAATAGACCCGTATCAAGTTTTTCTCAAGTGTTAAAATGTCAATTTGCCGCTTCCTCTCAGGTTTCCGGTTCCGGCGTTGTGAGGGTAACGCCGAGTATCATTTGCTGCTTATACACTGTTACACGAAAATAACGTTGTTCATGTTCAAATTAACTTACTTCATCATCGACAGAGAAATTGGCATGGGCGTAGCTAGGGGGGGAGCAAGGGTGGGCAATGCCCACCCTAGAAATATTTACAGAGTTGAAGAATTGCTACATTGTTTAATTGCTTTTTTTATTTTAAGATGCAATACCAATCCTCATATAATTAATTTATCCAAATTCAATACTATCAAAATCGTCTCAAATCGCCACAGTTTTTTATACAGAGACAACTGTTGGCAAAAGCAATATTTTGGATTTGCCGACCGATACTCGACCATAGGACTACTGGAGAATATATATATATATATATATATATATATATATATATATATATATATATATATATATATATATATATATATATATATATATATATATGCCAAGTAATTGATAACATAATTGTCAACCTAAAACACCGTTTTGAAAATCTGCCATTGGCGAATGCAGTAGACGCCTTCCTAAAATTAGATATGGAGAACGCAGATGATTTTATAAATAATTATAAAGATATTTTGAAAATTGATTCCGCAGTATTGAATGCGTAAGCTGTAATAATGAAAAATATGTTACATCTCAAAAACTGTGAAATAAATGTAGAAAATTTAAAAAATCATATCAGAAAAGAGTTTTGCCCCAACATATATAAACTGCTCCAGGCAGCAATAGCGCTCCCAGTGAGCTCTGCCGGTTGCGAAAGGAGTTTCTCTGCGATGCGGCGAATAAAAACCTGGCTAAGTACAACTATGCTACAAAATCGTTTTTCAAATATGTCTTTGCTGTACATAGAAAATGAAATGATGAAGAATGCGATTAGCCCTGAGGCTGTGTTAAATCGCTTTAGCAAAAAACATAGGAAGCTAAAGCTTATTTAAGATATAAGGTAATGAAAATGTATGTTTAATGTAGTAAGTAAATTAAGTAATAAACACGTTTTTTTTTGCTTTACATTTTCGTTTTTATAAATATCAACTATTCTAATTAAAAAACAATATATTAGATTTTCACTTGGGAATGAGATATTTTCCTTCGGTAAAAAGTATAAAGAGTTAAGAAAGACGCCACATAGTAATAAGGAGAGTGAATTTACTGCATTATTATTTACCACTAGATGTCATTTATGATCTCTCATTAAATGACTGTGCTTAGTTCAGGTGGACGGCTGCCCCCCTAGAAAAAATTCCTAGCTACGCCATTGGAAATGGGACCTGAATAGCAAGAGCTAGTAGAAGGATAGATTATAGATTTTAATCTTGTACTTACTCAGACATTAAAGCAATACATAATTGTTTTTAAGGTAGGTAGGTACAAAAAGTTCATTTATTTTAAATATTCGTTTATTATTTCTGTTTATCAAAAATTGAATTTAAGTGAAATAAATAATTTCAATATAAATATAATTGAAAATAAGTAATATTTATATCATAAATAGTTGATATAAATACAAAAGACACATCAACTGTCAACCTGTCAATAACTGTTAAAAATATTTCATTATTTTTGATGAAAATGGTTGTTAAATGGACGGATATTGAAGATGTTCCACCTATAAATGATGTGTGTGAAAGTTCGATGATTGTAATATTTTAATTTTATCGAAATAAATCTTAGAATCGTATTTAACCTTAAAATGTTGCTGCGTAAACCGTTCCTCCCACTACTGCAATCTTTTAAACCAGATGCAGTATAAGATGATGAATTTTCTTAACTTGTACATGCACTGCACCTCCAGTCTAGATGACTATGTGATCTTGTGATCTGAATATTCTAGATATGGAATGTGATTTGGAGATTTAAGGCTGTGTCCGAAATTACACATTTATTACCCTATTGATTAAACTAATACTGCAAAGAGTCGCCTTCAGCATGAAAAACAAACCAGAAAATTGTATTTTCAGAGCAGGAGTAGAAAAATATTATTGTATTTTAAGCAGGGGACCATCCGTCCTGGTTTGGCCGCCAGAGTTCCGGATTTCACAGATTATCTTAGCGTTTCGATATGATGTTGAAATGTCACGGTTCAATTAATTTATTAATTTTCTTTTTATATTTACATATATTTACACCGTATGCCATCAATGAAATAATTGGTGATTGTAAAAACATATTTGACGTTTGTTCAAACACACTTATACGTCAATGTTCTTTCACTGCAATCTTGGATTTACGTAAATAATTTATTATTTCTATTGAAATTACCGTATTTTTACCTTCCGTCATACCTTTAGGAAAGGAAGGTATTGTTTTTGGTCAAAAAATTCGATGTTGCGTTTTTAATGAGCTGATTAGATTTTGGTTATAATTGGTTCTCGAAAAAACGCTGTTAAATATTATTTTTTCATATTAAATGTTATAAATATTAAAGAATATTTTATTCTCTATACGACTTGATTACATTTTATACTTCATATTCAATGGATATTGAGTTAAAAATTATAAAGAAGTTAAATTTCATAAAGCAGCCAGCTATGCAATAACACTGAATACGCCTAATATAATTTAAAAAATCTGATGTGGCCAACAACAAACCTCCCGCTATTTAATTTTTATTAATTTAAATATACATACTTACATATTTAGTTATTGCGGAAGCTGTATTCATTCCATATAACTATGAGTCTATTTACTATATTCTTTTTACAACGGTACTATTATTATTTTGAAATGATAATTTTTTGACAGTGACATTTATCTGCAATTACATACATTTAACATATGAACCGTGTAAACAAGGAGTTTTGCTTGTTTAAAGCGCAGGCTCCGGGATTATATTTATAGATATTTTATAAATTTATCCATAAAATTTATAGAAAAAGTATTTATACAAATCTAGAAAATTTAATAATCTTTAATTTTTATAACACAAATCTTCAAAAAGTAACATTTGAATGTATTTTTCGAAGAAAATCTATTTTGAGCTTCAAATAGAGTGCCATTTCCGGTTATCTGACATACAACAAAATCTAATGGTCTCTTCCCATATTAGAATAAGGTAGATATACAAGGTTTCAAAATTTTCTGAATGATAGTATTTGAGTTAAGAGTAAAGGATCCACACACACATACACACGGACATTATTGTGAAAATGTTAAAATCGGATTCTAGGGACCTTAAAACGTGGTCATTTATCAAAATCTCGGTATGCGTTTTTAGCACGATCCCTATACCTGCCTTACCAAGGGTAGCGGAAGGTCAAAATTCTGATAGACAGATGTCAATGTCAAGTACGATTGACATGTATGTTTGTGCTATAATTTTATTGCAAATATAGAATCAATTCTAAAAAAACTTTTTGTATGGAAAAAATGGACAAAATACATAGAACTGACATAAGGTAATATATTGGAAATATAATCTTTCGCAATAAACTGTCTGTATGGAATTTGTATAAAATAAATAGAACTGACAGACGGTAATGTGCTGGCCACATCAGATTTTAACATTCTTCAATAGAGTTGCTAAATTTAATTTTTTTAGATTGTGTCGTTTAAATTTGTGCTGGTTTCGTTAACATCTACATTTTTTAAACTGATGAATATTTATATTTTACGCACTAAATACTTATCTAAAAAAATGAATTTGCATTAGTTTGTAATTAATGGCAATAATCAAAATTAATTAGCATATTACTTTTTATATAAATAAGTAACTCTGGCATATAAATAGTCTAGATGGCGTGTTCGCGTCCAAGTCTAAATTCCAGATGTAGAGATAACTTTGATTCGTAAACGGTGGTAGGTGGTAGGTGAATTTCGTGCAGGGAACATGGTTATCGCATCGCGTCGCAGTAACGTTCACGTCATTTCACAATTTCCTTGCACGTTCTTACGGTACTTGACAAGTATCAGAGTGCGTGTGAAGGTCAACACAGCACGCATACTACGCAGGTCGTACATACAAAGTTGCTTTTTCATTTTCTAACAACATATTGTAATAATGAGAAAGAATTTTCTGGTTTTTGGAAAGCAACTTTGTTTGCATACTAACCAGGGACTCGAACCGAAAAATTTTGGGGTTCGGTTACGGTTAACGGTTTTTACATTAATAAAAATTCGGTTTCGGTTATCGGTTACGGTTTTTTTGAAAATATTAAATCGGTTTTCGTTTAGGTTAAAAAAACAAATAAATTTCGTTTTCGTTAAGGTTTCGGTTCTTTTCGGTTTCGGTTTAAATGAAAAATTAACTTTGTTTTTATTTTTTGCAACATGAAATACATTTAGTACATATTTCGTAATAATAATTCCACGTTTTACTAACAACTAGTACTAATAGATATATTCGGCTTGTTCGGAATTCAAAATTCGAAAAGAATCTGTAAGTAAATAGTTCTTAAGTTTATTTTTGCAACAAAAATGAAATACGTTTCGTAAACTATTAATATTTTAATTTTAAGTTATAATAATTCTATTCCAATAGTAATACGTAAACTAAAAGGATGATTGAATGAAAAATGTCAACAAATGAGTAATTTTTTTATTATAATTGCAAAAAATAACTAAAAAATGGAATAAAATGCCTTAATTTTTTTTTAAATAAGAAATTACTTTTTTATGGACTCGATGGTATGCAAAGTATTTCTACAAAAAAATGTGGGTTAATAAAAAATACCTTATTTTAAATTTATGGTTTTAGTACCGATATTGGGGCCTATTCTGTATCTCAGTAGTTAATATTTAATCACTGGTAATTTTTTTTAACCAATCAAGTATGTTGACATATAACAAAAAAAGAGATTTTTAGTTGTCAAATCAATAACTATTGGATATATTTTTTAACCAGTGGTTAAAAATAACCACCGAGTTACAGAATAGGGCCCATTATTTCGGTTCGGTTATGTTTTCGGTTACAGAACGAACTTATTTATCGTATCGGTTTTCGGTTTCCATATTTGAAGAAATAAAATATCGGTGCGGTTTTCGGTTACGATTTCGTTACGGTTTGGGTCCCTGATACTAACGGAGGGCGACAGCGATACCAGTATAATATGTGGTCTATATATTTAACTGTTTTATACAGTTATTATTGCAACATTCAGAACTAGGAATAATTAATTTAATTAAATACGAAATATATTTTGTGAAAAATTCACGGTAAAGACCATAAATTTTTGAATGAGGGATATTAAATGCCTTTAAGTTCTATATTGTTGTTGGTATTATTTTCTTCAGATGTTTCGGTCAATATTTGACCATCCTCAGTGCAATTTTACAATTTAAATTAGCATTATTACATTGAATGTTATAACAATTTATGTAAAATCATCTTCGATAATAGATTACACATGAAAATATCATGTATCTTAAAATACAGTTTATGAAATATAAGAGGATAAATCCAACATTTTTTAAGAAAACTCAACTTGAAAGCGATGTACAAAACATTTTGAATAACCTAACCTCGCTCAACATGAGCGTGGGCTGGTCAAACGGAACAAGTGTTATATACTACAAACAGTGGTACATATTTGACATTTACATGAAACTACAAATATATGAGTACAAAAACTCTATTATACATACTTGAATTATAAATAAAAATACTAATAAATGATAAAATAATATGAAAACTAAAGAATGAATAAAGAAACACAATTGACAGCAATGTTTCGCTTGCAAATGTCAAGAAAGAATGTACCATTGTTTAATGCGATCAGCGCCATCTCTTGATACTTGAAAATCCCAATAGCAAGTACAGGCCGGCCAACAAAATGTCGGTAACAAGTTAACAGATGTTGGCAACATCTCTGAATCAGCAACTTGTTTCTGGATACATAACGGGTATTTTAGGCCGACCGACACATGGGAGATTAACATGAGAAATCAGTTAATTGTGAATAGTGTCTCCCTAGTGTAAGATATTAAGCTGAAATTTTGTATATTTAATGGAGGATATTAAAGGCCGTCGCGCACTTGGGCGAGGCGAAGCTAAGCGCGGCGAAGAGCGGTTTTTTCATTCAATATTCAATATATTATTGTGTGTATACGCGCACTTTGGCGAAGCGAAGAGCAGCGCAGCAAAGCGACTTGCCGGAATACTTCGGGGAGAATATTTTTCTCTGCTCTTCGGCTGTGCGATCAGGGGATTTTATCGATAGATCGATCTTGATCGATCAGAAAAGATCGAACTTGTTATCGATCACGATTGATCAGATGGTTCACGGTTGATCAGATCGATCCCAGTTGAGTAGATTGATCTTGATTGATCAAATCGATCTTGATCGATGGCGTTTATTCAGATCGATCTTGACTGATCAAACTATTTTAGGTCCATAAAAAATATTTTTATTCGAAAATAAAAAAAAACTATTATCAAAATTACCATATATATTAAACAAATGTACCTAAAAACCTAAATATACATTTATGATAAACTGGGCCATTCCCATTGCGATCAATCTGATCAATCGGGATCGATCTGATCAATTAACCAATCGGATCGATCCAGCGATCAGATCAATCAATCGACAGGATCGAACAAACGATCTGATCGATTGTTTATTTTTTGTGATCATTTCGATTGATCGATCGATCTTTTGATCATATAGATCTGATCGAACATTTTTCGCAGCCCTAGCCATGACACTTGTTTCCATGAGCTAGTTTTCATAAATTATTTATAAACGTCAAACGTCAATTTGATATATGGAAAAATATTTTCATCATAATATTAATTTAGATAGGTCCCTCATTCGAATAAACATTCGTTATTTAATTTATTTCTTTTTCATAAGTCAAATTGACGTTTGTAAATAATTTATGAAAACTAGAACAAAAGAAAACAAGTGTCATGGCTATAGCTACTAATAAACCGAAATATTAAAATTTCTTTTTAAAATGGGCTACTTGCGTGCCATTTTTATTTAATATTTTTGAAGGAACGATAGAAACTTGCTATCCCTATTGTTTCTTTTGACACAATTTTCATTAATTGGCCAGAAAAAAATAATGAAATTAGAATATTTAAATTACCGCCATATATGACGTAGAAGCACGCCGCGCCATGGCATGTGAGATTGAGGGTATTTGAAACATAACAGATCCGCAGATCGTCTGTTTGACGTTTGAACAATAGTTTTCAGGTTAATATTTTAGTTTGTCATTTTAATCTTGTACGAGTATAAGGAAAGTTAAAATCCTTCAAAATCCAGCTTAACAAATCGAAATATGTAATAAAAATAACAGAAATCACGCAAATTCCAAATAATGAACAAGAGAGAAAAATGAAGTAATGTCAAATTCAAATTAAAACTGGCAAGTACACTCCATCTTCAGGTTACATTCGTAAATATGCTTACCTTTTTCCAGTTTAAAATAAAGACGTCACAGAATAAATAAAAAATAATAAATGTTATTTTTTCGAGATCAGTGTTATAAAAATTAAAGATTATTAAATTTTCTATACAGGGTGTCTCACAACTCGCGCTTCAGAGCGAATGAGGAAACACGAGACGGCACTCGGATGTGTAATTTCGAAGAAAAAAAATCTAGCTTAAAAGATATTTGAGAAAAGACGTCTTAAAATTGACCAATCAGAGACCTACACCTTTAACATGTGTTTGCAGTAATTTTACGTTACTAGGGTTTTATACAAATCAAATCTTCTTTAAAATGTGTGGGCCACTGTAGTTTTCGAAAAATGTCAGTGTCAAATTAAATTTGACAAGGTGAATAAAAAAGGCAAATTCTTACCATGTATTCAGCCGGTGATTACTTAGAAATGATTATAATTTTCGGAGAATGTGGACGTAACGCCAAAGAGGCAGCACTGTACTGTAACGTTTTTATTATTTATTTGGGTGAAGTGTAAATATTGGACAATTATTATTAATTAAAATTAAGTGTTTGTTAAACTATAATATGGTTATTACCAAACCATCACGGTACGTAATAAAAGTTACTATTAATATTAAACTAGGATTAAAAAACTAATTAAGACTAAAACTATAATTAACTAGATAATAGTAACACTATTTATTTAACCAATTAACACTACTATTTATTTCCACGATATTAAAAATTATTTATTTCACTACGCGTTTCAATCTAAGACTGCCGGTCTGTTGCAGACTCTTGTAGACTGTTTACGCAATATTTATATCCCTATATTTATATCACTATATACTTATAACGTTCCACTGTCCGCCTGCCGACCTCCACAGCGTCTATATACTCAACTGACTCAACAGCGTCTGTATATTCAACTGCCGAGTATTAGCTTCTACTTGCCGTTACTACTACACTACCGAGTATTCTCTTTAACAGCTATCCCGCTATATCAGTAACTTTCCGACTCGCCGTTACTGTTCTTGCACACTATAGTTTCCCAATACTCGTCAACACTACCGAGTATTCACATCCACAGCTATCACAATATACCAGTAACTTCCCGAGTACCTTCCCGACACCAACTGCATACGCTCACTACGATACTGCTGTGCTTTTCACTAACACTTTACTCTCTAACACTCCATTTGTCTCTATGACTCTGTATGTCACTGTGTTTCTCGAGCATAGCTACGTCCCTTATTTACAGCTGCCATTATTTTCTAGAAAAGATCTAGAATATTCGAACACATAATAACAATGAACACAAAAGGTTCAGGTGACCGGAAGTAATTAAACACGTCGCGACCAGTTTGTTTACATCGGCCGGCTACTAGCGCGATTACGTCACCGCTATAAATAGACACTTGCTAAAAGCGGCGGCGACGGCGGGCGTTCCACGTTACAGTACGATAAAAATGATGATCTCGGATGACACCTTCGCTAACCTAAATTTGTTGACAGTGAAAAGTCAACTCTAAAGTGTCAAAATTACAGTAAGTCAAACAAATTTTGTAACTCACTAGTAGTATGTTTAAAACCTAGCAACCAGTTTTATTTTGTAATAATATCATCACACCTTGAGATATTCTTCCGGGATTGGTGGATTAAAAAGTCTTGTAACTCCGTTATGCAAGCAAAAATTGATTTATACATATAGGCTTCATTTACATTAGTGGTCCAATGACGGTACAATAAGAGTACGATACTTCTTGGTCCAATGTATTTTAATGGACCCATTTACATCTACGTTCTCAGTACGATGACGGCCCAGTGATATTTACTGATTATTTTAGCGATGCGACCTGGCTACAAGTATAGTTTTGTTTCTATTGAAAAAATAGGGTGATTCATTTAGAGGTACTTTTTCCAGTAGGGATTTTATGACAGATCAAAGTATCAAACTGTCATGGTATTTACTTTCAGTATTGTTTGACATTTCATCATGGAAAGACTTAGTGCTCCACAGCGTCTGCAGATTATTCAGCTGTATTACGAAAATGGGCGTTCTACGAGCAACGTGTTTCGCGCGCTTAGAGCAACTTATGGTCCACAAAATCGGCCTATTGAAAGAACAATTCGCTATACCGTCGCAAAATTTGAAACCCAGTTTTCATTATTGGATAATACACGAGCAAATAGACTACATCCAGCACGTAGTGAAGAAAATATAGCGGCGGTAGGTGAGAGTGTACGCGATGATCGTGATGAATCAATTCCGCGCCGTACCCAACAGCTTGGCTTGTCGTATGCAACAACTTGGCGTATTTTACGTAAGGATCTTAGTTTAGAAGCATACAAAATTCAACTCGTGCAAGAATTGAAGCCGGCCGACCTTCCAAATCTGACAAGAGTGCAAACTGTCAAGAGTTTAGTGACTTTCTAGGGATAATTTGTTGAATGGTACCGTTTTGAAGTTTAAATTTAAATCATTGTCAGTAATAATATACATCTGAACTATTCTATAAAAAATATATTGAGAAATAAGAATATGAAGTATTATTTGTTAGGCTAAAAAATCTGATGTGGCCAGCACATTACCTTCCGTCAGTTCTAAGTATTTTGTACAAATTTCATACGGAAAGTTCCTTGCTAAATTAAATATTCTATTTCTTGTACATTACCTTGCGGCAGTTGCATGTATTTTATGCAAATTTCATACAGAAAGCAAAAGATCCTATATTTCCAGTAAAAGTATAAGACAAACACACTATGTCAATTTCACATGACTCTGACATCTTTCAATCAGAATTTTTTTTTAATATAGTAGCTGTTTCCATAGCTATGGCTACTTTATGAAATTTAATTTCTTTATAAGTTTTTAACTCTATATCCATTTAATATTAAGTATAAATGCAGTCAAATCGTATAGAGAATAAAATATTCTTTAATATTTATAATAACATCAAACGTGAAAAAAATATATTTAACATAGTTTTTTCAAGAAAAACTGTTAAAATCTTCAAATGATGGTACACCCACACCCACACCCACGCCCACGCCCATGCCCACACCCACACCCACACACACACACACACACACACATCATCGTAAAAATAGTAAATTCGTATTCTAGGGACCCTAAAACGTGCTTATTGATTAAAAACTCATCATCGAATTTTTTGACCAAAGACAATACCTTCCTTACCTAAAGGTGACGGAAGGTAATAAAAATAAAAGTAATAAAGTTATAATAAGAAATTATGTTCGTCAGTTGAAAAGTTGTTGTCACTAACATATTTCGTACAGCATTAAAATTATGGCCAGTGTCTATAAGGGTTTATTTCTGCGTATAGAGGGGTTCCAAACGATTTACAAAATGTTACCCCAAATTTATAATCGTATATTTTGAGGAAAACGATATCGTATCTTAAAATCTTGGTCATCATAAATATTAAATGGATCCTTGCGATTTTTAACTATGAGAATTCTACTAATTAGTTCATCTGCATTGTCAGACAGAGAACTTATTAAGGATAAATCTATCATAACTAAAATTGTTTAGATAATATTAATTTATTAAAGTATATTGTAATAATAACCACACTCACCGTTAGACCGTTAGACGCGGGAATTCATTGAATGGACCTTTTTAATTTAAAGAGATAGAAGATATGCGCAATGGAGATCTGTGCATAGTAAGAACAACTGAGATCTATGCCGTTTGTTCTAAAAATGTCTAACAATGCAAATTTTCACTGAGAATACAGGTATTTTAATGACTGAAATATTTTTGACGGTTCGTTTGACAGCCCAACTGGCAGTTGTTCGCGCCATTTTCTTACTATTTGCAGCGATAGAAAGATGCCGTTAAATTGAAAAGGTCCATTGTCAGCGGACTGATGCTGTGAATGAGCCCTTCGACAGCAAGCAGTAGGCCTTTTGATTATTACCTTGGCGACCATAAAAACACGTTTGTCTTTTTGACATGTGTTATATACTCATATATTTTTACATAGTTTTATATTTTTGTATTATATACATTTTGTAATGGATCCATCCAATAAACACATATGCACGTTAGTGCGATACTCTAACATAAACATTTTTCACGAGAGAAGATTATTCTGCAGGCACACCTTGTTAGATTGGATTAGAAAAATCACAACAATATCCCGGGATCATCCACAGTCCAGGTTGTATTTCCGGAGCCAGAAAAACTGCGACGATGAAAGAAAGAGGCACACGGAGTCGGAACACTGGTATATCATCCATCCGTTCAGCACTTTTTGCTATTACTGGATGATACTGATGATGATCATCTTTCTCCTGGATATTCCTCTGGATATGATCCAACAATTGCTCGTCTTGCAAGGATTCTATAGAACGGCGGATACCGTGCTGCATGATATTTTTCTTGTTCGGGATATTATTATTATTATGCATATAGGAATCAGTTTTTTTCTTGGCTACATCAGAAATGAAGATAAGGAGGAGCTCAGTTTGTCAGTTGGTGCCTTCAAATATAAAAACGTTTATATTGAATTGAAACAAAGTAAGTGTAACAATTATACTACGAGGCTGTTTATTAATATATTTTTCATATTTCGCGTTTACAAAGTCAATTACGTGACACTGTTTTACAGAGCCGTAACTAGGGTAGGAGCAGGGGGGTGAATATGCATTGTGAAACGTGATAACAAGTTTCAATCTAGTAGCGTTGGAAATACTTCCTGACCCGTTCATAGATGACGTTAGTAGTACAGATTTCACAGTGATTCTCAAACTATAATGTCAAAATCCTATAAAAAGGTGACAAATGTTTGATAACTGCTGTAAATTTCCCACAATTCTCTATTATTGCAATGTTCGAAAATTTTTGACATTTCATATTCAAACTGTTATTTGTAAATTTGTATCTTTATTGCAATATAGTGCTGTATTATTCAATATATTTTCAGTAAGTATATTATCTTTCATATTAGTATTATTATACGAGGTTGATATAAAAATAACAACAAATTATTCATATTTCAGAAAAAGATCACATGAAATATTTGTACATTGTACTTAGTAAAGAGACATTCTTGCAGAAGTTAACAGTGCCCAGTAGAAGAAATGATATGTGCAAGTGGATCAGAAGAATGTACATCATCGCGGTGTTCTTAGACCGTAGGAGGGCAGCAAGATATTCACGAAAGGACATGAAGCTTCATTAGATTCATCAAAGAATGTTGAAATAGTATGGTGTCGTCAGTTTTAATAAAAAAGGAGTATAAAGGAGGACAGATTTATTAAAAAGTGGACGAAAATCTATGACGAAGTCAAAGAAGCAGTGCATTTCTGGCTGACATTTAAAGTAACAACCCTTTTTTGAAATAAAATTACTTCTCGTTATAATAATACAAATTTTTGTTTTGGAGTAGTATGTGCTTAAATTTTATCAGTTGTCGCTATGTAGATTCAGATTTGTTGTTTTTTATTATTTGATTTAAATAATGTAATGTAATACCTACATATTTAAATAAAGACGTTAACATAAGTACTTATATTGTCTATTTTTCTACAGTCCAACATATATTTCACATTTCTTAATAATGTCTTTAATAAATGATCTATTTTCGATAGATTTTTTATTGATTACATTATTAAGAAATGAAATTTATTTTTCAGAATAATTCAAATTAAATTTATATTTCCCTCCACTTCTTAGCTGTCAAATTTAGTTCTCTGACCTTTTCATAGATGTCACTAAAACTTGTTATCACGGTTTATAAGGGAGATAGCCAATCTTCTACTATATATTTTCCTTAATCTATGGGTAGGAGAATAGGAAAATCATTACCAGCGAATTTAATGCACAATCTGGTACCGTCCACCGCGACAACAAATCATTGCGTTTAAAATCTGATTGCGTCAAAAGGGCATTAAAAAACTGCAAATAACAAATTTGTATTTTAGGCTAGTATAGTATATATTATATTTTCCTTTATAGATGCAGTGAAACTGGTAGTGAAAATGATAATGAAGATTATGATATAGATGAAAGTGATGTATGATGTATGTGATGTATTGGGGCGTATAAGGAATAGTAAGGCTGCGGGTTTGAATGGGATTACAAATGAGATAGTGGAGACAAAGTATTTGAATTGTTTATTTATTTATTTAGATTTTGTTTGAAACGTTGCCCATTATTTAAAAGCAAAGGCAGTTCAAATGAATGTTAACAATTTCAAAACTTAGTGACGTTCAGGGTGGTTTTTGCCTGAAAGGGGATGTTTCGATCAATTGTTTGCTCTTCGTACTTGACAAGAACAAAAAGGTGTTCTGTGGCTTTCTTGATTTAAAAAAGGCGTATGATATTATTCTTCGAGATACTTTCTAGGATGTACTCAGGGAGTACATTGTGAATGGAAACTGGCTGGGAGCGATTCGAGCGTTTTATGAGACTAGTGAGGCTGCTGTGATTATAGATGGTAGGTTGAGTGATTACTTTCGTATAAATGTTGGTGTGAAACAGGGTTGTCATATGTCTCCGTGGTTGTTTAACTTGTATATAGATATATTGTTGTGGAGAACGTTGAATGAATTAGATGGTGTACATATTGGTGAAAGTATGCGTGTGTGGATGATATAGTTGTATTAGGTGAAAATGAATAGCAGTAACTCTGAAGAATGCAGAGAGAATACATGTAGTTGGAAGAAGTATGAATCTGGAGTTGAATGTTGAGAAATCCAAGATGTTAGTATTTGAAAGGGTAAATTAGTGACTGTGTGCAATGTGTTGGTGGATGGAGTGAAACTGGAGCAAGTTAATGAGTTTGTATATTTGAGAAGCATGATGTCAAGGGATGTTCGAATTGATCGAGAAATTGAAAGGAGAGTGAGTGCAGAGTGAAGGTAATGTGTTTTCTGGTTACGTTTAGTGTAGTCAGGTACATATTAGAAGGGTATATAGTTCTTAATGTCCTGATTACGGAACAAAAAGAATTTTTTCAAAATTCAAAAATTAGTTTTTGAGGTTTTTGAAGGAAACAGTTTTGGGACACTGGTTGAATAGGTTGTGTGTTTTTTCATTACATACACATCTCCCAAACTTAATTGGTGTGACAAAGCTTTACGTAATTGCATAAATTAATTTCATTGTTAAATTATTTTATGTAATAGTTATAACTAATTTCACTATTCCAAATATTATAGTATCCAGGGGTACAAAAAATGTTCTTCTTAAGTGAACTACCCTTAATTTTGAAAAAAATCTTTTTGTTCCGTAATCAGGACATTAAGAACTATATGCCCTTCTAATATGTACCTGAAGTTATGGGACACCCTGTATAATGGAATGCTAGTGCCTGCTTTGATGTATGGAAGCAAATGTTGGACATGGACGAGAAAGCATAAAAAGAGAAATGGAGTATTTACGTGGTGTATGTAGGTATGTAAGACGGGATAGCCTAAAAAATAATTTGGTGTATGAAGAATGTATGGTTAGGAAGAATGTTGTTAAGAAAGTAAGAATGAGCCAGTTGAGATGGTTTGGTCACGTGGAGAGAATGAAAAGTGAACAAGCTGTAAATATGGTGAAGTTGAGGGTGTTCGATTACGTAGCCGTCGAGAGTGTTGGTTGATGGATATGATTGGCAAAGTGCTGAATGAGAGAAAGTTTCCGAGTGGAAAGAAAAGAAAAGCATGTATGCATGCGATTATGTATGTGGCCGAGGCGAAAGAAGTATGTTTATATAGAAATGTGTGGCGAAGGATGATTCTTTCGTAACTACTATTGTGGTCCGGATGCGATATTTTGCTACCGTCCATCATTTTAATATGTTAAGAATAAGGAAAATTTGTTTTATGATGTCCGGTTAGATAGAATGTTGTTGAAACAGTGAGTGACTATTTTTGTGGTCATTATTATTGTTGTTTTCAAAAAGCGAGTAATAAATAACAAAATATTTATGACGTTGGTAACTTAATCAAAGTATCACACATATTTCTTTCATTTTATAGCAAGTTGCTTTAATTTTAATTTAGGTTTAAACAAAAAATGCAAATCTAAATTTTGACACCAATATGTATACGAGGTGTGGCAATTAAGTTCCGGGAATTTGTCAATAAAACATAAGCAAATTAAGTTACAAGCAAAATTTTATTATCGATCTTCACAATAGTCTCCCTCTACCTCTATACAACGATTCCAACGTTGCTCCCACGATTGGAAGCACCCTTGGTAATCCTCCGAAGTTAATCCGTTCAGCCCCGCGGTTACAGCTTTCTTGACCTCCTGTACGCCGCCATGATGAGTTCCCTTGAGGTACGACTTTATCTTGGGGAATAAGAAAAAGTTGCAGGGGGCAAAATCGGGGCTATAGGGTGGGTGCGGTAACGTTGGAATGCTTTTTTTGGCCACAAACTCTTGCACAATGAACGAGGAATGGGCCGACGCGTTGTCGTTGTGCAAGATCCAGCCGTTCTCGGCGAGTTCGGACCGCACACGGAAAATGCGCGACCGTAGGCGCTTCAGGATGCCAACATCGAACTGTCCAGTCACTATCTGGCCGGCAGGAAGATATTCACGATGAACGACGCCGCGGATATCGAAAAAAAAACTATCAATATTGCCTTCAGTCGCGATTTGGACATCCTCGCTTTCGTTGGCCGCTTCCCACTCTCTTCCACCCACGCGCGTTTTCGACATGCACTCGTCTCCGTACACCACCTGCAATTTTCGGAGGATTTCCGAGGGTTTCTCGCCAGATTTCACTAAAAATTGGATCACAACATGTTGCTTGTAATGTGAGTCACTCATTTTCACGACGCTACTAAAAAAGTTACTTTCGAAAAACATGCATAAGACACAAACCAAACGTGCAATCGACTTCAAATTTCGATAGGAACTAAAAGAAGGTCCCCGATTTTCAGAGATATGTTTACAAATGACGCAGTGTTTCCCGTTCCCGAGTTATAACTAAAATCCCGGAACTTAATTGCCACTATTATAATTCATTTGACATTTCATTTCGATGCAATATTGTCAATTTGGGGCCTATAATATACCTTGTTCCATGTAAGCCATTTATTTATAGCAGAGATTCGGGAATCGTTTTGACTTCTCGGTTTGGTTGAAATTGGAGACAATAGACAAGTTTATCCAATGTATTTTCGGCTATTTAAAACTGGCGCTGATGCGAGCGCCATATGCTGAATGGCTTAAATGGAACAGGTATAGTTTAATATTTAAGTTACGTTGGTGCAACCCACGCTCTAGTTATTTTAATTACTGTAATTAATTTGTTTTAATAAAATAATTACCTACATCAAACAATAAACACTTTTTAAAATTAAAATTCAAAGTATTTACTTGTAGGTATAGTATACTAATAATAATTTTTTTGTTTAAGGTAAAATTGCGAAAAAGTACTTGAGTTTATTCTTCTGGATTGACATTTTCCAAATACTGAGTTCGTTAAACGCTCGCGTACTGGACCAATATGTGATAAATTTTGATCACACATTTCTAACAATCTGGGATATGATCTGGATTTGTCTACAGCTGCTGACGTTTGTACGCCTTATAACTGTTTTTCAAATTATAGATGTTCTAGTATTCACCCTAAATAATAGAACTACTATCTGCTATATGGTGAGATTCACAATAATTTACTTATCAATCCTAATTGCATGTGCGTTTGTGGCACTTCTGCTGCCTCATGAACTCAGTCAAATTTATGGCCTCGAAAATAGAGAAACATACGTGAGCCGCCTTAAAAAGGCTTACAGCGTTAATGAAAAGCAATATCAAGTCACCTGTTTATTTGTGAATGCAATTGTGGATACTTCAAAATCCATGTTAACAAGCACGATTCCATTTCTGAAGGTAAACACAGATGAACAAATAATATTTACTATAATAACCATTATTGGCATTCTCCTGAAAATGTTTATGTTTGTTGCAACATTTAACGTTTTACAAATGGCTTATGAACCGTACCTTGAATACTACGAATGGCGAAAACAATGGCAGAATTATCTGAAAAATAGTAACACTGATATTAGTGTAGAACATGATGTAATGGAGCAAATGGAAGGTTTCGCTGAATCGGCTTATTTTAACGAAAGAAAACTGATGGACCTCTTCCCGGATAACATGAAGTATGAGATATTTAGAGAAACAGCAAAGGAAATAATCACTCAATGCTTACTTTTTCAAAATGTACCAGATGTCATTGCTGCACAACTAACCTCTCATTTGCGTTACGAACCAGTTTCCGCGGGAAAATACATCATTCGCCAAGGCGAGAAAGCAACTTGCATGTATTTCTTGTGCAGTGGTACAGTTGCTCTTTACGTCGATGGCGTAGAACAATACCATTTGGATGATGGCGAGTACTTTGGAGAAATTGGATTGTTTGAAGAGCTGTCTGGAGGAATAAGAGGAGCTGATATCGTAGCAATAGAATATTGTAAATTGTATAGGTTAGAACAGCCGGAATTTTTGGAAGTTCTTAAAGGAAAACGACACATGTATGACGCTATCAAAAACATTGCTAAAATCAGATTATTAAGTCAAATGAAAAAGACAGTTCGAGTACAAGAGAGTCTAGACACCATTAGCGATTTGATGACGTGATAATTTTTATATAATATTTTTGTAGTATAGTAATAAAAATTTATTTAATTATATAACAAATATTTACAAGTCAGGAAAGTGTGTTCTGTAACAAGTGTAGGTTGTGAACATGTCGGAAACATATGGTCAGTTTGAATATTGGGAAACTAAGTTTTCTTAGGAAGTAATGATTCAAAACTGCGACAGCTTAAAGCGTGAAAATGACCGACCATGTGTTTTCGGCATGGTGTCCACTTTTATATTGAGAATTATCACTTTAGTGTTTTTGACTACCTTAGCCCGGATGGTAGACCCGACTAGCCGCTAGGGATATAGTGTGTATAGGCTGTCTCAAGATATACGCACATTCCATTACTTGTGAAGTAGCGGTCTGACCCTTCACAGCTGCATATTTTGTCGGGGATTTGACCAGGTTGGGATTAGGAAAATTTTAAAAGGATAATTATTTTCAAAGAAATATATTTTCGAAATATGATTATAATTAACCACTGATTAATATTAACTGTTTAACGCTATTTTTAAAGAAAATTTACTGAGGTTAGGTAAATTTTAAAAGGATGATTATTTTCAAAGAACTTTATTTTCCAAATATGAACATAATTGTAGATTAAATTTTGTATATATGTATGTATGTACTTATTGACGAAACATAATTGTAGATTTAAATGTATATATTTATTGACGAAACAATAATTATACTTTATAATTTTGTATATATGTGTATATAATAAATTGACGGAACATAAGATTGTAAATTAAAATTTTGTGTACTCGTATAATATGTATTGGATCTGAAGTCAGGACAAATAAAAAGTGAACTAATTTTGTTTGTATTAAAACTGCATTTTTTTAGTAATTGTATGAAAGCTATTATTATTTTTAATGGGTACTGTAATGACAATAAATTGTTATAAATACGTATTTTTCTTATCGATTAAAAATTTATATATATAAATGCATTTTTTTAAATAATTGTTAGCTTTATTCGTCGAAATAATGTTACTAAATAAATTTTTATAACTAAATAATAAAAATGTCGCAAAATTGACTTAATGAAAATTAATATTTGATTACTTCAAAAAATAAAAAATAAATAAATACGTCCCAGTACTCTTTGCCTCTCTAATGTATTTAAACTACTTCCCGCTGGGAATGGCGCAGGTACAAATGTGCATATATCTTGAGACAGCCTATACCATGTGTACCCTCGTGTGAGGACACAGGGCGATATGGGCGGAAGGGGGTGGACGTATAAGTTTCAGAATTCTCGATGTGAAAGAAAGAGAGTTGTTTTTTAAAAGTTGATGTGACCGACGAGATTTAGCCATAGGGTCATGATGCCGTAGGTCTTGCATCCGCGTATTTAGTCAAGTTTGTTTAGTTATGTTTAGTGTTACAAAGTAGGAAGTATATATACAGGGTGTTGCCAGTAAATACGTACATAGGGATTTAACATGAAATTTTAGTTTTTTTTTTGTAATTTACTGCTCTCCTGTTCATTTCATGGCAAAAACTGAAGTATGCAAAGTTGTTCAGAATTAAAAGTTGTATATAAAACTATTTTTTAATTTTTTATTATATCTAGTTTCTTCAGAATTTTAAAAAGAAATTAAAAATTTCGGCTTATTATTAACAATAGCCATGACTAGGGCTGTGCGATAGATCGATCTTGATCGATCAGAAAAGATCGATCTTGTTTGATTAGATCGATCACGATTGATCAGATGGTTCACGGTTGATCAGATCGATCCCAGTTGAGTAGATTGATCTTGATTGATCAAATCAATCTTGATCGATGGCGTTTATTCAGATCGATCTTAACTGATCAAACTATTTTAGGTCCATAAAAAATATTTTTATTCGAAAATTAAAAAAAAACTTATCAAAATTACCATATTTATTAAACAAATGTACCTAAAAACCTAAATATACATTTATGATAAACTGGGCCATTCCCATTGCGATCAATCTGATCAATCGGGATCGATCTGAACAATTAACCGATCGGATCGATCCAGCGATCAGATCAATCAATCGATAGGATCGAACAAACGATCTGATCGATTGTTTATTTTTTGTGATCATTTCGATTGATCGATCGATCGTTTGATCATATAGATCTGATCGAACATTTTTCGCAGCCCTACTAGAAACAGTAATACATTATTTTACAACTGTTTATTTCAATGAACTACTTATTCACATAATATGACAACTAATCTAAAATGGCGGACCAGAAATATTAATAATTTTATTTGAAATGTATAGGTAAATTCTTTTTCTGCTTCATTCATTAAATAGTTCGTTGTATGATATGTTTTAGAATTTCTTTTTGATATATTATCTTTGACGCGAAACTACCACGAAGCAAAGATTGTTAGAATGCAATACGATCGATAAAGAGAGCCGTACGGGAGCGAGGTATTTGTATCGTGTAACATTTCGACCGGGTGGGATTCGACGGCGTGGAAATATTGTATTACTGTAGAACGTACAAAGTGGTGGGCATACATTTCGATGGCTGGGGATTTCGATCGCGTGGAATATGGTCGTGGATTTGGAACGCGCGGAACGTATTCCTCCTTACTACGCTAATGACAGAGAATGCTCCGGCGCATTCAAGCCGTGTCCATCACCTGATCATAGCTCTGTTCGATGAGTAGAACTAGATGGTTCTAAGATACAACTTATTGCACTATTCCGTTCTATGACTAAGAGTGTAGTGTAGGACTTGATGTTTGATGAGCAATATTTTTAAAACTGTTGCGCACTTATCTACTTTTGAGGTAGAGTAAGTTAGTGCAAGATGTAAGAGAGGGGATATTGAGCATTCTGTCGTTTAGCTTTAGCAGTATCCAATGTTTTAAAGATATTAGATTCTTCAAAATGATTACTTAATGTTACAAACAGTTCTTTCTTAATTCTAAAATGTTTAATGAATTCTTCATTTGTATATGAAGGTACAACTTCCTCGAAGTAATTTTTTATGCAATTACGTTTCTTCTTATTGTAATTGCTAGGCAGTGTAAAAATCTCATCGTCTGTTTCAGATGATGATGAATCTAAAAAATCTAATGATTCCTCACCAATAGATTCATTCAAAATTTCAGTAAGGATGTTCTTCGCTATAGGCGGTGTGCACAAAAGTAGTCAGCGCCGGCAGCGGACAAAAATGACAAAAGTGGTTACTCATTGAAACACATTAAGGTTATGTTTTATGTCAGAATAAATTTGCAATTTCTATTTTATAAAATATTTGCAATGAATGCGAATAATAGGACGTCAAATATTATGTAATGCAGTGGGGGATGTAATAATTCTTACAAAATTGCCGATTGAAGTATCAAATTTTATAAATTTCCTAGAAGATTATATGAGGAACAGATGCATAAGAAAATAACTTTTCATCAAATATCGTCTACTAATATGAAAAATTCTTTTAGGTATACATATTTTCTCATTGTACAAGATATTTATCGTATGAATAAAATTCCAACAATAGTCGTCTGATTGCAATAATGAATTATATAAAAATGTGATTCTTAAGTTAATATTTGAACAAGATATAATACAAGAAGCAGAAAATTGTCTTAAAATTGTATAATACTTGCAGTTGTATGAAATAGAAGTCTATTTTTGACATAATTCGTCTATTTATTATAGATTTTGTACATGTAATGTTAATGTTAAAGATAGGAATTCACATGGTTCGTATTTTTTTTCCGAGCTTGTGCAACTGATTCCACTTATATTTTCAATGAAGAATCTTCTTCATTTATTGCGAATATAAAAGAAAGATGCTAACATCATACACTGATATCGTGATATGTAGAAATTTTCTTCTTTCCAATCATTCAAGTTTTCCAACTTTTTAATCTTAGTTTCCATGCATTGTGCATCTTGTAACATTTAATTAATATTATAAATTATAATATAAATTTAAATATGATAAAGTGGTTCACAGAAATCACACATATTATGAGAAAAATTATATTTTCTGCCACAGTACCTTCGCTGGTATTTTGACTTTTTTGATTGTAACATAACATATATAGCATTTTAAATATTTTCTTTATTCATTTCAATATACTATGACGTATAATATTCATATACAACAGCAAAAACTCAAGATAAAATTGTAAATTGTATCACTTTCTCGAAATGTCAAAATTTATTAGGTACCCAAAAATGCCAATGTAGCCGTTAGAGGCGCTGACGCTCAAAATATGCACATCGCCTATAGCTGTCATTTTCAAAACGCCAAAACAAAATTAGATTATAGGTTATGTTACTGCCATATAAATGGCCATATATGCACTGGAGGGTTCTATAACTTTCAATGAACCAGTGTACACTATTTTGTACTGTCTTGCACTGCACTATTCTGCCATGATTTCCCTGCACTATTCATCGAACAAAGCCCTTGCTCCTTTGGATTGTCCGGAAATCAAAACTTTCCTGCATGGATAAAAATTTGGAACAAATAAAGAGTATTTTGAGATTCTCGAAGAAAACCATTTCTGCGATGGAGTCCCGAATCTGAAGAAACTTTGAGACAAGTTCGTTGTACTTCGACTTCGAGGGCATTATGTCAAAAATAAGGCTCGTTACAAAACTCAAATTATTGCCTTTAATATCAAAGCAAGTTAATTTTCAAACCATCCTCGTAAATCAAGGGATTGAATATGTGCTGTATAATCGATAATTGCTTTATCTAATAAACATTGTTTCATATTAACATTGGCTTCTAATACCGCCAGATTGTCAAAATATTTGCTTTATATTAAGGTTAGATATGATTAAAAGCAAAAGCTAACATAATATATCTTAATATAACCTGAACTTGACATAATAGTAGGGGTTGTTGTTGATCTGAGGGTTTTAGCAGCTATATTTGTTAGACACAGTGTTCTTGAACGCAAAACACGTTCCGAGGAAGTCCTTTACAGAGGCTGTAACCTAACAATTTGTTGACAGCGTTTTAGTTGGTTGAAGATGCGTGAAAACGCTGTTCCTAAAACAATTTTTCTTTGTAAATGATAAAGTTACGTTACAAACATAAAAATTTGATGTATCGCCAGCACATAATCTCTCGCCAGATATTTTACCTGGTTGTACGCATAAAACAAAAAAAAATTTAAATACAAATACATATATTCATGTCTCACTACAAAATAATTCTAATATATTTGCAAAACCTATGGGATATTTTAATATAAATTGTGCACAATATATATATTTTTATATTTAATATCCTGAAATTTTCTTTTTTACTTTCCTTTTCTTTTTCTTTATATTCGTCATTTTTCGCAAATTCCGTTTATATTCTTTTTTACGTATATTCTTTTGCGTTGTTGACTTTTTTTTTATTTTCATAACCTTCATAATGATGTACAAATATACTTATGACAGTGGCATACAAATATTTTTGACAGTGGCATTTATGTGTGAATTACAAACATTTGAATTTCTTGCCTTGAAATAGTTTGATCTGAGATTTTTTACATCAAATTATTTTATATGCATTTCTTTATCTCTAAATCTATAGAAGATATAACAATAAATTTACGAGTATATTTATCGAATAAAGAATTTAACGTTCTTTAATATAAGTATTCACATAAATTTTCGATACATAATATTTAGGTGATTTTTTTCTTGTAACTACTAATTACGGTTGTCCAATTGTTACCAAAACTTAATCAACTCTTCCCATTATTGTTAGATTGAGGAATCCGTAGTTAAAAATGTCTTAAGTTTTTTAGTATTTGAGAAATCGTGGATCCAACATCCACACACTCATCCACACACACATCCACACACACATCCACACACACATACACACACACACACACACACACAAACACACACCCACACTCGCACACACGCGCCCACGCACGCACGCACGCACGCACGCACGCATGCACGCATGCACACATGCACGCAAGCACGCACGCACACACATGCACAGAAAGAATTTAACGTTCTTTAATATAAGTATTTACATAAATTTTCGATAAATAATATTTAGATGATTTTTTTCTTGTAACTACTACTTCCGGTGGTCCAATTGTTACCAAAACTTAATCAACTCTTCCCATTATTGTTAGGTTGAGGAATCCGTAGTTAAAAATGTGTTAAGTCTTATAGTATTTGAGAAATCGTGGATCCAACATCCACACACACACACGCACACACGCACACTCGCAAACATGCACACACACGCACACACACACACACACACACACACACACACACACAAACACGCACACGCACACACGGACATCATCGTAAAAATGTTATAATCGGATTCCAGGGACCTTAAAACGTGCTTATTCATAAAATCTGGATATGCGATTTTTAGCATGAATTCAATACCTCTCTTACCGAGAGGTAAAAATTAGTAGGTATACATTATTTAGTGCAAAGTTAAAAGATTCATAAACAAAGAATTTGTAGAAAAAGACAGATATCAGTATTTGAACTTGATATTATTAATAAATAATTTTTTTAACCTTGCAGCATATACTTAAAGATTAACAAAGCTCGTTAATTACACATTTGATATAGGCCTCGTTAAATAGTAACTGTCTAGCCGTCTAGCGGGAAGTGACATTAAAGTAGATTGCCAAAATAACAGTGGTCATACGTCATATTTGATTTTTAGGTTATATTTTTGGGTTTATATTTTGCAGCATCACAAACTATATGGATTTTTCTGATATTAAATCAATGGAAAATATGAGTGGATTGAATTTCCTCAACAATTGGAAGCAATCGGTCATGTTTAGTAATTCTCTATTTTTACCTTCCGTCACCTTTAGGTAAGGAATGTATTGTCTTTGGTCAAAAAATTCGGTGGTGAGTTTTTGATGAATAAGCACGTTTTAGGGTTCCTAGAACACGATTTTACTATTTTTACGATGATGTCTGTATGTATGTGTGTGTGTGTGTGTGTGTGTGCGTGTGCGTGTTCGTGTGCGTGTGCGTGTGAGTGTGCGTGTGCGTGTGCGTGTGCGTGTGCGTGTGCGTGTGCGTGTGCGTGTGCGTGTGCGTGTGCGTGTGCGTGTGCGTGTGCGTGTGCGTGTGCGTGTGCGTGTGCGTGTGCGTGTGCGTGTGCGTGTGCGTGTGCGTGTGCGTGTGCGTGTGCGTGTGCGTGTGCGTGTGTGTGTGTGTGTAACAAAATTTTCGTCTACGATAACTGCCATACTACAATTTAAAAAATTATAATTCTTTCGTATTCCTCTTCGTTACATCCATGTGAAGAGCTGATTAGATTTTGGTTAGAATTGGTCAACCGGAAGTACCCTCATTTGAAGATTTTAACAGTTTTTCTTGAAAAAACTATGTTAAATATCATTATTTCACATTTGATATTATTATAAATATTAAAGAATATTTTATTCTCTATGCGATTTGAATGCATTTTATATTTCATATTAAAGGGATATAGAGTTAAAAAATTATAAAGAAATTAAATATCATATATTAGCTAGCTATGCTATAACTCTGGAAACAGCTGATGTATTAAGAAAATTCTGATTGAAAGGTATCAATGTCAAGTGCAGTTGACAGTATTATAATTTTACTGGAAATATAGGATCTTTTGCTTTCTATATGGAATTTGTATAAAATACATACAACTGTAATGTACAAGAAATAGAATCTTTTGCAAGGAACTTTCTGTATGACATTTATACAAAATACATAGAAATGACGGAAGGTAATGTGCTGGCCACATCAGATTTTTTTTAAATGTGATGTTTCCGTCATACTATTTTTGGGAAAATATAGCTAGCAATGTCTGCCGTTTATATTCAGCAGACAGCTTTCGCCCCTTACCCTTTCCAACCGAACTCACCCAGCCAAACAGACGAAGTGTTTTACCCTCGGTTTTACCACTACCGTACTGCCGGTTGGATTCCACCCTTTGCTTCATTTATTTATGATGTATAAATGGCGAGTTTATAGTATCCGAGTGTGATAAATATATATTGCCGCATTTTTTTTATGACAAATCACACATTCGACGGAATTCGAACGCACGAAACTTGGTGACGTCACAGCGAGCCCGGCCAACATATTATAATATGTTGTCTTATAAGGGACGACATAACAGGCACACCCAGCAATGGGTAATATGCCGAGATGATATATTTATTTATTTATAATTTTAGTTTTGATTTTTCTGTAATAATAAACCTTATAAATTATTTAATGTTAACCTTAAATGTCGACCACGAAATTTTAACTTAGAACACTTGCGCCTCTAGTGAGCAACGTTCAAACGACACACTGATACTCTACCTCTACGTCGCCTCAGTGGTGACCTCTAGTGAGTACTATTCGGAATAGACAAGACATATCTCTATCTCTAGTTTCTCTGTCTGGCCAGCCGAAATCAAAACAAACCAAATGAAGTTTTGTCTAGTTATATTAGGTCGTTGATCAAAACCATCTGATAGTCACGTGACCTGAGTAGTTCTCAATATTTTACTCCGCGGAAACAAAGGCGATTTCGGGCGACATACCCGTTCACGTCTTCGGATTACTTACGGTTAGTTACGGTATGATATGGTTAATGGTGGCGCCAAAAATTGTTGGTTCACTTGTTGACACCGTGCTTGGTGGTTATGTATATTCTGCGACATTTAAAACTGTCAAAAATAGTGTCTGACAATTAAAATTCATTAACGGAGAAAGAGATAGAAATAGTGAACAGAGAGCTGACCCGACTCGCAAACCCGTTCAGCTGTGAGCACTAATCCAAGCATACCGGGTATACTATTATTCACGAAAGATGACTATTCAAGGTTATTTGTTTGAAGAAAGAATACACATCACTTTATAGCAGTAGCTTAGCAACATTTTGTATTAGAAAGAGAAAGCTTATTTGACCTATGTCTATTTAATTAATGTGGTGTGACAGATATACGTAAATAGTGGCATTACTTTCTAACACACTATTAATAATAATGACATATGTCGTAGAATTACACATATCTAATTATCTACTGCACTGCCCTCTGTGCTAATATTTACACAGTGGCGTTGACGTTTAAATCAAATTATTATTCCTTGGTTAAGTTAAGTTAAGTCTATGTTTTTGTATTTTTCAAAAACGTAAGTGAAGAACATAAATCTTTCAGAAAGGCATTATTTACAAAGAAACATAATTTTCAAATGAATTACTCTTATTTTTCGGTTAAAATGTGCCCATAAATATTTCATGTTGCACGCCTATGCATATGAAATGCAATGAAGTTATCTGCAAGTAATATTATATCAGACGGCTCACAAATGACCTTGAATAGTCATCTTTCGTGAATAATAGTTTATATTATTCCTAGCACCCGAATGTGTGAACGTACCTGAACGCAACATACCGCAAGTGAACGGTTGTCGCCCGAAATCGCCTCAATTATTAGCAGTTGCCTGCAATTCATAGGCGTGTACTGTTCTGTCAATCTGACAAATAATTTTTCAAATATCTGTTACGTTTTTTGTTTCATTTTACCGTTTGCGTTTCATAATAACATTACGGGCAACAGTCTTTTTCAATAAAAAAATTTAAACGTCAAACTGAAAAATTTAAAAGCTGTCATGGCATACAAAATTTTTGAACCAGCATTATTTGAATTTTTGTCTGTTTAAAACATACAGAGAACCTATAAGGTATCTTATGAACATTAATTACTTTTTACCTTCCGTCACCTAAGGAAGGTATTGTCTTTGGTCAAAAAATTCGGTGACGAGTTTTTGATGAATAAGCACGTTTTAGGGTCCCTAGAATACGATTTTACTATTTTTACGATGATGTCTGTATGTGTGTGTGTGTGTGTGTGTATGTATGTGTGTGTGTGTGTGTGTGTGTGTGTGTCTGTGTGTGACAAAATTTTCTAATGCGATAACTCTAATACTACAATTCCAAAAATTATAATTCTTTCGTATTCCTCTTCGTTACATCTATGTGAAGAGCTGATTAGATTTTGGTTATAATTGTTCAACCGGAAGTACCCTCATTTGAAGATTTTAATAATTTTTCTTGAAAAAACGATATTAAATATCATTTTTTCACATGTAATGTTATTATAAATATTAAATAATTGTTTATTTTCTATACGATTTGAATGCATTTTATACTTCATATTAAATGGACATAGAGTTAAAAAATTATAAAGAAATTAAATATCATATATATTAGTCAGCTTTGCTATAACTCTGGAAACAGCTGCTACATAAAGAAAATTCTGATTGAAAGGTGTCAGTGTCAAGTGCAGTTGACAGTATGTTTATGTTATAATTTTACTGGAAATATTGGATCTATTGTTGGAAACTTTTTGTATGGAATTTGTATAAAATACATACAACTGCCTTAAGGTAATGTACAAGAAATATAATCTTTTGCAAAGAACTTTCTGTATGACATTTATACAAAATACATAGAACTGACGGAAGGTAATGTGCTGGCCACATCAGATTTTTTAAAATATAATCATATTTATAAATTTTTCTTATATTATGTTTCTGTAGAATTTCATGGAGAGCAAATTCTTAATGCTTGTATTTCGAATAACAATAACTCAGGTGATACATAACTTCACGAAACTTACAAATTAGGAGATAAATATCCTGTTGAACATTCGTCAAATGAACTTCATCATTTGCAATTCTTCGGAAGACTTCTATATGAGAAAAGAAGAGAACCAATGTAAAAAGAACAAAAAATCCACAGTATTATGCAAAAGCTGACAATATCGTTCATAAAGTTACGACTAAATGGGATATGTGAAGAACTATGAAGATGGAGGCTGATATTCCTTAGCTCCCAATTTTCTTTTTTCACCTACGTGCGTCTCTTTTCAACACATCTTTAAATAAGATTTAATTTTTTTTTCAAAAAGTAATACTAATACAACGACGTACATATCCAATTGTGTTGCTTACAAGTTTTAGTTTACATCACAGACATATACATAGATGTAAAAATATGGCTTACATATATTACAGTACATTAGAAATTGAATTTCGGGAAGAGGTGAGGAAATTGTAAAAAAAACAATATACAAACTTGTGTGTACACATACATTTATATTTTTCACTATTCCTCAATATAATTTTAAAAAACATAATTGCAAAATCAATAAAAATGGAAAAGAAAAGAATGCTAATATTCATGGATGTATACCCAAGTATATATAATTTTAAATAATGTAGAAAAGTCTGTCACCTTGTGATTTTTTTATAACTTTGTACAATTTTGCAATTTTCTCCTCCTTAGTTTTTCAGTACTAAAAGTTAAAATACTGCACTCTAAATTGTACAATTTAAATATATATATATATATATATATATATATATATATATATATATATATATATATATATATATATATATATATATATATATATATACAAATATTGAAAAATATAAATTAAATATTCTCCATATTTAAATACGTATTATCAAGATATATACTATTAAACTCTGTTATTAATATTATTTATACATATATCCACTCATTGTTCTTTTGCAATTTAAAATTTGTACACCATATATTTTAAATACATATTTATAATACATATCAATAAGGGTTTTACTTTTTCTTTTAAATATTAAAATAAATAATTTAAAAAACACACACGAATAACATTTTAAAGATCCGTTACCGTGGTATCCACAGCAGCCTTCTATGGTTTATATTACATCTCTCGATGATAAGTTAGCAGAGACAATGAAATAAAAGAGGACAATGATAATTCCGATAAACAAGGTGCAAATTCAAATCGTATATCGAAGATAATTTTTAATCAACAATGCGATGTTCCTTCCAATTGCATCGATTTTTTTGGATAATGTAAAGAAATCAAAACAAGAAATCTCATTAATAAGCCAGAAATTATAGCACTTCATAAGAAGAGCATGGATGGACGAGGTAGACGGATTAGTTTCAGAACACAAATTTTTTCCTAATAATTTTTAATAGTATTATTTAATATGAAAGTATTTAGTTTGTTTCATTATAATAATTGTGTATAATTATTAATTATAACAATAAATATACATTTAGTTGAACGTAGTATCTTTTCTCAAATGTCCGCTGTGTATAGAGTCCATCTAAATGGACAGGCTTTTTTTGAAAATAAGGCAATTAAAAAAAATACGTGGATATGTTTTTTTAAGTCTGACAAATAGATATCTGGACATGTTTATTTTGAAAATAAGGCAATTAAAAAAATCAGATGTGCCCAGCACATTACCTTCCGTCAGTTCTATGTAATTTGTATAAATTTCATACAGAAAGTTCCTTACTAAAGATTCTATTTCTTGTAAATTACCTTCCATGTGTTTTATGCAACTTCCATACAGTAAATTTATAGCAAAAGATCCTATATTTCCATTAAAATTATAAGACAAACACACTATGTCAATTTCACTTGACACTGACATCTTTCAATCAAAATTTTCTTAATATAGTAGCTGTTTTCATAGCTATGGCTACTTTATGAAATTTAATTTCTTTATAATTTTTACCTTCCGTCACCTTTAGGTAAGGAAGGTATTAGGTACGTTCTATCGGTGTCAGAAATATTCCTACTAGAATAAGAATATTCTTTAAGCAATAGAACGCTCAGTAGCAAATAACTGTCAAGTGCTGTCAAGTAAAAAAATAAATACAATAGAACAGTGGCAGTGGGTATGTGTTATTGTTAGTTAACAACTAAAGAAATGTTGTTATGCAAATATTACAGAGATTATAATTATATAAAAATATATTAAATAATAAAAACGTAAAGGAGATATTTTTGTTGAGCACAGTCTACTCCAAACATTCACAAATGTGACAGAAATGTACGCGCGTCAGTCGGCAAGTAAAATTTTGAATTTATCTCCACTCTATATATCTTCCTACCAACGCTTCCAACGCTGAAGTTGGAATGATTCGTAGGAATATTTCGATTTTTTTGACGCAAAAGAACGACCATTGATGTTCTACCAGAAGAAGTAGGAAGATTTCTGACACCAATAGAACGTACCTAATGTCTTTGGTCAAAAAATTCGATGATGAGTTTTTAATCAATAAGCACCTTTTAGGGTCCCTAGAATACGAATTTACTATTTTTACGATGATGTCTGTATGTGTGTGTGTGTGTGGATGTGTGTGTGTGTAACAAAATTTTCGTCTGCGATAACTCTAATACTACAGTTACAAAAATTATAATTTTTTCGTGTACTTCTTCGTTACATCCATATGAAGAGCTGATTAGATTTTGGTTACAATTGGTCAACCGGAAATACCATCATTTGAAGATTTTAACAGTTTTTCTTGAAAAAACTATGTTAAATATAATTTTTTCACATTTGATGTTATTATAAATATTAAAGAATATTTTATTCTCTATACGATTAGACTGCATTTTATATTTAATATTAAATGGATATATAGTTAAAAAATTATAAAGAAATTAAATTTCATAAAGTAGCCATAGCTATGAAAACAGCTACTATATTAAGAAAATTCTGATTGAAAGATGTCAGTGTCAAGTGAAATTGAGATAGTGTGTTTGTCTTATAATTTTTACTGGAAATATAGGATCTTTTGCTTTCTGTATGGAATTTGTATAAAATACGTACAACTGCTTTAAGGTAATGTACAAGAAATAATAATAATAATAATAATAATAATAATAATAATAAATCTTTGATTTCTGCAGATACATTACACTGTATATAGAAAACGTCACAAAATAATAATTTTCTGTATGAAATTTGCATAAAATACATGCAACTACCGGAAGGTAATGTACAAGAAATAGAATATTTAATTTAGCAAGGAACTTTCCGTATGAAATTTGTACAAAATACATAGAATTGACGGAAGGTAATGTGCTGGCCACATCAGATTTTTTAACTCTATATCCATTTGATATTAAGTATAAAATGCAGTCAAATCGTATAGAGAATAAAATATTCTTTAATATTTATAATAACATTAAAAGTGAAAAAATGATATTTAACATAGTTTTTTCAAGAAAAACTGTTAAAATCTTCAAATGAGGGTACTTCCGGTTGTCCAATTCTAAGCAAAATCTAATCAGCTCTTCACATGGATGTAACGAAGTGAAATACGAAAGAATTATAATTTTTAGAATTGTAGTATGGAAGTTATCGTAGACGAAAATTTTGTTACATACACACACACACACACACACACGGACACACATACATACATACATACACACACACACACACACACACATACAGACATCATCGTAAAAATAGTAAAATCGTATTCTAGGGACCCTAAAACGTGCTTATTCATCAAAAACTCACCACCGAATTTTTTGACCAAAGACAATACATTCCTTACCTAAAGGTGACGGAAGGTAAAAACACGCGGATATGTTTTTTTGAGTCTAACAAATAGATATCGGGACATGTTTTTTTTTTTTGAAAATAAGGCAATTAAAAAAAATACGTTTGTTTTTTTTAAGTCTAACAAATAGATATCTGTTATTAAAACATTAGTAATAAACAAAGGACAACTTCATACACTAATGGGTTAATACTGTCTGTAATTACTTTTGTTTGAATTTATAAATCACATACGGCTCTAAGTATCTTGATGATTAGTGCTGCAGGCCAACATTAATATCCTGCTATTCTCGTATATCACTACAATAATGAATAGAATTTCTCATAATGAATAATATAAATGTGAAGATATCGTTACCTCGTACTGTTTTCAGACAATGGTTACTGTATTGTGCGACTAATTTCAGTTATTCCGTAAATGTAATTTCAAGTTTCAGGATATATTATTACTGTTATGAAATTCTTCTAGATTCCAATTTCGTTTCATCCATTTAAAATAAAAGCAAAAATACATTTAATTTTTGATGCGACAACGCTTTACTTACAATGTTATTTAATAGCACTTCCAGGGTTTCTCAAACATCTTTCTCACTATTGCTAACTTTTTTATTTGAAGAGAAACGAGGTTGATTGGTTTTTAATAATGTAGTTAAGAAAATATATCAGTGATTCGCAAAGTATAGTAGTTCAGTCTCAGTCATTAGGTATTTTTACCCTGCAAAATATTGGGTATTTCTGATTTTTGGATATGTTATATATTTAGAGGTCCTAAAAAAAATACAAGTTTTCGACCTCGGAGCCCCTCGGGAACCACCGCCAACTTGGTAAAAAATCTGATGTGGCCAGCACATTACCTTCCGTCAGTTCTATGTATTTTGTACAAATTTCATACGGAAAGTTCCTTGCTAAATTAAATATTCTATTTCTTGTACATTACCTTCCGGCAGTTGCATGTATTTTATTCAAATTTCATACAGAAAATTATTATTTTGTGACGTTTTCTATATACATTGTAATGTATCTGCAGAAATAAAAGATTTATTATTATTATTTCTTGTACATTAGCTTAAAGCAGTTGTATGTATTTTATACAAATTCCATGCAGAAAATTATTATTTTGTGACGTTTTCTATATACATTGTAATGTATCTGCAGAAATAATAGATTTATTATTATTATTTCTTGTACATTACCTTAAAGCAGTTGTATGTATTTTATACAAATTCCATACAGAAAGCAAAAGATCCTATATTTCCAGTAAAAATTATAAGACAAACACACTATAGGTGCGTTCAATGAAGTAAGCAAATCTAGCAAATGCTAGGTAAGCAAACGAGACTTGTTGCTTAATGTGCTGAACGATTTGCTAGCTATATGACGAACTGTCATCCACAACTGTCATCGAGAAACGTATATAGATGTCAAATATAACATTGTGTAATTGTGTACCTGTTGTATTTCTTTTCTTGGTCTGCGAACATATGGAAAATGAATTTATATATTTATTTTCAGATAGTGGGATTAATTCGGAAGAAGCTATATTGACTATAACAAAGTATTTCAAATTTAATAATGTTATAAACATCCATCACAAAACTCTCAAAGCCTTTTTTACATGTGGTTGGTAGACACATACCATATAAAGAAATAGAAACAGTTTAAGTTAACTTCATGTATGTAAATTTGTATTTCCCGCTATTATATTTGACACTTAGCAAGACAAGCGAGAAAATTGTGGCTTGGATTGCTTGCGAGCAAATCAAGCAAATGCTAGGCTAGCAAAGTCGTTCAACAAATTTTACTTCCGGTTGCTTGTTTTGCTTGGCTTATTGAACGTACCTTATGTCAATTTCACTTGACACTGACATCTTTCAATCAGAATTTTCTTAATATAGTAGCTGTTTCCATAGCTATGGCTACTTTATGAAATTTAATTTCTTTATAATTTTTTAACTCTATATCCATTTAATATTAAGTATAAAATGCAGTCAAATCGTATAGAGTATAAAATATTCTTTAATATTTATAATAACATCAAATGTGATAAAATTATATTTAACATAGTTTTTTCAAGAAAAACTGTTAAAATCTTCAAATGATGGTACTTCCGGTTGACCAATTGTAACCAAAATCTAATCAGCTCTTCATATGGATGTAACGAAGAAGTACACGAAAAAATTATAATTTTGGGAATTGTAGTATTAGAGTTATCGCAGACGAAAATTTTGTTACACACGCACACACATCCACACACACACACATCCACACACACACACACACACACACACACACACACACACACACACACACACACATACAGACATCATCGTAAAAATAGTAAATTCGTATTCTAGGGACCCTAAAACGTGCTTATTGATTAAAAACTCATCATCGAATTTTTTGACCTATACTATACTATACTTGTATATATTAATTAATGTTTACCTTTTTTTCATTTTAAAGAGGTTTTATAGCCCAGGAAATTTTCAATTTAGTAATTGGAACAAAAGCATTTTTACTGATTTTTGCCCAGAAAAATGCGCTGCATGACATATCAAAATTTTCCGGAAATCGGAGCCTGGGAACCTCCTGCCAATTGAGAAAAATGGCGACATATTTAGGTTTTGCTCATAACGATTATTAAAGATATTTAAATTATTCAAAAAATAATTTTACGTATTTAGTACTTAGTCTAATAGGTTTTACTATTTATAACAGTTTACATTCGTCGTGACATCGAAAAAAGTAAATTATCGATGATTTAAAAATTAAATTGTCAAAGTTTTCCTGCATTTTGTAATTTTTCATCTATGACTCTGATCCTGTTAAAGATACGATAACGCGGTTTAATAATTTGAATACACAATGAAATTCTCTTTCATATCATGTATAACACGATTTTTACAGGTAAACGATTTTTGAGTTACTAACACCTTAAACTTACATGAAATTACTCTAAAATTTTAAACTTTAAACATCTGAAACCACTTCGACACGTATGAAATACTTAATATTGTTTATCTTTCATCGAGTCGAAATTTTGAATGAGAAATTGAGAAATGAGTCCATTTTCAGATGTTAAACTTTTTCCAAAATTCCAAAATTTGACATCTATAGCTATCTGGATTCTGACTGTTGTACTCATTTGTAACTTTGCCTCATGCTTCTTCTTTATCGTTATCGAAAACCGCATTAGTTTTTTATTTTCAAATATACATACTATTATATCTTTCATTTTCACTATATTTAACAACACTTCTTTATTAGGATCAGTGTAATTTCTACCTATATCAAAATAAAAATATAATTAGAGGAAAATTATAAAATATATTTTATAAATAAATTAAAAACTTACATATTAATACTTTTTTAACGGAAAGTACAATTACAACGAATAAAATTACATGACAGTTACATTAACTGTCAAAAATCAAAACAGAACTGTGAATCTGTTGACAGATTCCTTGTTTTGGAAATCACGTTGGTGATTTAGAACATACGTTGATCTACAGGTCAGCTTGAATCCTTAATTAACTGATTTGTAATCAACGAATTCATGGTGAATTCGGCTATTAGAGATATATTAAACAATTTTTACCCGACGGAAGCACAAAAAAGATTTTGATGAAGAATGTACTATTCTGTATATTGTTACAATGTTTCAATCGAATTTCTGTCAAGAACGTAAGAAAATCAATGTAAAAAATTCTTCAAGCAATTCCCGATTAAATTTTCCAAGAAGAGTAAAATACAATTTAAGCACGCAATGTTACCAACCACTGTGCATTCATTATAAAGTAAATAATTACTTGATAATTACCTTATTAATTTGCAAGACAAAACCTTTGTCGTTTTGTCAGCAATAAAATAATTCAAATTAACCGTCAAAATTGTATAGCAAGGGGAATAAATTTGCACAACAAGGCGCAGTGTACGTCGCATGTATTTCGATTTAAATTCAAATCTATTTCAGCCGAGAATTCAAATTGTCAGTCACGGCATTCCGCGTAGAATAAGACGAGGAGCTAAACTTAGTTCATAGATTTCAAAAATAATAGCACGTATTTTTCCGAAGAGTATTGCAATTTGTTTTATTCAATGTTTTCATATTTATTTTATATCATACGTTCAGAATAAAAATAAATTTCTTCTATACATATTTTTAAAGTTTTGCTAAAATCGGTACTAGCGATGCACGCGAGGCGAGACGAGACGAGAAATATAAAATATCGATCTCGTCTCGTTTTCGGATCTGTAATCTCCATCTCGCTCTCGTTCTCGCACATTTTTTGGGTCTCATCTCGTTCTC
This sequence comes from Harpalus rubripes, assembly GCA_963082715.1. NCBI lineage: Eukaryota > Metazoa > Arthropoda > Insecta > Coleoptera > Carabidae > Harpalus > Harpalus rubripes. Next base: position 15,888,552 of record OY720448.1, read on the forward strand.
GCACGAGAGTCTCGCGAGAATCTCGCTATAAAAATAAGCGATTGCGCAATACGTATTTACGTAACTATTTAACTACAAGAGACAAGTTCGCACCAATAGCACCGTTTTCCATGTATTTGCAGTCGTTTGGTCGTATAACTATAATAAAGAGACGAAATACTAAATTCTGGTCACCAAATTATTTCAATACGAACATAATGTTTATTCATTTACGGTCACCAGAAAATGTGATAAGTTAGTAAATAATTTAATTTACCTCTAAAATATCCAATTTATCATCTAATTGTGATCTCTAAACTATTTCAATAAGAACACATTCTGTTATCAGTAAAACAAATTAAACATTTAAAAATTATTTTATGTAACTAAAAGTACCTACACTTTTTCCTTAAATATATGCCACTATTTAAAAAATATAAAGTCATAAAAAACCGCTACACTGGTAACCCGCTGGCAACCAATCACTCCGCTTCTCTCCCTGTTGGCTTCCATCGATGCTTAATATAACATCCTTTACTTTTCAGGGGCGACAAGAGTTTTATTAACCGTGGTTTTAACTGGAGTGATTTAGAGGCTGAAATATTAGAGAAAACTCGTTTGATTGGATGCAATACCGATTTTGTCTTTATTTTTGCAATTTCTCGCTCAGAGACCGATACTAATCGACTCTAAATAGACTCAAAAAATATTGTGAATTCATATAATTTTCACATTTACGTGTTCTATGCATGAATTAGCGTCTTTGTACGGTGCATTTTTCATTGAATTTATGAATCAAAGCTATAAAGTTACAAACACTTTTTATTGCGAGATTCTCGCGAGATTTCTCGCTTCTCGCACTTGTTATATCGATCTCGCCTCTACGTGCATCACTAATCGGTCCAGTTTAATTTCCCAATATTTTAGTGAAATTTTAAAGATTAGTGTTGCCGCGAGACAAGATTTGTCGAGATTTTACATTATCTCGATCTCGACATTTTTTTTATATTATTATTAAAACCAATCTTGATCTTGAGCAACAATATTAAAATCGATCTCGATCTTGAGGTCGAGATCTCGACGATCTCGACTTTTCGGCTATTGTCGTGCAAATTCGTTAAGATTCGTTCGCTCGGACGTATTGAATTTGCGCATTAGCGCATTGCACATGTGAATGCGTAACATGTTTAGACCTGTGACTTGGCTGTGTGTAATATATTTCATGAGATTTCAGGTGTAACCGTGTATCTTCCATTCTGAATTAATAAACGTGTTAAGTCAAGTCATCTTTGATCTGCCCTCATACCGCATAAAATCTGCACACATCCTACAATACTAATTAATGTATAATCAAACACGAAAGTTGTATTTTTTATTCCGATTTTACAATTTTTTGTCTCTTATTTGTTTTTAATACGTATGTCCCAGAATGAATAAACTCAGTAAAAAGTGTATAGTAAATATAAATACATATTAAAATCAAAACGATGATACTCGGCTGCAAGAGGATAAATACAGCTGCTTTATTCACATGGCTGATTTACCCGATATCTTCTTGTTATAAATACATATGTCTATATACGAATAAAACACAATACGAGTACATACTATATTTATAAAAATATATTGTTATTTTCTTAAAATTTTAGGAAGATAAAAATAATAATTTTTTCCTATACACTTCGAAAGCGATGACATCAAAATCGAGCGGGAATTACAATACCTGAAATATTGTTGAAATATGTATCCGGTTGGTAAGTGTGGCCGTGGTGAACAAATCGGTTTATCGGTCAATTTATATAAATATCATCTGGGTGCAAACTTAAGATTGGTTATGTGTATTTTTCACCACGGCCACACTTACTAATCGGATACGTATTTCAAGAATATTTCAGGTTTTGTAATTCCCGCTCGATTTTGACGTCACGCGTTTGGAGTTTATCAAAATTGCAAGTAAATAGACCATTTTCATTGGTGTTGTGCGCTTGATTAGAGTGAGAGGTCAGAATTGCCCTGTTAAATTATTTACATGTCAGATGAGGAATGAAACTTCGTCATTTTCTTCACAAAATGTGTGTTAATAAAACTTTTTGTGAAGAATAGGACAAGTTTCATTCCTCGTCTGATAATTCCTTCACGATAACTCAGCAATTGTAATTATTATTTACATGTTGATGATATGGTCAACTAACTTCAAAGTTGTTTATGTAATACTGTCATCTCTCATTGCCAAATAAAAAAAAAATTATGGTTGGGATACATTGTTGTGTCCCGGGGTGCAAAAACAAATCAAATTAAAACAAAAATCTTGGCATTATTATCTGCGGATGGTAACAGCTGACACTGTTGAGTTGAGAGATCAGCAGAGGTCATGTTAAGGTTGCTTTGTAGAAAATACAAATTATTTAAAGTTTCAAAAATTAGTAATAGATGTCTCAATCTCAATGAAAATTGTATAAACGTATTTATAATAAAACTGCCTAGTATTATGTACAGTACTGATGAAATGAAATAAATGATCGAAACTTGTGTATGAATAATTAACAAGTTTTTCAAGATCAAGATCTCGCCTAATCTCGTCAAGAATTGAAGTATGTAATCTCGTCTAGTCTCGATCGAGTATTTGACTGAAATTTATTTGGATCTTGATCTCGAAAATTTACTCAAGACGAGACGAGATCAAGAAAAATCTCGTCTTGGCGGCAACACTATTAAAGATATATAAGGTGTTAACAATTTCTCGAAATTTCAGTGAAACAGAATTTATTCTTATAACACCGACGTTTCGGTGCACACTTGCACCTTGCAACCTTCTTCAAGATAATAAGATCTTACAAATTGTTACAATTTATGTACACAGAATATATTCGTACTTTTAAATATTCAGTTTTTACACATCGTAGATATAAATTAAACCAAGCCCATATACATCCTTTTTCTCTTAAAATCGGCAACAGAGTTCTTTGCACCGAGACGTCGGTGTTGTACGAATAAATACTGTAGGAGAGGTGCAACGAAAATTACACAATTTGCGAAACCATGTAAATGTACAGGGTGGAGCAACTGGCTGTATTTGTTTGATTGCGGCTAAAGTATTAAGAGACAAGGAAATATGTATAGGACAAAAATGTTGCAAACTTAAAAATATTTTGCATTATACAGAATCTTCCATTTACACTGTGCTGCCACCAAATTTTTTTTAAATGGAACAGCCTGTATATTTTTGCATATTTGGAATCAACATTATGTTCTGCATATAGTAGTGCACTTCAATAGGTTTTTGACGATTTAATTTTTTTTTAGTTTAGTTCAGTAAACATGCGTAAAGCTGTTCCTATACTCTGAATTTTTGTATTAAAATTAGTTTTTTAATTTTTTGTATACTGTATTCACATCGTAGTTATTTATTACGAAAATGTTTTTCCCAATATCTTTCACTCGTTGATAAAAATCTGATTCAATAATTATTTAAAATGGGATTGAAGGACCAGAAAGTGAAATATGTTGTTTTCTCAATAGAAAAAGCTAGAAGGTCCACGTAAAGTATATTTATTTTGAAGTACGGACGTTTCGGGTTTTCAGAAAACCCATCCTCAGCTAATTAACATAGTTGTACAATAGTTATAAACATATTACAGGTGAACTGTTAAACAACGTGGTCTACATATTACGTTAAAAGATTAAGTTCGCGAGATCCCCATTCTAGCTCGGGACCAATAATGCGTCCGTCTCCACTAGGCATAATTTCTCTCGCCTATGGTATCGGTTTACGTTTCCACCATATTTACGAAGCATCCCGCGCGGTCGAATTCAACGCGGTCGAATTCCACGCGGTCGAAATCCCACGCGGTCAAAATTCCATGCCGTCGAAATCCCACGCGGTCGAAATGTACCCCCACCACTTTGTCCGTTCTACAGAAATTGAAATATTTCCACGCCGTCGAATCCCACCCGGTCGAAATGTTACACGATACAAATCCCTCGTTCCCGTACCGCTGTCTGTCTCGATCGTATTGCATTCTAAGAATCTATGCTTCGTGGTAGTTCCGCGCGAAAGATAATATATTTTTAAAAAATGAAAACATATTATTATACAATAAACTATTTAATGAATGAAGCAGGAAAAGAATTTACCTACACATTTTAAGTAAAATTATTGATATTTCTGGTCCGCCATTTTAGATTAGCTCTCATATTATGTGAATAAGCAGTTCATTCTTTATTTCAGTTGGAAAATTATGTATTATTGTGGTTATTATAAATCTTATGTTGCTTTTATTTCTAAATATATTTTCTTCCACTCGGCATATTTTGACAATAACGGTAACTTGATGTATTTACACATACTTGTCTACTTAAAAATAAATTTTATAATATTAAATAACTAGTAAATTATCATGTTTACTTAAGATGGATAGGTAAATTCTTTTCCTGCTTCATTCATTAAATAGTTTGTTATATAATAATATAATATATTTTAAAATTTCTTTTTAATATATTATCTTTGACGCGGAACTACCACGAAGCATAGATTGTTAGAATGCAATACGATCGATAAAGAGAGCGGTACGGGGACGAGGGATTTGTATCGTGTAACATTTCGACCGGGTGGGATTCGACGGCGTGGAAATATTTGAATTTCTGTAGAACGGACAAAGTGGTGGCGGCACATTTCGACCCGCTGGGATTTAGACCGCGCGGGATTTTGACCGCGCGGAACATACTCCATATTTATTCCTACCTCCATGTTCACGAGCAACAAACGCTCTCCAGTGGATATTGACCTGAGTTCTGAGAGTAATTTGTGACAGAAACTCTCCGGCTACTGTCTGACCTGCTCGCGAGAGTAAAACTCACAGAAAAATACTCTCACGTGGACACAGTCATGAGAGTACTCTCGAGAGCAACTCTCAGAATTTACTCTCACGTGGACAGGCCCTTTAACTTGAAGTACATAGCATAATCTGACTTGACAATCATATCAAAATTATCTCTATTTAACAAAATTAATTTTGATGTAACTATAGTGCATGAATAAATTCTGTCGGTGTCTGTAAATCTGCATATATGTAAATATATATTTATATTTAAACCTATTCACGGTTGAAATAGCTTTATTTTACCAAATTTGGAATAAATTTTCCTCGAGAACAGGGAATTTAATTCATGTGGGATCTTGAGATTGTTTCTGTTAATGATGTCATACTTTATTGATTTAATTTTCTTTATTCGCATAGATATCGCGGACTATAATACAGTGTGTTAAAAAAACTCGGAGTAGGCTATTAACAGAGAAACGTATATCTGATCTTTATTCAATTCAAAAGTCAAGTTGTCAAAATTTTCCTGAAATCTTTGTACCAGACGCAGCAAAAGAATATTGCCATTCGCCGTATTCTAATTATTTCCATTTCTAAAATAAGATTCAATTTTTGACAATATCTCGTGTCAAATTGGCATTTAATAAAATACTTTTAAAATGACATACCTACGTTTCTTTGGTCATAGCTTAACTCGAATTAGTTTTTTTAACACAATCTGTATAACAGGAATTTATTTTTGAGTTTAGAGGAGAGTGGAACATTTTATGAGCAAGAATTTTTCATTTTATTAGTAGTAGTAATAATATTATTAGTTCTTTCTTCTGGGCTATTAAGCCCAGCTGTACCACTTATAGTTAAATTTTAACTGTTTTTTAAATTGACAATATCGTATAGAAACGAAATGTCAAATGGGTTATTAAAAATATTATTGTAAAATAAAATTTCAATATGCACTTTTTGTGTTAACTTGTTAAAAGGAGCAACTGAGCATTAAAGATCTGACATAACGAAGCAGAACCAATTCCTGAAAATACAATCCATGTTTTGATTATATTATCAGTTATGAAAATATTTATGTTTACTTTTAAGACAAATTAGTGATTAAGAATGGAGTGTATTTCCCAATTTTTATTGTATTTCCTATAAAAATAATTATTTGTTTACCTAGGCACTAAAGTATAATTTTTTATTACGAATATGGCTATCGCCTCGTAGAATAAACTATATGAGTAATATAAAAATACTTTAATGCCGTGGTATAGGTACATTATATTTTTTCCGAAATCGGTAAATTAATAATTAAAAATATAAATAAATAGCATTGTTTTGTATTTGTAAGACGTTACATCAATTGAATGCTAGCTGTTGCATTGGAGTTGGCTGTGGTAAGAAATGTACTGTCAAAGATCTGTCAAATACTTTAACGTCCGACTGATATATTATTATCTTAACAACCCTGTTTTCAGGGTTATTATATACCAAATAACACCCAAGAGGGTGCTATGAGTTGTTGCTATGGTAATATTGTCAAAAAATTGATATTGATACTCGGATGAAGCCTAAAAAACGAGCAGAAGCATTCATAGCCTACCTACTCCGTAAATTTTATTAAAACTGTTTGATCCGTAATTCGTAGAATATTAAATTATAGTCGGATATTAAACGTTGAACGCACCACGGGAGTTAAACGGACAATAATGCCTTCGGTCAAAGTACACATCTCGGGCCAGTGGCTCAGACGTTATTGTCCTTATAACACCCTTGATACGTTAATTACCATAACGTCCGACTGGTATGTTATTATTATAACAACACTGCTTTCAGGGTTGTTATATACCAAATATCACCCAAGAGTGTGTTGAGTTGTTGATATGGTAATGTTGTCAATAAAATGAGATTGATACTAGGATGAAGCCTAAAAAATAAGCAGAACCATTCATAGCCTACCTACTTCGTAAATTTTATTAAAACTTTCTGATCCGTAATCCATAGAATATTAAAAAATTATAGTCGGACGTTAAACGTTGAACGCACCACGGGCGTTGAACGGACAACACTCTGAATGTAAAGTAATTTCTAATCATGGTTGCTGGACGACGAAACACAATGATTAATTCTTTTGGTTTAAAGCGGATATGTAAATGTTTTCCTGCTACCCGTACGTCCACGTGCCATTCTGCTCTTAGCCAATTGATGTTTCCTCATTTAAAACTTTAAAAGTTGCACGAGTGGTCGAAACAATACTTTAAGAAACGAAGTTTAACTTACTGCTCTTTAAAATACAGGGTGTTTCAAAAAAATACTGACAAATATCCAAGAGTTGTAAAAGACATCAAATAAATATAAATAAATGTATCATCACGGCTTATTACCTATTTATGAGTGTGCCAATCTACTTTGTACACAGATATCGGTAGGCCATCGCTTTTTGATAAACCCATGTCCGCATATTCTGTCAATTTCTTTTATAAAAAGTAAATTTAATAATGAATGTTTATTTGATTGAAGAACATGTCTTTATTAATAAGAATTATTATAGTATAGTGGAAAGGATTTTCAAAGAATACGGTATTAATTTTCTATAAGTTAGATTTATATATACCTATATATATATATATATATATATATATATATATATATATATATATATATATATATATATATATATATATACAGGCTGTTCATTTTAAATGGGCCACCATTGCTATCTCGAGCTACAAGGATGGTTAAATGGGCAAACAATTTCTATTTCACAAGACAAATTTAAATAAAGAAAAATATTTTTTTCTACCAGTGGTTTTAAAAATACAAGACCTAACTTTTTTTTATTTTAAATGAGGTCATATTTTTTTTATTTGCTCATTTGTTAGAAAATTTAATTTTTGAATTCATTGATATAATATTTTTATACCCTTACATAACGATTTTTTTTTAAAAAAACGCATGTAAAGTTTTTACCAATTTGATTAAAATATGGCTATAATAAGAGTGCCATGAATTAACAAAATTACTACTTTTTTTTATTACATAGAATTAGAGTGCCTTGACCGAAAGACGTGAATGTTTTGTTCTTGTAAGTGATCACAAATGTCAACATAAACAAAATATTCACGTATTTCTTTCATGACACTCTAATTCTGTAAAAAAAAATTAACACGTATTCGTTTTTTTTCCATTCATGATACTTTTATTATAGCTATATTTTAATCAAATTAATATTAAATTTTACATGCATTTTTGTCAAACAAATCGTTATGTAAGGGAATAAAATAATGAATGAGCAAATAAAAAATATATGATCCCATTTAAAATTAAAAAGTTAGGTCCTGTATTTTGAGAACCACTGGTACAAAAAATAATTTTTCTTTTCTTTAAATTTGTCTTGTGAAATAGAAATTGTTTGCCCATTTAACCGTCATTGTAGCTCTTATAGTTCTCGAGATAACAATGGTGGCCCATTTAAAATGAACAACCTGTATATATAATGAAAATCAGAAACAAGAAAATAAGTGTCATGGCTTTCTGACGAATTAACAGATATATTGAAATTTCCTTTTAAAATTGTGAAGAAACTAGAAACAAAAAAATGTAAAAACAGTTTTTAGTTCGTAACAACTTTGCTGTAAAATGAGCAGGGGGGCAGGAAATTAGTATAGAACTAAAATTCCATGTTCAGTCTCTATGTTCACTCCTAACCGCTGTCATCACCCGGTAATTGAATATACGCTCAATGTTCGTATATTCAAAAATATTCGCAGTTATACTTGGTTTATTTGCAAAATAAAGCATTTTGATTGGTTTAATTCTTGAGGGAAATAGTCATTTCAATATGGTTTCAATTCAACGCGTGTTGAATAATAAATTATTACATATTGCTGAGTGTATCAATCTCTTTCGAACATTGGGTCATTCTTATTCGGTGTCCCAATGTTTTTCAACATTAAAACGTTATAGACAATTCCGTGTTCTTTTTCTTACAGAAAGAAATTAAAAAGGAATTGCCCCAGTCAACCATCAAGTTGAAAGTTTGAAAATTCCTCGTGGTATTTATTTTTCATGAAGTTGCGAGGATTAAACCAGGGATAAGAAAACACTGACACATCCGTTTGTATAATTCAGAAGGAAAGGCCGTCTTGAAAAAAGATTCAGCAATATTCACCGAAGCCTTTTCGCATAAAATCGTCATAAATAACGCTGGAACACGCATAGAATTTCTTGCGAATTTCAACGCTAGCTTTGGGATTTTGAAAGAAAGAGATACTTTAGAAAGCTGCAAAATTCGACGCAACGATTTTGGCTGCGCTACTATAATGGCTTCGAAAATTAACCCCGACTAGATAGTAGTGCCCCAATTTCACTTTTTGTGAATTGGTTTTTTTCTTAAAGATGTGTTCTGTTTTCTATTCACTCTTTATTTGTCAGTAAAATTTTGTGAGCCTTTCAATATAAAAATTTGTACAACATAAAAGACAGATATGAATGTTACTGTAGTCGAATTAAATATTAAGAGGAGTCCATTTTCCACAAATCCTTCCTCATCATTTATACATAAAGATTTGTGTTCAACAGATTATTTCAGCAATTGCTAATAACTTATGAATAAACTCATATTACATACAAAAACAAAATACAGTATTATTTTTTTCTTTATAAACGTATCTTAAATAAAGAGGATTGCGTTATATAACCAGTTGTAGGTCTAATGGTTTGGGTTCGAATAGACGATGATCACACATTTAGGCGACAAAATAATAGATCAAAAATGCTAAGCAAATAATAGTTATAGTGCCGTCAAGTAAGGCTTGATTTACATTAGCGGTACAATGACGGTACAAAAACGGTACGATTCTTCTTGGTCCAATGTATTTTAATGGACCCATTTACATCTACGTTCTCAGTATGATGACGGTACGATGACGGCCCAGCGATATTTACTGATTTACTTTAGCAAGACGACTACGGTACAGTATAGTTTTGTTTCTATTGAAAAAATATTGTATATCATAGTAACAGCGTAGTATTTCCATGCAAGGGGGAGTGGAAGGTTGCGTTTGAAGAGTAGGTGCACGTCAAGTTGACGTTCATGCCAAAATCAGCCGAGTGAAAGTTAACATATCCGCCATTGCGTGTACAAAAAATTTGCTTAGATAATCTAGAGGTCTAGATGATTGAAACCCGAATAAACGGGGTTCCACTCATACTGAAACCTGAAAGTGCTATGAATCTACATTCCTATAATGTATAAGAGCACAACGAGCCTGGTGGAAATAACGGAAATAACACCTACGATACAAACTACTTATGAAGTACGAAGTAGTTTTACGCTTTATATCCAGACACGTCAACCCTAAATACATTCTCAATAAGAAATAAATATATCCCTATACACAAACTAGCTATATATGTGTCGCCCACATATTCGTATTACAATAACATAGGTAACGATTTATTCCACCCTATACGTCAAGTAGACATCAGCACAATTTACACAATTTACATTTACATTTACATCATGTGTAACATTGCGGAGACCAAGTATGAGGATATATTCCTATAATGTTGTTTGATTTATTTTATTTGTCTGTGAATTCTACACAGTATATATTTTAAATATTTTATTTTTTATTGTACCCTACACTTGATTTCTTCATTCATTTTATTTGTTTGTATATTATATTATGTATTTATATAGTATATGTTAGCCCTGTAACAGGATTCTGTTGGGCAATAAAGTTTATTATTAATATTATTATTTTTATTATTATTATTATTACCCCTGCTGTTTTTCAATCCGCTATAAAGTATACAAATATTTGTGTATAAAATAAACCCACATCATAGATATTGATATTGAACTCGTACTACATATTAATGTTTTTATAAATACATATTTTATTTCGTCTCATGAAAAATGTTATTAAATTAAGCAATAGCTATTTGTGTATTAAGAGCGCAAAATGAGTAGTACTGTAAGTACAAAGCGTACATTTTATTTTGTTTTTATGGTGGAGGACTGTAGAAAAAATCTTGTGTGTGTTTCGAGCGCAAATGGACATTGTCGATCTCTCAATCGACAAGTCCATTTGCGCTCGAAACACACACAAGATTTTTTCTACAGTCCTCCACCATAAAAAAATTATATGTACACTTTGTACTTACAGCACTACTCAACAGTTTAGCAGTGAAGATAGGAACGTATTCAAATATGACCTCAAGATATTGTTTTGGCTTACGTTTTTACAAAAAATTAATGCCAATTTTGTAATGAATATTATAAGTTCTGTATAATTTATTTGTTTTAAGTACATTAAACTAGTGCAGTGGAAAAGTGGATGTCCACTGGGAGCGTTCACACCAAATTTTTGCAGGTGGCAGCACAACTGTTCACACAATTTATTTTATATATAATTTTAATTTATCGATACTTTCCATTCTTCTTGAGCTATAGCTTCAATCTACTCTAAGCATTTTATACTTTCGTTTTGTAAATAAATGCCATATTTTATTTTCACAGCATTGCGGCATATGTTTGGTTATGTAATATACCGACAGAGCAGTTATATGTCAGATTGACTTGTGAAGGTGGTAAATGTGTAACTATAGTGTCATTGGTTTCTGACTAAACGTTTCTATTAATAATGTAGAAAAGTGACAATTCTCAACATTGTATAGTTAGAAATTTGGACAGCGAGCGTTGTTCTACTTTGTCGCGCATGAGCGGCAAAGTGACATTTTGCGTTGACAAAAGAGAGCGCAAATGGCTACTTTGTATATAGACTGTAGAAAAATATTCAAGCAGTTTGAAATTTCTCGTTATATCCCGTCCATGTCGTCATTAAAAACAATAATAATTTTAAATGTAAATGTTTTAAGTTGGAAATTGGTTCATGCTCCATCATTTTTTTTTAATGTTCGATTTTTTATCTTTCTCCTGAGAACAGAGAATATATTTTTTAAAATTATTTTTTGACGACTTACTGACTACTTCATTACGTTTATGACAATAGCCAAACTTTTGTTTTCTTTAGAAGATGTCATTTTGGTTTAGCTGCTTGGTGACAAGGTAACATTTTGTTTGAAATCGTAGCGAAATGGAACCTGGATGTATTATCGCAAGGTACAAAATAACGATGTATTAGATACAATAAACCACTACTGAGTTGAACAAAACATACATAACCCCTTTTTCTAAGAGCTGAGCTACTGGTCATATGTCTCATATAACACATGCTCTTTTTCGTTTTCTCTCTTTTTATAATCTAGTATGGATTACGTCACAGGACTTTAATATGGCCCGTAGAATAGTTATTTTTGTAACATATACGGGAAATTTTAGGAAATTAGTGATTCTGAAACGCATGTAAATTTTTTGGAACGAAAATAAGAAAAATCACTAGAGTGCGAATTTGCTATTTACACGCGCCATGTAACTGCGTCTTATATATATATATATATATATATATATATATATATATATATATATATATATATATATATATATATATATATATATATATATATATATATATATATGAATTATGATATGTACTCGTACTCCTTATTCCCTACAAACGATTACAAGTATCCGAAACCAGTACAGCGGTTTTTGATATTTTTATTGTTACTTCCCGCTACCCTTGGTAAGGGAGGTATAGGGATCGTGCTAAAAATCGCATATCGAGATTTTGGTAAATGACCACGTTTTAAGGTCCCTAGAATCCAATTTTAATATTTTCACGATGATGTCTGTGTGTATGTATGTGTATGTGTGGATCCTTTACTCTAACTCAAATACTATCATTCATAAAATTTTGAAACCTTGTATTTCGAACTTTTTCTGTACTGGAAAGAGCCCATTAGATTTTGGTGTAAATCGGATAACCGGAAATGGCACTTTACTAGACGCTCAAACTAGTTTTTTTTTCTAAAAATACTTTTAAATGTTATTTTTTCGAGATTACTATTATTATAAAAATTAAAGATTATTAAAATTTCTACGTATTTGCATTAATACTTTTTCTATATATTTTATAGACTATTTCACTCATAAATTTATAAGCCAATCCTAATTCAGGAATCTACCTAGTTACCAAGTTTCATTTTGAAAAAAAAAAACGTCACAAAATTTTTTTCGCGCCCTTTAAGCCAATAAGATGTTGTATTTTTACAAGTAAGTAAGTTTTGATAAGCGAAATTTTTTTGACGTTTTAGAAACATATTGTTTACATACCTGTCAAAGTGTGTACATTTCAGTGTTATCAGTTTTTATTAGAAACGAGTCGATTCGGTCAGGAATCTATTTAAAACATTGAAAAAGCAAACTTAAATATAATACCTCAAAACATAATTAGAAGATTTTTGTCAAGAAAATATATGTATATATAAATGATTACCTGATTTTTATTTTGAAAATAGTCATCCGAATAGGTACCATTCGTGGTTAAATTTTATCCTGCAAAAATTTTCCGATTGCTTTACTCGAGCCTGTTGCCAATTTATCTCGTGACATTGATCAAAAATCACTCGTTTGACAACACGTGATTTTTTTGTCAATGTCACTCAATAAATTGCTAGGCAACCAGCTCTTGTAACAATCAGAATTTTTTTCCGGGAAAAATTGACCACTTATGATATTATATATGATAAATTTATAAAATTATCTATAAATTTAATCACGGAGTCGACGCTTTAAACAAGCAAATCTCCTTGGTTAAACAGTTCATATCTTAAATGTATGTAACTGACAGATAAATGTCACTGTCAAAGAACTAATCATTTCAAATTAATAACAGTAACGTTTTAAAAAGAAAATAGTAAATAGAGCCCTAGTTATAACTAAATATGTAAGTATATATATATATATATATATATATATATATATATATATATATATATATATATATATATATATATATATATTTAAATTAATAAAAATTAAATAGCGGGAGGTTGATGTTGGCCACATCAGATTTTTTAGTTTTAAAATGTAGGTAATGACTTACAATAATTATAAACACTAAATTCGTTTAACATTAATACCTTCATTCGTTATAAACGAGTTCAAATATATTTCAAAATAAAATAAATAAATGAATAATATCATCACGGCATATTACCTATTGCTGGGTGTGCTTATCTGCTTTGTACACAGTAATCGGTATTTCCAAATATAGCGATAAATGTAAATCCAGGAGGGCTGTGCTGTGACGTAACAACTAGTATGCAAGCATATTTATGTACAATTTTTGCTAGATGATTATAAATGTTTCAAATATATCACGTGGAATTAACATCTACATAGGAGTACTGTGTAAAACATAATAATAAATCATACAACTGGAAATATTGATATTTCTGGAAAATATGATTACTAAAAAAAATTTCGCCGCAACTAGAACAAATTCATTTGAAATTGAGCTTGCATTTATTTCATTCCCAGAATATTGTATGAAGTTTACTTGTGAACAGCAATATTTTCATTACGTACCTAAAAATAGTTTTATTAATTCACTTTACTGGATAATAAAATAACAAACACGTCCACGGAGACAAAAACAGTTAAAATTAAATTTTACAGCCACATGTATTGCACTTAACACCGCCAATAATTAACCCGCTTCATTAAGCCGAATCAAAATTGAAAATCCATAAATTCATCATCGTCCTTGTTCAGAACAAGAGCACCCATCGATTTTATTCTTTCAATTCGTGTCACGAGAACAATTTATGATACTCTAATCATCGGAAACGATTTTTTTTATGAACCAACACGGTTCGGCCGTTTGGAGATGCTTTGCAAAGAGCACAAAAGCCTGTAACAAACGTTAAAAATTGTTATTGTTATTTTTTTCCGATACGGTAAATTATTGCCGTTTGTTAGAATTATATCGAGCATACCTATAACAAGATAATGGCAGATAATTTTTGTAATTTGTTATCAAAGATGAGTTTACTAAAATGCTTCATTGTGATGAAAATAAAAAAGACCCGAACATTTAATATCAAACCACGCCTTATTGGGATTATTTTTTACCTTCCGTCACCTTTAGGTAAGGAAGGTATTGTCTTTGGTCAAAAATTTCGGTGGTGAGTTTTTAATGAATAAGCACGTTTTAAGGTCCCTAGAATACGATTTTGCTATTTTTACGATGATGTCTGTATGTATGTGTCTGTATATGTGTGTGTATATATGTGTGTGTATGTATGTGTGTGTGTGTGTGTGTGTGTGTGTGTGTGTATGTGTGTGTGTGTATGTGTGTGTATGTGTGTGTATATGTGTGTATATGTGTGTGAGTGTGCGTGTGTGTGTATATGTGTGTCAGTGTGTGTGCGTGCGTTCGTGTGTGTGTGTGTGTGTGTGTGTGTGTGTGTGTGTGTGTGTGTGTGTGTGTGTGCGTGTAACAAAATTTTAGTCTACGATAACTCTAGTACTACAATTCCAAAAATTATAATTCTTTCGTATTCCTCTTCGTTGCATCCATAAGAAGAGCTGATTAGATTTTGGTTATAATTGGTCAACCGGAAGTACCCTCATTTGAATATTTTAACAGTTTTTCTTGAAAAAACGAATGTTATCATTTTTTCACATTTAATGTTATTATAAATATTAAAGAACATTGTATTCTCTATACGATTTGACTGCATTATATACTTCATATTAAATGGATATAGAGTTATAAAATTATAAAAAAATTAAATTTAATAAATTAGCTAGCTATGCTAGAAACAGCTACTGCTACTATATTAAAAAAATTCTGATTGAAAGATGTCAGTGTCAATTGACATATTCGTAGTATATTTGTGTTATAATTTTACTCAAAACATAGGATCTTTTTGCTTAAAACCTTCTGTATGGAATTTATATAAAATACATACAACTGTCGAAAGGTAATGTACATACAATAAATTTAAAATCTTTGGCAAGGAACTTTCTGTGTGGATTTTATAGAAAATACATAGGTATTTACGAAAATTCTGCCGGTAGATACCGCATCTACCGACTGTGTTCGAAAACACGATTGGTTAAAAGTTACTGTGATGCAAAGCGAAGTGTACGCGTTAAGTGCAAATGTGGTTAAAGTATGACTCTGCTCAGTTTGCTAACTACCTACATCAAATTTCTAACCTGTTTCAATTTTTTTATAGGTTATGGATCTACCCTGTTTACCATGTGTTCTTAAAATGTCGATTCCGGTAGCTATAACCAGATAAACAGCTGTTTACCGGTAACAGTTCACAGGTAGAATTTTCGTAAATGCCTCATATAACTGACGGAAGGTAATGTGCTGGCCACATCAGATTTTTTAAAAATATAAAGTGCCATTTATATGTTTTAAAGTTGTTTAGCAGAAGTGGTTGCACGAAACAATATCGATAGCTCCAATTTCTCCTTATTACGTATCTATATTAATATTTGAAAGTGCATTGGCTGCCGTGCTTCCGACATCGGTTAGTTTGGAAAAAACTAAATAATAACCGGTGCCGGTTGCTTTAATATGTCTTTCGCGACTACAGATATGGGAACCGGCGTTTTGTGCGCTAGGGTAGGTTTTTATAGGTTATAACATTATTAGAGAAATAGTCAAATCCAAACTCATCATTTTTTACAATTTAGTGCAAATAATAATTATTTTCAATTAAATTTATTTTTCTAAAAAAAATTGGCTTATGTCAATAATAATGAATAATAGGAGGAGTCTAAGGTTAAATATAATTAAAACTAATAAAATTATCTACCCTTTAACTTCAAAATTAATTTTAATGAAAACTAAATACGTAGGTATTTCAAAAACTAAGTTCTCATCATCAGTAGTACAAAAAGGATAAGTTAAACAGAGTAGTTAAGATGCCAGAGGTCCTAAAAACAAAGTTTAATGATTACCTATACAATAAGATTAATTTCGTCTTATGATATTGAGTCACTAAAATTTAAATCGTGCAAAAACAAATAGAAATTAAATTAGTACCGCTTTAGTTAAAAAAATTATAACAATAAAAACAATGATTAATTAAAATAAAGAAAATTTAATTATAATGGAAATGACTAACCAATATTTTCACCACCGATTCCTAAACCGTTGCCTAGCTAGGAATTTCCTAAATTTAAGAAGTGCCTATACAGATATTTATCAATTTTGGATTTCACTAAACAAAGTAATGCCCAGCTGGGAGTTATCTACGTAGGCTTCAAAATATTTGTAATTTATATTATATTATATTTGCACACTGAAATAAATGAATAATTCTTATATTTTATGAAATTTGTCAATTGTATTTGTCAACATTGGAAATTATGTGGAGTTATTATTATTACGTTGAGGTAGGTATACAAAATTAAATTTAAAATGAAAAATTTTTTACGATAAACATAATTTTATAATTTGTATTACAGAAAAGGAAATTATAAATAAAACAAAGATGGAAATAATCAAGAAGTAAATATAAATGTCAAAAATAGAATAATTAATGCAAAAATAGAAACTGAATCATCTGATTTTAAATAAAAATTTAAAATAAGACAACCGGCAGGCATATGACACATGGATTTGACATTATTGTAAAATATATGAATTTAATTATATGTGAATGTAATTTCCCAAAATATAAAATGAAGAGTAATAACGATATATTTATATGTATTTACTAATTAATTTTGTTTCATATATATATATATATATATATATATATATATATATATATATATATATATATATATATATATATATATATATATATATATATATATATATATATAATGCTATATTCTAATCTGAAGTAATTCTTTTTCAAAACAATTTTTCATCACAGAGTTTAAAATAATTTGTTCTTTCTTTTCTATCTTGTGCAAGTCTTTCTATTTCTTTGTTAGAACTATCAAAATATTTAATAAATTGTACAATTTAGCGATTTGAGCATCAACTAGATACCTAGCTAAATAATCCCTAAATCGAGATAGGGAATGCTTAGCGGTTGGTGAAAACGTGGTGAAAACGTAATTTTGCTAGTTAATGCCTATGTGGTGCACATCGAGTACATAGGCATTACTTAAATTTTAGGAATCGGTAGTGAAATCGGCCATAAATAGGGCAAGACATTTTTAACCTTACATGCTAAAACCTCTGGCAGATACCAACTACGTAAAATTAATATTTGTTTTAAGTTGTCACACCTTAGTCCGGAAATTTACCCGTAATTCCAAAAAAAAAAAAAAAAATTGGCAAAGAAACACCTCTAAGACTGAACAAAAAGTCCATTGAATCGATAAATCGTAGTTGGCCGAACGTAAAGTTTTCGTTTTGTTAGATGATAGTTCTCTGATAATTTAAAGCTATTTTAGTGGAAAAAGAAAAGAAAAGAAGGCTTCGAGATTTGTAAAAACTGATAAAAGGTCCTTGTTTTCCTTCGCTTAATAATATACTTAATAGTTATTTGGTAAATATATAATTTAATTACCTTCAACTATATGTCAAATAAACGTATTTGTAATTGTAAGCTACCTAATAAGTTAAGAGTCAAATTTTATTTGCAATTAAATTTTTTAACAAAACATTAGAAACTTTAATTTATAGAAAAGTAATGTCAACGAACAACAGTATAAATATAAACAGTAGTTGCCTTTGATCTAGCGATTCGACAGCACATCGGCTAAGCTCCGCCTCCTGGTATCCAGATGTGAAATAAATTGTTGAAGACGGGAACATACAATAGGGTTGTTGCAAGAATTTTTATATGCCTTCTAAATATTAAATTTAAAAGATGCCATTATTTAAATTACTTCAAATTTGAAAATATCACCAAATATCCATTAGATATTTCACAATTAATTTTTGAAATTTGGAAATTTTGAAAAAGTCACGTGATCTGAAACAGAATGTGACGTCACAGCACATACATCTTCATCGGGTACAATTGGTCCGTTTAAAGTGTCAATTCTTTGTGTTTTGTCACTAGTGTTATGATAAATATATTGTCAAACAAGTGTCAAATTTCGTGTTAGATAATAAAAAAATCAATATAAAATGAGTAATTTACAGTATCGTAATGCGACTTCTTGCAAAAATGCTGCTAGGAGCAAACCTGCTATTGTATTTATAAGTATGCCAAAAGATGCGAAGGAAAGAAAATTGTGGCTGGAACAAACAATCGTTTTCTGATATAAATTTAGCAACTTTCCAGCTATCGACTTTCCGACTTAACTTGAGTGTAGTCCATTAGTCATTATTACTTAATTATAATGGGAAATGTCAGCGTCAAATGTCAAATTAGAAGTTCGTTATTAACATGTGACAAACTATCGCCTACGTTTATTCATCTAAATAACAAAAATAAACGAAGGTGATAGAAAAACTGTTTTTCTATTGGCTGTGAATCACGTAATGTATGTGTTTTTCAACACAGGAGTGGGGGGTTGTTTTTCATGACTATTTTTGGCGCCAATCTTTTTATTTAATTATTTTCAAAAATAACAAATTATTAAAAATTTAATTATTAATAAGTAAAATATTGCATAAACTTTCATTTAAAATACTTTCTGAAAAAATGTAAAACAGGCTCATTGTTGGGTGTGTCTGTTTGTTTCAGAAATGCGATAGTAGGTTGATAATGCGATTAATTTATTTAATGATTAAGAATGCAATTAGTTTAAGGTTATATAACGTAATTACTCATAAATTGGATTTGTTAAAAATTGTAAATTGGGATTATATTATTAAGTGAATATAAATTTAGAGGCAAATCGTGCAGCAGAAATGTTTGAATAAATGACACTGGTATTTCTGTGTAAAATACCTATCGACTAATGACAAAAAAATGCTCTCTCGCTCTGTGAATTGATTACACATGAGTTGTGCAGGTAGACTACAATACAGAATATTTAACTGTCATCGGTAGTTTCGCCAACCTACGGAGGGCGGTAATACTAAAATATAAACCAGGAGGCGTAGCTAACACATTCGAGGTCAAATATTTCGTTAACTATATATACCGGGTGTCTTAGGCAGCCGACACATATGAGATTAACATAGGAAATCAGTTAATTGTGAATAGTATAGTATCTCCCCAGTGCAAGAAATTAAGTTAAAATTTTGTATGATTATTCAACGATACTAATCCTGTGGATAACAGTTCAAATCTGTAAATTTACATGTGTTATAATATAAGAAATTAAGAAAAATTATCTAATTTACAGGATTGGTTTTCATAACGCGAAAAAAATAGTTTCCAAGCAACGGCTCAGATAGCAAAATGGGTAGTGGGTGTGCTTGGTAATAAACAAAATTCGGTAAGTCGGGTTCTGAACCAGCTGACAGCAAAATTCATTTTTACCTCCCGCTACCCTTGGTAAGGGAGGTATAGGGATCGAGGTAAAAATGAATTGGTTCAGATCCCGACTTTCCGAATTTTGTTTATTAACAAGCACACCCACTACCCATTTTGCTATCTGAGCCGTTGCTTGGAAACTATTTTTTTCGCGTTATGAAAACCAATCCTGTAAATTAGACAATTTTTCTTAATTTCTTGTATTCTGATTGGTGTGGTTTAAAAAATTTAAAATAAAATTTCAAATATAAAAATTTGTAAATTTAAATTACTATACCCCTTCTCCAAATGAAAATTTTTCTATGAGCCGAGCATGGAAGATGAAGATAGAAAATATACCATAGCCGTTGATAATAGCGGTAGAGAAATATACATGAGCCATACTACGTCATCATATCCCTTCCTCAAAACTTTGCAAATAACTATATTATTACGAAATATGATTTTTTTTTATTATTTTAATGAGAAATTAAAGATGTTAATTTTTATACAGGGTGTTTCCTTTAAAACAACCAGCGCGTTTTTGGGCGAATTAATGACTTTAGAAAAAAATGTTATATACAAGAATTGATCAAGAATAAGGGGCTAATTTATTAATAATAACAAACTGAAAATTCGACCAGTAGTTCTCAAACGGCAGAACAAAATTATATTTTCTCTAACACTACTATGGAATTCATACATTCTATAACTGAAAACTGTTACAGAATGAGGACATTCTGTCATACTGTTACGGAATAATATTCCGTAATAGGTAGTCACAGACCACTAGTTTTTTAATTCACCCATTTAAAATACATGGGAAACGCAATTGTTTTCAAAATCAAGACGGCTTTGCTTGGTGCTTTGTTTCTTTTATTTTGTTACTACTGCCTTAACTGTCAAATTATAAAAGAAATGATTACAAAACATTATACGCCTTGTTTTACGCGTTTTGAAGCTTTTACATGGTATGTTAAATAAGAATTATTGCTTTTATAACATACCAATAATATTTTATTATTTTTTGCAAAATGTCAAGTGATGAGCAAAATATATTTTTTAAATAGTGTTAGAGAAAGTATAGTCTAAAACTCGTATGGAATAGTATTTCCGCCACTCGCGATACCGTAGACCTCGCCTACGGCTCGGCCTACAAACTTTTCGCTCGCGCGGAAACTTTCTATTTCATACTAGTTATAGAATATACTATTTTTAAATGGTATCCTATATAATTTTTTAGCCCATTAGATAGAGAATTTTTTTCTGATTTCAACGATATAAATATGGTATAGGGTTGTACAACAATTATTTCGAGAAAAATGGTATTAAAAATAATGTTATAATATTACAATAGGCTATGCAATACACATTTTTATTACATTATTTCTAGTTTTTAATAATATTTTTCTGGAAATAATTGTTCTACAACCCTGTACTATATTTATATCGTTGAAATCAGAAAATAATATTCTATTTAAGGGGCTAAAAAATTATATAGGGTGCCATTTAAAAAAATATTATTTTGTTCTACCGTTTGAGAACCACTGGTTAAATATTCGGTTTGTTACTATTGATACATTATCACTTTATTCTTGATCATTTTTGGTATAAAACATTTTTTTCCAAAATTGTTAGTTCGCCCAAAAAAGCGCTGGTTGTTTTAAAGGAAACACCCTGTATATTCGAAATTCCATTATGGTCATATGCCCTTATTGTGCTGTTCTTTCGAAGTTAATATAACTAAACATGCATTAGATGAATTCTTGTTTATCATACTACTTTGCTTTAAAGTAGTGATGTCCCCAAGCGAGAAAGTAAATTATAATTATGATATACTTAGTAAAGTACAAATTTGGGGTACAAACTTTTCCATCTGGTGTGGTGTGGTAAGGGTAATAATGTCCGTGACCTTTCACCTGGCGGATTACAAATGAATCTTCGTTTAACGTTTAGTGCTAAGCTAATCAATCTAGCGTCGACTGCTTGTCAGATTCGTTTAACTTCGTTACGTCTGAACTAAGGTGTGGTCAGCGATTTATTTTTCTTAAGATTAAAAATAAAATTTTACTTTTAAATTATGCTATCCTTGTATGTACTTTTCTAAACAAATTTATTGTTCTACTTCCGTTTGGGAAATAGGCAGTGGCGGATTTAACGGTAAGTAACGGCACACTTGCTCCCTAGGCCCTCACCCGAAAAGGCCCTGGGGCCCTTGTCTGAAATGACCTCAGGTCCCATCAAACAAAATTTAAAGATATATTTTCATTAGACGAGCAAAATCAAAGTATCCAGATTGATATTACTCGTTAAAAGTAAAATAATATTGATGCAATTTCACCATAAATAGATATAATTTTTAGTCGTGAATGTAAGATGCTCATTCTTGATAATTAATATGCCGCGTATAGAGATGTATTCAATCTTTAGCTTCGGCCCAACCAGAGGGTAACAGAGGGTAACAGAAAGTTAGATAAAATAATCCATATTATTATAGGTGGCTATGTGAAAATAAACAAAACGTAACAGTGCTATACAACTTAGCAAACTAAAACAACAAATTTAGTAACAAAAACAACTTTACATTGTTACGTTTTGTTTATTTTCACATAGCCACCTATAATATTTGTTTAAAAATTATTTCTAATATTTCTAAATTATCTCATTTTTCTCGAAATTTTTCAAATACATTAATAAAAAATAATACATCGTTGAAAAGAGAAAAAATGGTGGTTTCTATTTTATTAAAATAATTATAGGTTGTCATTTGAAAAATAAAAGTTGATAGTCGTATCTTGTAAACCTGATTTTATAAAAAAATATCTACATCTGCCATCAAATAGTATATGTAAAATAATAAAACTTTTATATGAGCCATTTTTTTCTATTACTTATAATAAAAAAGTTGAAGGGGGGGGGGCGTCTTCCCAGACTCACTTAACTTAAAGAATATAATTTCTAACCAAGAATATTGTTCAATTTTACTCCTTTCATTGTTCAATGAAAAATGTTTCTTATTTAATTTCGAACGAATTTTTCGTTTACCTATTATATAAATCAATTAAACAAGATAATACATAATAGGCCTGGGCCCCAGAAGTACTTTGCGCCCTGAGCCCTTTTCCGTAAATCCGCCACTGGAAGTAGGCTTTTCAAGCTTTCTGTTTAAAACATAAAGTTGAGGTCTACATTCGGCTAAGTACCTGAAAAATAAAACAATTTCGAAATAGATTTTAAGTAAAAAAAATATCATATTTTTTGTTATTTACGGAACGGACTTAAAAAGAATAGTGTGTGTTACGAGCGTAAAGTGTCTATCGCTTTCGAAATATTGCCGCGCTTCGCTACTCGTCGTGCGTTTACTTCTTTGTTAAACGACGTTTTTTGGTCTAGATACACAAATTAAAGTTTTACCACTCACCTTCTCTAAATAAGAAAGGTATAAGAATCTTTATAAAAATTACGTAATGATATTCTTCTGGATAACACGTTAAGGTCCCTAAAACTAATCTTTTTAAAGCCCCAATTATACAAATTGAAATACTCAATTTTCAATCAATTTAAAGTTAAATATGCACCACAAGTCACTTTTCTGATATTTGAAAAGTGGATATACCTATCTAAACAGTTTACCGTTCCAAACATATTGGTACTATTGGGATTTTCAAGTGTAAAGAGATGGCGCTGATCGCATTAACCAATGGTACACTTTATTTGACATTTGTAAGCGTAGCGTTGTGTTTCTTTAGTTTTCGTATTATTTTCTCATTTATTAGTATTTTTACCTCCCGCTACCGTAGGTAAAGGAGGTATAGGGATCGTGTTAAAAATCGCATATCGAGATTTTTGTAAATGAACACGTGTGTGGGTGTGTGTATGTATGTATGTGTGGCTCCTCCACTCTAACTCAAATACTATCACTCAGAAAATTTTGAAACCTTGTATTTCGAACATTTTCTATTTTAGAAAGAGCCCATTAGATTTTAGTGTAAATCGGATAACCGAAAATGACACTTTACCTAAAGCGCAAAATAGGTTTTCTTCGAAAAATATTTTTAAATGTTATTTTTTCGAGAATAATGTTATTATAAAAATTAAGATTATTCAATTTTCTACAGACTTGCAATAATACTTTTTGTACGTATTTTATGGATAAATTTATAAAATAATTTAAATCCCGGAGACTACGCTTTAAACAGACAAAATTCCTTGGCTACGCTTACGCAGTTATTCAAATGTACGTAACTGTCAGATAAATGTCACTGTCAAAGAACTAATCATTTCGAATTAATAATAGTAACGTTTTAAAAAGAAAAAAGCAAATAGAACAATAGGAAAGGAAATCAATATAGTTTGCAGCATAAGTAAATATGTAGGTATGTATTTAGATTAATAAAAATTAACGATTAGCAAAAAAGTTTAAGCTAATCCTCAGTTTTGGATAAATCCAAAAATAAGGATTAGCTTAATCTTTTTTGTGACTCCGGCTGTAACTGGCCGGAGGTATTGTGTTGGCCGCACCAGATTTTTATTTATAAGTAATTTAAGTAAGTATAATAGAGTTTTTGTAGTCATATAGTTGTAGTTTCATGTATGTCAAATGTGTACCACTGTTTGTAGTTCTAATATTCGCCGCTAGTTAGCGTTTTCTTATTTGAAAATCTTAAACATTGCTAAATTCATAAGAAGACACTAATACTAAATACTGTATTATTGTTATTAAAAAAATATGAATCTGAAGTCTGTGCGACACGGTCATAATTTGGTTAACAAATGTGATCGTGTAAAACAGATACACAATAATTTATAAAAAATTCGTGATAGAAATGGAACATGCTATATTTCCATCATGTTTTTCATAGCATTTTTTTCAATGAAACTAGTCTGTAAGATATTTTTTAAGTTTTTGATATTTTTGTGATTTGTGAATCTAATTTCGAAATTATAAAGTTAAAATAATGAAATAAAATGTATTCGTTTATTTCAGTAAATAATTTTCTATGTATTTGTAAATTTCTTGTGTTACAATATTTTTGTTCATAATATTTTTTGTTATTAAATATGAATAAGTTCGCTAAGAATGTATGATCGTGTAAAACCGCCTTTAGTATAATACAGCTGTACTTTTCCACTGAGTCCTTTATTTCACAAAACATTTCATATCTAATCCTGTAATTTACGTCTGAGGGTGTGTAACTTTTAAGTAACTTCAGACATAAAAAACAAATTATGAAAATGATATTTTATGAAAGGGTTTGAGTTAACAATTTTATAATTTCCACATTAAATTTTTGAAACACCCATTCATCAAAAAACGCAAGGCTGACATCTTACATAATTTTGAACTTACACATTTTGTTGACATAAAAAATTCAATAATTTGCTACAAACAGTGCTGCACTATGAAAAATAAGGTTTCATTTTGTTGCCTGAAAATAATAAGGAACTACTACTAAGGGTATTGTGTGCACAGCTGCCTAGAAATTTAATAAAATATAGAACATAAGTCTCAAGCAACAATGGACTATTCAGAGTTAACGTGTATTTTATAAGATGTCCAAGATAACGTGTAGAACGAATTAAAAGAGATAAGAAGTCGGTTAAATTAAACAAAAGTTGCCCCATTATGAAATAAGAGAACATTTTAGTGGTATATTGTTTACCCGAAAAAAAAGCATAGGTCATTAGATATACGCGAAAATGTTAATTTTGTAGTTTTATATTTTTATAAATAAAAATAACTTCCAAGTCCGAAATAATATTGGATTTTGGTTTAATATTAATATCACTTTTTATGCTCTTTGGCGATGCTCACTTTTTTGCTGTCCATATAAATTGGCCATGTTCATTTGTTTAAACGGCAAGAATTCATTATCAATTTTTTAAGGGTAAAATATAATAGACAGTGACGTTTTCAAAACGAAATTTAAATTGCTAAGTAAATTAAAAATATGAATGAAACTGATGAAATTAAATTTGAAAACAAACAGTTGATTAACTGATAATTAAGTACATGGTTTCATTGTCATAATCATTTTTATATCCCAGAAACTCATGAACATGAACAAATTTTAAACATCACTGAACATTAAAAAACTATTTTTTATACCCCGAAGTACTGTACACATTACAAAGCTACCACCATTAATACACGTGTGGCATTTAAGTTGTCTTACTTACATACATTCATGATAGTAATACTGACAGTAATGCAACTGCAGTATTCAACTTCAGGCCTGTTTTCTGTAAATGTAAACTCGACATTTGGTGTGCTCAAATTGTCACCTGTTCGTCTGTCAAATATCTAATTTGTTTCAGGATTGTTCAGTGGCGGATTTAAGATAAAGGGCCCAGGGCGCAAAGTATTTCTGGGGCCCAGGCCTATTTTGTATTATCTTGTTTAATTAGTTTATATAATAGGTTAAGGAAAAATTCATTCGAAATAAAATAAGAAACATTTTTATTGAACAATAAAAGGAGTAAAATTGAACAATATTCGTGGTTAGAAATTATATTCTTTAAGTTCTTGATTTACAAAATGTTCTGAGAAATTGAATAGTGCCTATTTGGTTTTTAATATTTACCGGATTACTGCCCCCCAATAGATAAAAAAATCGGCAGCCAAACATATAATAAGCAGGAAAGCAGGCCCCACTCAAAAATTGACTCGAAATCGGATCTGGCTTCAGGCCGGACCGGGCCAAAGGTCGAAATTGAGTACATACGGCATTCCTTATTTTGATTTTGATATATAATATTAAACGTATAGAAAATAAATCTGATGTAGACACCACACGACTTCCTTGTACGCAAGACTAATATGAAGTATAGACTCAATTATAAAATTGCACGTATTTGACGTAATTTGATATTAATATCTATTTTTTTGTTATTTTTTGTCCTAATCCATAGCAAGCTTCATTACAAAAACCAAAAAGTATATAAGTTTTAAATTTACATATCTCGCTTATACAAAGGGCTAATTTAATAATACTTGATGTGCTAGACGCAGAATTTAATTCTCTAAAACTCTTATTTGAAGCATTTATTTCTAAAATCAAAATGAAACCATTTTATTCAAGAAAAACTGTTAACAACTTCAAGTAATATATCACTTTCGCTTAGCCTGTTTTAACCAAAATCTGCTATGTTATTCCAATTAATATAAAAGTCTTATATACTAAATTTGAAAAGTTTTGGATTATATTTTAATATAGTTTTTCATTAAAATCTATTATAGGCTTCAAATAAAGTACCATTACTGGAAATTATGTAATGACCAAAAAGGGAGGTGCACAACTAGATGTTATAGAAGTCTTAAATACAAAATTTAAACTTTCTACGGCTTACCGTTTTTGAGTTATGCGAGATACGTACGTACAGACGTCACGACGAAATTAGTCAGAATGGATTCAGGGATGGCCAAAATGGATATTTCCGTTGAAATCTGGAAACCGAAATTTTTCGCGAATACAATACTTCCTTTACTTTGTACAAGGAAGTAAAAAACTGTTTAACTAAATCTCTCCACATTTGGTTAACATAAATGGTTTAAAATGAGACGTTTCTAGTGCAAGCTTTTTAATATAATTTTTTCTTTATAAATAGTATTTAACACCCGAAATTTTATACAACTTTTTAAACAAATCTTATACTATATTTTACGTAATGGATTATTTTATCTAACTTTCTGTTTCTACTCTGGCTAAGCCGATGCTAAAGATCGAATACATCCCTATATATACTCGGCATATTAATTATCAAGAATGAGCATCTTACATTCGCGACTAAAAATTATATCTATTTATGATGAAATTGCATCAATATTATTTTACTTTTAACGAATAATACGAACCTGGATACTTTGATTTCGCTCGTCTAATGAAAATGTATTTGTATATTTTGTTTCAGGGGGCCTGAGGCCATTTTAGACAAGGGCCCGAGGACCCTTTCGGGTCAGGGCCTAGGGAGCAAGTGTGCCGTTGCTTACCGCCACTGGGATTGTTATACAGAGTGATCCAGAATGATTGAAGGTTCCGCCTCGTTCGGATTTTTTGTTTGCCGCATCGTTGTGATAGTGAAACAAGATTGACAGATTGCATTGGCGTACATAGTTCCACTCATTTTCATTATTCCTTACCAGTAAGAATATATACTTCCAAAATAAACTTGTCATGTTTTTACATAAACAACCATTATCACGTAATGATTTGAATAAATAACAGTTCAATTATTAAGTTAAAAACAAACTATGTCAAAAAATAGAAATACATAACACCGCTGACTTCCAAATGTCGGTAATATAGGAAACATAATTTGACATTGCCGGTAAATTGATACAATTTTTTATCCGTGAAAGATAATTTGGGATAATAATCAGAACTTTTTCAAGTCACGTGACATTCAATCATTCTGGATCACTCTGTGTAAGATGGTCTAATAAATAATATATGCAACTCAAGTGTAAACAAGCTTTATGACATTCGCTCAATAATTTTTGTCTCGGCAATACTTGACTAACTGCGGCTTCATGTGCATAATTAACTGCGTTTTCATAGGATCTTTATTAATAAAGCACTTGTAAGCAACTTGTAACGAGAACTTAATGGAGATATGATTCTCTCACTTATTGGTGAACGTTGGAATCCATAACAATTGCATTCCACGTTCTTGTTCATGCACCAATAATCGGCGAGCCTACAAATCGAAGAGTTTACAAATCGATACATTGTTTACATTTTGAGATTAGTTTTTCAGAATTGTTATTTGTCGGTAATGGGAAAATAATTGTTTTTGTTTAATTTGTTCGTGGCATGTTTCGAGTTGACTTTGAGCAAATTTGTGAAGGAATGACCTTCAGGAATGCTTCAGATCAATGCATATTTATAGATATACGTTCGATAAACATCTGCACTATATTTGTACACAATAAATAAGCATCATCTTCTAAAATTATACAAGGGCAAGTCAAAACTAATGGGACATTGTAAAAATTAAACTTTTCATGAACAAACAGGATTAAAATTTATATTGTTTCTCATAATCTCTCCCTAATTCAATGATTTTAATCCTCCGCTTAACAAGCTTTCGAATTCTGTCCTAGAATACATTTTTGGGTTCGGGGATGATTGAAAAGACCGTGGATAATAAACTCATTTATGATATCATTTGTGAGACGATTACGAATTATTCATTCCTCTGTTTCAATATTGATATTGTTCGTCGAAATGGAAAGCCTATCTGAACCTTCTTCATACGTAGTAAGTTATCCAATCGTTCGACGGTGATCTGAAAAGTTATGAATTACGATTCGACGGTGTCCAGTATCATTTGGTGAATTTTTTCGGCATTGGTGGTGGTCGCAGTTGTTAACCGTTCCGCTCATTATCAACCAACAGGTACGACTACATTTAAATTCAGCTGTGTTAACTTTTAAGGAGTAACGGCGTTACAAGTTTGAGGCTTAAAACTTTTCAGAGAATCGTCGAAGATCATAAATCTTTCTTTAATTTAAATAATTCTCAACATATTGCTGCTACATTCTGCATGATCCCAGAAACAGCAATACTGAGCCAAATCATCTTATATTCTGGAATTTTCTTACATTCAATGAGATATGCTGGGCTAAGTTAATCATAGATGGCAGCAAAACATTTTGCCCGCGTGAAATTTGAAAGCAGTGGCCATGACACTCACAGCTAGTATTTGTATTTGGCGTATTTGGGGTTGATTGGGGGGAGTTAAAAAGGATAAAATGTGATTTAAAAAATCGAGAACGAGTAGTTAGTCTTCGTGTTAATAAACAAATACTAATAGATATTTTTATTATCTTATTAATCATCAGCGAATAAATATTGTTTTTTATGTGTAGGGACGGTAGAAACAATAATTTCGATGCTATTGTACACGACGACGATAATAATTTATATGTATGTATCAAATTTAGAGAAACTGTACAATAATATTTAATAAGTTGCAAATATTTATGGAATAGAGAATGATCACTTGTCATTTGTTGGCAAGTCAAAATCAAACAAAGAAACTCAAACATAACCTAACCAAAATTAACAAGAACAAGCACAGATTTAAAAAATCTGATGTTGGCCACATCAGAACACATGACCTCCCGTCAATTCCATGTTTGAAATAGCAATGAATTTTAAGTAAAGTATCACTTCCGGTTGATCGTTCGTAAACAAAATCTAATTTGTTGTTCCAATAAATAGAAAAGTCTGTAATACCAAATTTTGGATTATATTTTATTATATTTTTCCTCGAAAAGAGCTCCAAATTAAGTACCACTTCCGGTTTATCTTATAGGTATAGTCAAAATCTAATGTTTCAAATTATACACGTGTTTTAAATACCAAATTTGAGAAGTTTTTTCAAGAAAATCTGTTTATAGCTTCCTGTAAAGTAGTACTTCCGGTTTATCAATTTTAGAAAACATTTAATATGTCGTTCTCATTAATATAAAAGTCTTAAATACCAAATTTGAAAAGTTTTAGATTATATCAATTTATTTTTTACGAAAATCTGTTCAGGGCTTCAAATAAAATATCACTTCCGATTAATCAATTTTAGCCAAAATCTAATATGTTGCTTCCCGTTATATAAAAGTCTTAAATACTAAATTTTACAAGTTTTAGAATATATCATAATATATTTTTCACAAAAAACTGTTCAGAGCTTCAAGTAAAGTATCACTTCCGATTTATCAATTTTAGAAAAAATATAACATGCCATTCTTATTAATATAAAAGTCTTAAATATAAAATTTAAAAGGTTTTCCATTGTATCAATATATTTTTCACGAAAATTCGTTCAGAGCTTCAAATAAAATATCACTTCCGGTTTATCAATTGTGTCCAAAATCTAATATGTTGTCCCCCTTCATATGAAAGTCGTAAATACTAAATTTTTGGAGTATATCGTATTATATTTTTCACGAGAATCTGTTCAGAGCTTCAATTAAAGTATCACTTTTGGTTGATTAATTTTAGCCAAAATTTAATATGTTGTTTCCCATGATATAAAAGTCTTAAATACTAAAATTGAAAAGTTTCTGGTTATATTTTAATATAGTTTTTCATTAAAAACTGTTATGGGCTTCAAGTAAAGTATTACTTCTACTTTTCCAATTTACCCAAAATCTAATCAATTCGTTATATGAATGCAGGAAGCTTAAATACGGAAAATAGATATATTTGGAAGTTTGTTATAAAAGTTATCTTGGTCAGTGGCGTAGCTAAGAGTTCGGGGGCCCGCCCGCAAAAAGTTTTTGGGGCCCGTTTTTAATTGTAGCGTTTATCATGAAGAACTCATGCCACAAGAACTTGTGGAAACTCTGACTAGGCTCACTTTCATCTGAGTTGATTATGTTAAGAAGCAAAATAACCAATATTAGAGACCTAAAAATCTAAGATTAGGCACTATTACATCCCACCAAAGTCATTGTATGTTGTGGCATTTACTATGAAAATGTGATTGGCCCGTATTTTTTTGAAAATGAAATTGGTGGCACAGTCCTCTGGTGAAAGTTACAGGGAATTGATTCGTACATTTTTAGTATCCCAAATGAAAGAACTTGGATGCGATATTATATGGTATTTGCAAGATGAATCAGTATCATACAGTCTAAATAATAGCAATTTTGTGAAAATCATTCTCGTATCGTTATTTAATCCCACGTTTTGGTAATACACATTGACCGCCAGGTGTATAGATTTGACAGCCCCAAACTTCTTTTTATGGGGTTATTTTAAAACAAAACTTTGGATCAGTTGCAGGAAAATATTTGCCAAGAAATCGAAATTCTACCGACCGAAATGCGATAGAAATTAAAGAGCTTGATTTTACATAGCGGATAAGGGGCCCCTTAGCCAATAATATTTTTGGAAATTGACATTTAAAATGATTAAATTATGTTGCTACAAAAAATTATTAAATTCAAAATTTCGCAGTAGTAACAAAATTATAAATAATGTAAATTGGGGCCCTCTAGAGCCGGGGGCCCGCCCTGCGGGCCCGTTAGTTACGCCACTGATCGTAGTCGAAAAAATCGTTACACACACACACACACACACACACACACACACACACACACACATCGTCGTAAAAATAGTAAAAACGTCTTGTGGGAACCCTATATCGTGCTTATTTACTGAAAACTCACCATCGAATTTTTGGCACGATTACATTACCTCCCTTACCTACGGTATGACGGGAGATAAAAAAATCCAGGAATTTGTGCTAGCGCAAGCTATGATACGTGCACTGCCTATAACCAGAAAAGTGTAACGGTCAAACTTGGGCACGAAATTCAAACTCAGTTCATAACGCTGAGAACATAATTTCAATCCCCGTGTATTTCTTACCAAGGAAATTTTTGTTCAACTTTAAAGGCCGAAAATCTCATTATATATAGCATCTAGACCGATCCTTTATCTCCAGATTCGTACAATAATATTCACATGAACTCTGCAATAGCTATGAAAAATTTTGTTTTAGCAATTGACAGTTTTGTCAGTTGTTGCAATTATATTTTGACATTATACTCTGTTCCATTTTAGCCATTTAGCAGATGGCGCTGACATCAGCACCAATTTCAAGTAGCCGCAATTTTATTGGGTAAACGTGTCTCTTGTCTCCAATATCAGCCGTTCAGAGAGTGCAAAACTATGCCCTATTCTCTACAATACTGAATGGCTTAAATGGAACACGGTATAGTAATAAACTTGATTATCAGGTAAAATCAGTGCCGTAACTAGGGCGTGGCAAAGGTGGCACATGCCACGGGCGCAAAATTCTTAAGGGCGCAAAATTTTAATCATTCATATGGTTTTAGATCAAATATTTCCAAAATCTATTTTCTAAATTTAACAAATAATTATCTACAGATAGGCCAGTCGGCAAGGAATTTATTGTGGAAATAATTGGTGACAAGCTGGCATGAATTTTATTCTCTTTATTGAGACCTCCAAAAAGACATACTAATTTTGCATCCTCTAGCGACCCCGGATTTTGCCGCCATCTTGGGTGAAAGATGCAAAACATGAGTTTTTGGCCATTTTCTGAAAACAGTGAACAGTATCAAAATTTTACAAGAATACAAAATTAAAGCTCGTAATTTCCTGTACCTACAAAAAAGGATTCTTACATTTTTCCCTAGGATGAAGTCTCAAAGAGTTATGTTAAAATATAGTTAACCAGAATAACAATTTATGACAGAAATTCAAATTACTCAAAAAATAAACAATATTAGGTATTTAAAACTTAGTATATATCTTGTTCCATTTAAGCCATTCAGTATTGTAGAGAATTTGACATAGTTTTGAATTCTCTGATTGGCTGAAATCGGAGACATGAGACACGTTTATCCAATGTAATTTTGGCTACTTAAAACTGACACTGTTGCGAGCGCCATCTGCTAAATGCGAGCGGTTCGCGAGTTACTAACAATTTAAACTCATATGAAATTCTTCTAAAATTTTAAACATCTGCAAATCATTTCATCTGAAATTTCGACACATATTAAATACGTTATTGTATATCTTTAATCGTGTCAAAATTTTAAATGAAAATATGAGAACTAAGCCGATTTGCAGATGTTTTAAATTTTAGAAAATTTTTAAATCGTAGAAATGGGCTTTAGGATCCAGGACAAATTTATTTAAACGAAGAAAGAATTGTGAAAAATTCATGGACCTCGCTGGGATGAATTTTTCACAATTCTTTCTTCGTTTAAATAAATTTGTCCTGGATCCTAATGCCCATTTCTACGATTTAAACATTTAGGTTGGATCCCAAATAATTATTCTAATTTTAGAAAATGTTCATTAAGTTGTTAGTAACTCGCGAACCGCTAATACGAATTTTATTTTGTTTTTATTTTCTTGATATAGGGGCGCAATTTTTTATGCCACATGCGCTCAAAGCCCTAGTTACGGCTCTGGGTAAAATTCTGTCAAAATGCTTACGTTTACAAATAGCGAGTACACTGATATTGTAATTACTTACCTATAGTTTATTTATTTATTCGTATCTTTACTACATTTTAATTTGTGGTTGATATAAAGACAGTATTATAAAGTTGTAAACGCATTTAGACGGAGCGATTCCGACAAATTTTTGAGCTGTTTGTATCCCACTTGAATACGGCAGCAGCCATTTGTTCTCCATGGGCGGGTAACGAAATATGCAGTAAATCTTTAAAGAATTTTAACTCAAAATCTAAAAGACTTAGAAAAAAAGTTATTAAGAAATATTGTTGTTCTCGTCGAGTTACATTACTGGTTAAATTTAATGCACTTATTTCATTTACACCCTATATATTTCAAGAAACATTTTGGACGTATTTTGTTAGGTAAGACTGATTAAATGAAAATTTAATAACAAATAGTAATTCCGTCATAAAAATCCTTGCAAGATTGCGGGCAGGATTGTCGCGTGACTTAGCAAGACACGTTTTCCCGCTGCAGTCATTTGCAACTCACGTGTCAAGGTTATGTATAGTGATGGCGAAGTCGCCTGCCGCAACATACAAAAACATTCATAATAATTCTTACTGACGTATACTACATATCTCACATTCAACAACTCGCAACAAAAAGAAATACATCTTCTTTCGAATATTCGAATGCTTAGGGAAAATATTATTGAATGCAGATTTTTTGTTTGAATTAAAATACAAAAATAATAATTGTAAGTAAACATAATTGGAAGAATTCCTGAATGGGGAAAACAATTGATATATGAACTATATTGTGAATAAATATGTTCTTTGTACCAGTCAAATACAAATGAATAATTATTTTCTCTAAATTTCCACAACAATGGTGAGGTAGCTGCATGAATAAAAACATTGTTCATTCAAATTGGACAAGCAGTTAATACATGTCATTAAAAATGTAAGTAGATTTGTAAAGTTACTAACTGGTAATGGTTATACATGTTGCATTTCAAAAACTTGTTTCTCTCACTGCTGCTAATAGAAGTAAAGGGCCATTGTTCAATTCTATCTGAAAATAAAAAAATCTGATGTGGCCAGCACATTACCTTCCCTCAGTTCAGGCACCGGACAGCTAAATGAATGTGCCAAAACACTATCATAGTTCCAGGAAGCAAACTGTAGAGGCGCGACAGTGCTTAAATTTTAAGAAAATGGATTAAGTCACCTTTGAGTTCAAAACATTTTGCAATATTTTGAATTGTTAAGTCGCATAAGTCATCACACATGTCATTGAACTTACACTTTAACATCTTTAATTATTTGGTAATTCAATTTGTAATAGTTTATAGTGTTAGTTATAATGCCAGTAGTGAGTTATTTCGTAATTTCTCCAGTTTTAAAGTGTATTAACTGTGTTTATTTATTGACGCAATATGGAATTGAAATTCAATAAGCTGATGAACATTCGTTGTGCTGTTTGATATAAAGTGCAGTGCAAAGAAGCAAATAGACGTTTACTTTTATATTTAATGATGAAATGTACCATTTCCAACATTCTTTTATCTTACATATAAACAAATATTAAAATAGAAGTGTATGTCTAGCTGACAAGTAATTTTAAATTTATTTAAAAATGAATTTATAGTTATTGTATTGTGATTATTTAAAATATAAGTATGTACTTATATTTAATTTTCTTATGTCTTTTAATTTAAAAATTCAAAATTTCAATTTATCTATACATGACATGTCACCTATGTCACAAACTACCAAGCCGACCATGCCATCACAGTTTGCGTTAGTTCATGGAAGCAATCTGTAGATGTCGCTATTTTGTATTTCAAAAAATACATTAACTGTCCTATCTGTAGTTGAGGTGATCCGTGCCTCAGTTCTAAGTATTTTAAACAAATTCCATACGGAATTTTTTTAGCAAAAGATCCTATACTTCCAGTAAAATTATAAGACAAACACACTATGTTAGTGATGCACGCGAGACGAGACGAGACGAGAAATATAAAATATCGATCTCGTCTCGTTTTCGGACCTGCAATCTCGATCTCGCTCTCGTTCTCGCACATTTCTTGGGTCTCATCTCATTCTCGCGCGAGTCTTGCCAGAGTCTCGATGTAAAAATAAGCGCTTGCGCACTACGTATTTACCTCGGTATTTACGTATCAGTTGAACTACAAAAGACAAGTTTGCACCAATCGTTTCGTCTGCCGTGTATCTACAGTCATATAACTATAATATTAAGACGAAACACTAAATTCTAGTCACCAAATTATTTCAATACGAACATCTGTTAATACATTCTTGAGAGATTTCTCGCTTCTCGCAGTTGTTATATCGATCTCGCCTCGAATTTAAAATTGCAATCTCGCTCTCGTTCTTGTCTCGCATAATGCAGCGAGACGAAACGAGATGCGAGAGTACTCTCGCCTCGTCGTGCATCACTACACTATGTCAATTTCACTTGACACTGACATCTTTCAATCAGAATTTTCTTAATATAAGACGTTTTTTATTCATGTAACCGGGTTACATATGGTTAGAAAATACTAGGTTACTACAAACATTTCTATCAAATTAATTATTTGACATTTGTCTAATATTTATCTTGTTCATAATTTAAAGCATATTGATTTAATACAAAATAAGTTGACAAAAAAATGTCACAGATTCCATTTTTACATTTACTGAAAGTTGCCTAACTGCTAAAATGTCAGCGTTTTGTTCGCTAGAAAAGGATAGCAACAGTAACCTGATATGTAACCGCCCAGCATACCGCGGTTACATGTTTGACCTAACCGCAAGTAACCAGTATGCTAAATAAAATGCGGTTACCATGTAACCGGAGGTAACCGGTCTGAATAAAAAACGCCTATAGTAGCTGTTTCCATAGATGGCTACTTAATGAAACTTATTTTTTTATAATTTTTTAACTCTATATCCATTTAATATTAAGTATAAAATGCAGTCTAATTGTATAAGGTATAGGGTAAAATAGTCTTTAATATTTATAATAATATTAAATGTGAAAAAATGGTATTTAACATAGTTTTCTCAAAAAAAAAAAAAACTGTTAAAATCTTACACACACACACACACACACACACATATATATATATATATATATATATATATATATATATATATATATATATATATATATATATATATATATATATATATATAGACATCGTAAAAATAATAAAATCGTATTCTAGGGACCCTAAAACGTGCTTATTGATTAAAAACTCATCATCGAACTTTTTGACCAAAGACAATACCTTCCTTACCTAAAGGTGACGGAAGGTAGAAACAAGATTTTTGTAAATATCTGGTATTGCCTCGAAAATAGTTTCGGCGTTGTTCAAATAAAACTGTACCCTATAAAAAAAACTAGTAATCGTTCTGAAAAAGTTTGATTTACAATAAATGAGTTCGACAAAGCACAAAAATCTTTTAAACTCTATACAAATGTTTTTCAAATTGTCAAATAACCTTGAAAGTGTAAACGAGCAAAGTATAATAAATAATATAAAGGTAGATGTATATTATTTATATATTATTCATCTAATATATTTAAATCTTAATAATTCTGTAAGGTCATATAATTTTGACAATTTTATAATGCAGTAAAGATAACACTAAGTGATGAGGAGCATTGGCTGCTTGTACGATTTGAGTATATATTCCATGACTTGAAGTACCTACGTTTGAATCTACCGATCAGTTAGTATGCAAGATGAAAGTTGTGACGACCTGTCCCTCGATATGTTGCTGCTTCGGAGTCTCGGGCGCCATTATTTAACTGCTGTGAGGGTTTTGGAGTAGCTAGTCGGAGGTCTAGATCCACGCTATTGTTTTAAGCAGTGAAATGTATGAACTTAAATTAATTAAATTAATTTTATTCAATTTAAGCAATAGGAAAAACTGGACGTTTTTAATTATTACCCGTTGTACGAATCTTTCTGGTCTATTGTGATGATGAGTATCTGAATCTGCTGTCTCGAACTTTGGCAAAATGATTGTTCGGTGACGGATATGGTTATGTTGCGGATAGGTCTCGGGGAAATCTAAACCTCGTCGGTTGCAGAGTCGACCTATGGAAATTGATAGGTGGCTGTGCTTATACTTAGGCTCCGACACTAGGTAGCTTGGTAGCTAAACTGACCCGTAGATTAGGCGTGCTTCTAGATGTGCACTTTCTGGGCCAATGAGTGGAATGTCATGGTGTCCACGAGAGCAGCCACGAGAGGGAGGTGCTGCCTGTGTTTTGAAGTGGTGTCGGCTGACGGAGGTTGATTGCCACCACATGTTGTCAGGTTGAGGTGCGTTCGGTTATTCAGTTCTGTGCACACATTTTTAATAATTTGCACAGTAAGCGTTCGGTTATTCACGTCTGTGCACTTTGGGTTGCACAGAACACGTTCGGTAAATACTGCGCTGTGTAAATTGTGCATGCACAGTTCGCCCGAGCTCAG
The DNA here is from genome assembly GCA_963082715.1 of Harpalus rubripes. Taxonomy (NCBI): domain Eukaryota; kingdom Metazoa; phylum Arthropoda; class Insecta; order Coleoptera; family Carabidae; genus Harpalus; species Harpalus rubripes. The sequence continues at coordinate 15,927,092 of OY720448.1, forward strand.
GATGTGTGGCCAGCTGTGCACGTTCGAGTTAGCGCGCAAAGTATAAAGCAAGGATTGATTTTTGTCTGAGAAGTATGCAAATTTTCACTGGTAAATATGTAAGCTGTTACTAATAAAATCATTACCTCTTTTTTCAAGCCATTTTCTGATGTCTTCAAGTTTTTTTTTTTCTTATATTTAATATAGTTCGCGAACAAGATTTATTTTATATAATAAAGCCCTGTTTTCTTCACCTCTTGATAAAGTGCCATTTAACTTACCTGCCAGATAAAAGAAAAATATCGCATCATATAATTGACGTGTATATAATTTTGTCAATTTACGCTGTAATATTGATGCGATATTTTTATTTTATGTGGCAGTTAAGATAACTGATACTTTAACCAGAGGTGAAGAAACCGGGCCTAAATTTTCAAAAGTATCGGGATACATTCGAAAATGAATTTATGCTCGTCAGACATATATTTGGTATTGTCTAGCATAATTATTTACTTTTTCTATTCTAAAATATTTGTAAGAAAACGAGAATCTATATTCAGCCGTCAATCAAACACTTACGGTTAATATAAAATCGATATTAGTAATAATAATCTGAACTTACACCGATTTTCCATTGCTAAATCTACCTGTCACGAAAGTATGAAACGCACAGGCTGCACAATTCGTTCTTTTAATTCCAATCTGCACAGAGTACACAGTGTTCACGTGACACGACTCATGCACAACACAGCACAGCTCAAGCACAGCACAAAATAACCGAACACACCTTTGGTTGGAATACAGTGTTCCCTGGCCATAATTAGTCGCGTTCTTTTTATCATTTGCCTCATCTCATCTGATCTCAAAATGAGATGAGTTTGACATGAACTGAGTTGAGATTAAGTGAGATTTTTATGAAGTAAAAAGAACGACAAAAGCCAAATTTTGTTGGTAACTTGAACGACTGATGTCCGCTGGATGTCTGTGATACTTTTCAACGGACAACCACAACCACGATATTTTCAGGTATTATTTTGGATCGCCCACTATGAGTGGGCATTATTTAGGTTTCTATTATTCTGTCGATTACATAATAACATATAGCGCGAGACATTCTAAAATGTTTAAATTATACAGTACTATAACTTCCACATGATTTTCAATTCTATGAAGTTTACGTATCTTTGCTATATTATTATCCACGAAATTGTCTGCTTATTTATTTATAAATAAATAAATATATCATCACGGCATTGCTGGGTGTGCCAATATGCTTTGTACGCAGATATCGGTAAAGATGATATATTTATTCTTCAAATAATAATAATATTTATTAAAGGAATAAACAAATAATCATAATAACCAAACTAATTGTATGTGACAGCAAAACATTTATCCCCACCATTCATTTAAGATTAAAAACTCAACAAGCACAACCTCCAGAGGTGACTAAGAATCGGGAAGGGGGGTGGAACTCTTCTCACTTTGGTCTCACTTTATCTTATCTCCGTTAGGATAAAAAGAACGGTCAAAATTATCAAGGCAACTGGGGTGAGTTGAGATGAACTAAGATCTCATGTAAAAAGTGGTAAAAAGAACGCGACTATTGTAGGCAAAAGAAACTCACTGGCAGAGGAGATAGTCCGGTGTATAAGAGTTGCCAGAATGTGACTTCGTCACGAAGTACTAAACTATCCAAACATTGACATATTCAGACCTTCGACTTAAATATGAGTGGAACACTAATTTTAAAGATGAAAGTGTTATGTTTATAATAAATTGCTGCTTATAAAATGCGTGTAATGACGTATAATTTATATTAAGAAACCTAAAATTTATTTGATGAATTGAAGAATCAAAGATGAAAATCCTACTGTAACGAATAGCAAAAGAGTAAAACGATGATGAGCAGACATCGATGGTTTTATAAAACCGTATTCCAACTGATGATAGTGTTGTCACTGAAGAGTTATTGTTTTGTGACATATATCTCACATCTTGAATTTCAGGTGAAACAACGCGTCAGGTTAATTATTTTTCTGTAGTATTTTACACATGTATGAAACAATGCCACATTGTTTGCTACAATATTGAAAAATCGTTGTAGGACTTTAGTCGCCGTCAAATGAGTATGAACTGATGCTCAACTTTGTACTTTCTCCGCATCCTGTCCCTTGCCCCGCGGTGTCGCTGCTTCTTCATAACTTAGCATTTTCAACATGTCCAGTGAATTGGTAATAGTGTATAAATCTCCAGTCCATACTTATTTGACGGCAAGTATAGTACAAGTTTGTTACATGCGATATTCGAAACCCTCATTGTCTTACAAGCGCTGATGATGGATGACGTGTCTTTCAAGAGAGTATAAATTAACAATCTTAACACATTTTCAGAGTCTAAACATTTGGCGAAATGAATTGCCCTCGTAATGCCCATTTCGAACTCTGGCTAAGTGCTTTCGGTAATATCTGAAACTAGATTACCAAAGCCCAATTTGGATATATATTTTAAGATTTGACTGATATCCGTACCTAAATGAATTAATTTCACGAATTAAGGTTGTTATTGTTAAGCCAAATTTTTAGCGTGACTATTAGTATTTTCAAACGATGTGTGCCTTGGCGAGTGTCAAGCCAGGCTCGCCAAGTCTCGAGTCATACTAATCCAGCTCAACAAGAAGTTGTAGTTCGACATAAAATTATAAATACGCGTACATTTCACTGTTACCTGCATCTTCGAACATAAGGTAAGTCAGGGAAAGATGGTTTACTAGGTGAGATGACAACTATTATTTGGATTTTGGTACGAGTCATCTCATCCAGCAAGTCGTCTTCTGGATTTACCACATACTTTAGTCAAGCCAAGCGTTTCTTGCCTCCTTTTACTCGGGGCATATTCACCAATAATAATTGCTCTTGGCGATATATTCTAGCTTTAAGTATACTTATTATTTACATTCAAATATTATATTATGTAAATAAATTTATTATACGAATGATTTTTATTATTAAGCGCCTAAAGTCAAACACACCGCCTAACGGCGAAAGGCAACATATGCAATCCTGTGAGAACCATGTAAAACCAGTGAGTGTGTTTATATTTATATTTACAGCAGAAAATATTTTGGGTTTCTTTGTAAACGTAATTCAGAGCCATTAATTCGTTAATGACGATCCATTGAGTTTAAAAAATAAACTGTATAGTTATGGGTTGTAAAAAATAAGCAATTTTTTCCCTAAACTTATAATATGAGCTAATGTTTTTCAATATTTATTTTAGGAGATTAAATTTAAATAGAAATAGGTAACGCAGGAAAATTCTTATCGGTTATTTATTCTTAAATCGTTCACAGTAACTGATTGTTAAAGAAATGGACTGTTGAAAAACAGTCTTTAATAAATAAATTTAAAAATTTGTTGGTTTACTTATCAGATTTAGAAATTTCTTTTAGATAAATATATTTTGTTCATCAGAAGCGTCCCAAAGTTTGTTTTTGCGTTCGCGAAATGTAACATATCTTTTTTTGCCATTAAACCACAAAATTATTTTTCCACTTCTGCGCTGAAAATACAAGTTTCTGGTTTGCTTTTATGCTGATAGCTACTCTTTGCAGTACGCCTCGGTATCCTAGCAACGAATTTTACTTATTAATAGGGACCCGGAAATAAATGATTTTTCGTTTCGTTTCGATTTAGCTCCGAAAATAATAATGTAGTTTCGGTTAATATCGTTCCTGCTTTAAAAAAAATTCAATTACGTTCAAACGAAAAAAAAATTCATTCCGAAACGGTTATTTTCGTTCCAGATATTTTTATATAAAAAAACCTCTAAACTGATTTTTAATAATTTTATTAATTATTATTATACCATAAATAAGTAATTAAAAAATAAAATAAAATTATTATACATACACTCTATATCTCCCAGTTGATCCTCACGTCATCAATTTCTGATGCTAGAATTACAAAACTTTTATCTAGCATCTACATATGTTGTACAAACATTGCATATATGAGACTTTTATTCGGTATCTCATTGTCGTCCGTGTTTAGGAGGGGTATAAGCTATTTCCGTCTCACCAACGGCAAAGAATGAAATAGAAACTATATTGTAACCGCAGTAACGAGTGTCAGTTTCAAATATTTGAATTATTTGAACATTCATGTCATTAAGCTGATTTGGCGTCGATAATAATTTGCCGTGTGTGTTGGCAATTTTGTTAATTCTTGTGATTATATATATTGTGGATTTTGCTATTGCAAAGACGGTGTTTCTAAGATGCCCGATAATTATTGCAAGTTATTGCTTTTGGACAATAACAAGAGGTATATTTCATGCATTATACTTATATCGTATTTATTCAATTGGTTTATTATTTCTAAATAACTATTTATAATTCGAATTTTTATGAATAACGAAATTGACATACTGTCAGTTTTTACCAGTTTTGACATTAAATCATAATTATTCAATTGCGAAATATGTCACTTCGGATTTTGATGAATAATAATATTCACACAGTAGAGCGAACAACAAAATTAATGCAAGTAAAATATTGGAAATGTCAAACATGACAAAGTCCTGTCATACTCCACCTACTCCACCTTACATCAACCTAGAAAATTGAATCCCTATAATAAAACCATGGTAACAATATGACGTCATCAATTCCCTCTCTCCCCTGGTGATTTGAACTATATGTTTACTATTGAAGACTTGGGGATCAAGTCGTGGAAACGGACTTTACCTACCTTACAAAAACAATAACAACAGAATGTTAAAGTTCTCATTTTATAAGATTTTTTTGCATGCGCCAAAATTTAGAAAACGAGCCCTGGCTAGTTTTTTAAATAAGAAGTATCGCGGCCCAGCAAACCGAAAAAGAACCAGCCTATAATAAAAATTATTGGTTTTTAACTGTTTTTAAAATTTTCAATAATTATGTCACGTAGGTAAATTATCGTACAATGGCGTATGAGAGTAATGTTACTTTAATACATACATCGTACTTCGTACAAGTGCCCAAATTATCGTATATACATACCTATATAATAATTATCGTATGATTGGCAACACTTTATATTTGGCGATTTTCCTGCGGCAGCAAATATCAACAAACTTGTTAAAATCATTAAAAATAAATTAAAAATGAAGTGTATTAAGAACAAAATAATAATGTTATTAACCAGGATTTTTATTTCGATTATATCGTTTTCGCTCCAACAATAATATTAATAATTTCGTTTCGTTTCTGTTTCTGTTCCAGTTTTTTTTTTTTTCGTTTATTTTGTTTGTCGTTTACGTTTCTGTTCCGTTCCGGATTCCGGGTTGTGTAGAATGTGTGTTGTTGTCATAGATGCGCATCACAAACACAAAAATTGATAATAAATGTCATTTTATTTAAAGAAATTAATTCATTATTTCATTATTTTTCTTTTTACTTCCTTGTACATAGTAAAGGAAGTATTGTAATCGCGAAAAATTTCGGTTTTCGGATTTCAGTGGAAATATCCATTTTGACTAACTTCGCGTCGTGACGTCTGTACTTACGTACGTATTTCGTCTAACTCAAAAACGGTAAGCCGTAGAAAGTTGAAATTATGTATTTAGGACTGCAATAACCTTTAGTTGTGCACCTCTCTTTTTGGTCATTACAAAATTTCCAGAAGTGGTACTTTACTTGAAGCAAATAATAGATTTTAATGAAAAATAATATAAAAACATAATCTAAAACTTTGGTATATTAGACTTTAATATCAATGAGAATAATATTATAAATTTTGGTTAAAAACGGCTAACCGGAAGTGATATATTACCTGAAGTTGTTAACAGTTTTTCTTGAATAAAATGGATTTATTTTCATTTTAGAAATAAATGCTTCAAATAACAGTTTTAGAGAATTCTGCGACTAGCACACCAAGTACCTATTATTAAATTAGCCCTTTGTTAAAGCGAGATATGTAAATTTAAAAATTATATACTTTTTGGTTTTTGTAATAGCTTGTTATGTATTAGAATGAAAAATTAAAAATCTGATGTGCCCAGCACATTATCTTCCGTCAGTTATAGGAGGTATTTACGAAAATTCTACCGGTGAACTGTTACCGGTAAACAGCTTTTTATCAGGTTATAGCTACCGGAATCGATATTTTAAGAACGCAAGTGGTAAACAGGGTAGATCCATAAACAATGAAAAAATTTGCAAATTTAAAACAGGTTAGAAATTTGACGTAGTTAACAAACTGAGCAGAGTCGTCTTTGAACACATTTCCACTTTTAACGCGCGCGCTTCGCTTTGCATCACTACCTTTTTTGAGATTAGATTCTTCATGAATCCGGCAGATGGATCTGGTAGATATTGAACAATTTTCGAACACAGTAACTTTTTACTACTCGTGTTTTCGAACACAGTCGGTAGATGCGGTATCTACCGGTAGAATTTTCGAAAATGCCTATGTATTTTCTATAAAATCCATACAGAAAGTTCCTTGCAAAACATTCTAAATTTCTTGTATGTACATTACCTTTCGACACTTGTATGTATTTTACATAAATTCCATACAGAAAGTTTCGAGCAAAAAGATCTTATATTTCGAGTAAAATTATAACACAAATATACTGCGAATATGTCAATATGTAGCTGTTTCTAGCATAGCTGGCTAATTTATGAAATTTAATTTCTTTATAATTTTATAACTCTATATCCAGTTAATATGAAGTATACAATGCAGTCGAATCGTATAGAGAACACAATGTTCTTTAATATTTGTAATAACATTAAATGTGAAAAAATGATATTTAACATCGTTTTTTCAAGAAAAACTGTTAAAATCTTCAAATGAGGGTACTTCTGGTTGACCAATTATAACCAAAATCTAATCAGCTCTTCATTTGGATGCAACGAAGAGGACTACGAAAGAATTATAATTTTTGGAATTGTAGTATTAGAGTTATCGTAGACGAAAATTTTGTTACACACACACACACACACACACACACACACACACACACACACATACACATACACACACACACACACACATCCACACACACATCCACACACACACACACACACACTCACACACTCACACACACACACACACACACACACACACACACACACACACACACACACACACACACACACACACACACACACACACACACACACACACAGACATCATCGTAAAAATAGTAAAATCGTATTCTAGGGACCTTAAAACGTGCTTATTCATTAAAAGCTCACCACCGAAATTTTTGACCAAAGACAATACCTTCCTTACCTAAAGGTGTCGGAAGGTAAAAATTAATTAAATTATGTCAAATACGTGCAATTTTATAATTGGATCTGTATTTCATATTGGTTTTGCGTACAAGGAAGTCGTGTGGTGTCCACATCAGATTTTTTTATATTGCATGAGAGCATGAGTAGAAAAAATAGTGTGTACAACACGTGTTGAAAGTCCTTTGTCGAACAAAAATGATTGGAACCTTCGCTTCGCTCAAATTGTAACTTTCGTTTTGATTCGACAAAGAAACACTGTCAGCACTTGGTATACAAACAACTATTTCCAAGAAGTAAATTTTTCCTTTAATAGCAATTAAGGTTCGTGTGATGTCTGATAAACACCTCCATAAAAATAATCATAATAACTAATACTCTTGCCTTAAGTATATCGATAACCTAGCTACAGCTAATAAATAATAAATCAGAATGATATATTTATTTATCAATAGATCCCTGACATCTCTAGAATTAAATTCTCCATCCGCATCTTCTATTGTGAGGCTGTCTTGTCGTATTTACGTTGCTCCCCATGGGTCAGTGCCGTGTTGCGTGGAGTAGAATTCGAACGCGGAGCAGTCAGGGCCGCCCCCGATCGATAGTGAACCACCCCCTTACCGCACGCACCCCCGCCAGCCACCACCGCCGGATTCCGATTGCCCTGTTCTTTGCACGACAAAGGAATGCCACCCAAACATGCGATTCCGCAACGGAGAACACAACAGAAGATTTTAAATACGACAAGATTTTGATGAAGGAACTTTGGTATAATAGTTGATGCAATGATAAATGATTGAGGTTTAACCAGAAGTCTGATGTAGCCAAGAAAATACTTTATGAATATCTTGATCTTTTCTACGTCTTCCAAAGACAAAGAAAAAACCCTTTTTGTTTGTTATCCTGATTTGTTAAAATCAATGTATTTATTTTTTAAAAAAAGGGATCTAATCAGAGGAACATAATATTTATTAAATTATCTGCGGTGTTGATATACAAACGATTATGTGCATATGTTAAATTCTGGTAAAATGCTTATGTTTATGATTAGCGGATACACAGACATTGTAATTACCTATGGTGAAGTTCTCAACGAAGTTACACGAAAATCATCCCCTTCGTAATATTCGTAAATTTAAGTAGTACCACATACAATATCTTCGAGATTATCATAGTTTGATGTGTCACATATGACAATTTGGAATATTTTAAAAGAGCAACAATTACTTCCATAGCATATGCAAAATTTTCATTGTTTCCAGCATTTCAATTTTGCGAATGAGTTGTATTGTTCACTGATAGGGCTGGATATATTAGAGAAAGTGTCTTTAATAATGCATAATACCCTTATCTGGTCACAAAAATCCTCATACTGTAAGAAGGAAACACAATTTTTAACAAAAAATATCATTAATTGTTTGGGCGGGAATAAATTGACGAGTCATTGGTCCTCATATAATTCCACCTAGTTTAAATGGACAACAGTATATACTTACATTTTTTGAATAACGTATTTAAACTATTATGATTTGCCGTGTTGACACGTTGACACACGAAAACTCTTTTCATAACCTCCATAACTAATTACTCTTCCCACGCTCTTACTCTATTCACCCAAGTTCAGAAACAATACACAATTTTATAATTTTGTTATCCAAATTTAAAATTTCTTTATTTTCAAAATTGTATTATTACGAATTTATTAATAATAAATATGTTTTCCGTTGATCGTTTATTAATTACTGCGTCTGCAAGTATGCAACCACTACCCGACAATTTTTGTGATGCGTACATCGAACTTTGATTCAAACAGCAGAGAGCTTGCCATTGGCGGGTAATGAAATTTTAAACAAATCTTTAAAGAATTTTAACTCAAAAACTAGAAGATTTAGAAAAAAAATCTTAAGATAAATTGTTGTTCTCGACGAGTTACATTACTGGTTAAATTTAATGTACTTATTTCATTTACACCCTGTATATATACATATATATATATATATATATATATATATATATATATATATATATATATATATATATATATACATTCGACGATACGATTAAATTGAATTTTTATTGACGAAATAAATTACAAACCATAAGAGAAAATTATGAATAATTACCCAGTAAGCCATGATATCAGGTAAGCTGTGAAAACAAATTGATCATACCAATAAGAACAATGGTAAAATATTAAATGACAAGGAATAACTTTGTTACAGTAAGCAATTATCTCAACTGTTTTCACAGCTTACCTAATTCATGGATTTCCAAGTTAATTATTCATAATTTTCGTAATTTATTTCTTAAATGAAAATTAATTTCAATCATTTCGTTGATTTCGTAATTTTATATATTTTTCAGATATTTAAAAATGTATAGGTGTTCCATTCAAAATATGAATGTTAATATCACTTCCGGTTAAACCGGAATCTCTAATATGAAAGTTAATGTTACCATCATGCCAAATACTATGATTTGTGAGCCCCTAAATCTAGTTTACAATAGTATATTAAGATACAAGTTTCATTAAACATGATTTTAGCGCACGCGTTTTTTAAGAGGCCAAGTAATTTTCCTATTGTCAAACATTATTTACAAATATACATAATTTCATTTTGAGGAAATTCTATTTTTGTTGTTTAATATGTACTTTTTGTAACTCATTTAGATGTTATAAAGAAGTACTCTATAAAATCCAAATGAGTTTCATAAAGTGCATATTAAAGAACCAAAATAGAAAAATATATAAAGAGAATAAAAAAATATAATTATAAATAAAAAAGTTATTTTAATTGGTCCGCATTTCATTGTCAGCCTGTATAATGTAAAATGGGCCTATAAACCATAATCGAAATATAACAAATTTATATAAAAAAATCGTAAAATATTTACTGATTAATACGAAGGTAGTAATATATTAATTTTAAAATGCATTCTTCAATAAAAAATTAAAACGAATTAAAAAATTTATGAATGTGCATTTGATCCTATTGGTCAAAAATATCAAAGGTGAGAGTCGCACCCATTATTCTAAAGCGCCCCGCCCACGGACTACTCATTTTCCATTCCTAATGGTGAGAAAGATGGCGGATATCTCATGTAAAAATATTGTTACAATGTCACTGGTCTGCCACTCATGATGTCAAAAGTCCTCCCACAATTTAAAAAATCATATCTTGCTTAACCCTTGGACGGTGTGCTGAAAAGTAATTACGTGAACAGTGTGGTATGACATACACCAAATGTATATAAAGACTACCATGGTGTGAAAATATACTAAGCAAAAAATTGTTACGAGTCTGCTAAATTGTTTACAATAAAATGAAAAGACAATGAACTCATTGACTCGTACCACGAGCACGGTTTTAACTAAAACGCTGTTTTAAATGTCAAATTTCATTATTTAATATTAGTAATAAATAATATACAATTTATCAAAATATGATTTGAAGGCAGAAGATAGTTTGTATTCTAACAAATATTTTTTTAAAAATCGTTCTTTAAACATAAGACCGAAATTAAATATTGAAATTTGAATTTGACATTTCTTAAAACAGCGTTTTAGTTAAAACCGTGCTCGTGGTACGAGCCATTGTGATTATATGTTATATTTTGGATATATATATATATATATATATCCAAAATATATATATATATATATATATATATATATATATATATATATATATATATATATATATATAAACAGCATTTACTCTTTCCTGTTCTCGCTTGTACACGGAGAGAAAACCATTGTACCACAAAAAATAAATATTATATACCGTAAAATAAATTATAATACGTTAGGGACAACAAAGTAACCATTGTACAATATACAACATGATTATACAAATTTTATAATATTTTATTATAGAAATTTGTACTATGTACCATTGTATACCTTAAAATAAATATTATTATAAGTGAAACAATTTAATAGTATACGTTAGTACTATATTAAATTGTAAGTTTTACAATACTGAATTGTATCCGATAAAATTTAAAAATTGTTATTTTTAACACGGGAAAGTATACTATAACTTTTATAATATATCTTGTACTGTGTATATACCTTTAATAATTTAAAATGATTATTACTTATAGTATTTATTAATAAGAAAATAAGTACATGTCAAAAATGTAAAATAATAATTTACTATACATATGAATAAAAATACATTACGTATATATAAGAATTAATTTGAGCGCATACATAGATATAATTTTCCATTTTTGTATGTTTTATGCAAACAAATCTTACAATATTTTAGTTGATGTCTTATCGCAAGAGAATTACTAATATTTATTCTTGATGCTATGTTATTGACAGTTTTTTTCAACTCTTGATGTTTTGCTTCGAACCGCATGCACCGTAAATTTATTAATCCAACATGTCTAACAAATTCGTCTGCCATTCTGCCACGAACTACACAACACAATGCACTTGATTATTAAATATCTATCTTCTTGTTCGTTGATCGTTGAAGAAATATACGTATTGCAGCACAGTGATCAGTAATGGGCTAGAGACGACTGTCTGACTAGGGATAGAAACGACTGATGACTGGTACAGAACTATACAAGTTGCAACTTGCTTCTGTGTATGCAAAATTACGTTGTAATTTGTAATATTGTAATACATACATTATAGAAATATTTAGTTGTTATAAAAGGTACACAATATTTATTGTATTAATTGCTATGTTAAGTTATAAGTAATTTTAAACAGTATATTATTTTACCACTTAAAATGATTTTGTTGTAAGGTACAATTAATGTGCCAAGTATAAAATATTTATTGTAAGATATACAATAAACGGTTTAACAACACAAGTTATGTAAAAGATATACTGCGGTTTTGTAAGTTCTATAACACCGTATTTTAAATTTAAATATGTTTGTGATACGTTTTATAATATAACACTTTATAATAATATTCTTACAATACATTTCTCTCCGTGTAGATAAATAAATTGGTCAAAACACAGATAAATATGATAAAATATAAGATCAAAAGAACAAAAAATAAAAATAATATTACATTTTACTTTTGTTTAAAAAGTTACGCCCTTGGCACAGAATATATACATGACTAACGTCAACAGAAGCGACAATGTTGTATGTATTGCCGTCCGTGTGCTCATGGCTATGTGTGCGTGAACTTGGATCAGGGAAGGGTAACGTAAGGAGATTGGGCGTACTCCGGTACGCCAGGCTTTGCCATTGACGGAGTAACGAGGTTCGTGTGCAGGGCGGTTCAGCGCAAGAATATTACGACTACCAGACTAGACTACTAGACATAATGCCGGGTGGTATAGTATATTGTTGTGTAAAATGCCGTCCATATAATAATAAAGATAAAACAATTCTAAAAACCTTTTAGATTACCGATTGACCCAGAAAAATATTATATTTATTTTATTTTACATTTCTATTTATTAATTTAGAACAATTATTATATTTTAATTTTTATTAAATGAACATTTAAATTTGAATTATGTTTCAGGTATTTTCTGTATGTTTATATTTTAATTTAAACCGGAAAAGGTTTTAAAAGAATGCTATCTCAAAAAATTTCATAGTACTATACTAACATTGATATTAAAATAAATAATCTTTCCTCTTAGATACCTAAACAGACATCTTACGAACGCCTATGCTAGCGCGGAAAGCGAGTCTGTTGAAGGTCACCAAATTCAAATACACACGTATAAGGTAGTGTCGTACCAGTGCCCTTGGTGTGGTGGGGTGTACCATACCCAAAACGACTTTAAAACGTTGTAATATGCGTAATAGTAAGAGTAGAGAAATCATATTATTTTAAATATTTTCATTTCAATGTTATTGGAAGCTACTGGAACGTTCATGGCACTGGCATGCGTATTTCGAAAGTTATGCATCAATTAAGTAGCCGTGGGGTATGTTATACCCTACCAAACCGTTCGAGGGTTAATATAAGGAATTTTCGAGTCGGGTTTTCATTAAAGGTCAAATCATAGTACAAAGTTTCATAAAAAAAATTAAAAATTTGTTTATGTGCCTGTTCTTAACTCAAATTCTTTCATATTTTTTTATGCTCACAATTATTTAAAAGTTACACGCCCCTAAAAATAAATTACAGGATTAAATATAAAAAGTTTTGTGAAATAAAGGACTCAGTGAAAAAGTGATACAAGTAGTATATTATACCTAACGTCTATTTTACACGATCATAAATTCCTATCAAATTTATTCAAATTTCATTGTCACGTGTATACGAAGATAGGTAGGTTATAATGTACTGTTCTACCCTACTATGAAAATAATAACTGACAATCGCAATTATTTGCTATGATTTTTTTTGAATATACGCAATTTTGACGGGGCCGGTAATCTACTGAGGAAAGGTCTTTGGAAGGATTAAATTTTGAATGATTGCAAACGAAGCGGGGATATCAAAAGCAACTAAATAAAACATTATTTTACATTTCATTATTATGTTTTTTATTTCATGGCTAAGTAGATTATATTAACTATCTTAATTTCTCTTAATACCTCTTATGTATCTGATCGTCAACTATTTGTAAACTTTCTTGGGTACAAATTTACCCTATTTACTGCAACTTCCGGAGTACCTCAGGGTTCTAACCTTGGTCCTCTTCTATTTATTTTATTTATAAATGACGTTACTAATATTTTACATTATGATAAGCTGATATTTGCCGACGATTTAATTTTTTTTAATCCTATATCTTGTATTAATGACTGTCAACTTTTACAAGAAGACTTACACAAACTATCACAATGGTGTTCCCTTAATAATTTATTTTTAAATCTTGACAAGTGTTATGTAATGTCATACACCAGAAAAAGTTTACATTTAAATTTTAATTATTTTATTGACAATATTATTATATCGAGTTGTTCCGTAATTGATGATCTCGGTGTAACATTTGATAGTAAACCAACGTTTAATAATCACATTGATCGTATATACACATCTGCTATCAAAATGTTGTTTCATTATTCGCAATACGCGTTCCTTCCATGACACTTCCTCTATTCTTTCCCTTTACTTATCTTTTGTACGTTCGAAGTTAGAATACCGCTCAACTATATGCAATCCTATTTATGAACATCATCAGGACCGCATTGACAGTCTACAAAAAAAATTCTTAAATTCCTATATTTCAAGCAATTTAAAAGATACCCGGACCTTCATATCAGTTACAAAGAATTACTTCAACAATTTAACTTCAACACCTTATATGAATGTCGTGAATTTCTTGCTGTTCAACACCTCTGCAAATTGATTCATGGTGAAGTAGATGATCCTAAATGCCTTAGTCTCATTTGTTTTCACACTCCTTTCTTCACTACTCGGACCTCTTATACCTTTTACCTACCTACACCACGTACAAATATCCGCTTTAAGTCTCCAATTTACCGTATGTGCCATATTTACCAATCTAGATTCGCTAATGTTAATGTCACGGTGTAGAATCTATAGGTGAGTGCACGACATATTCCAATACATTACGAAGAGTGGCTAACTACCTGGGCTAGTTCATACAGTGTGCCGCTAGATGTCAGGTTTTGTCGCGACCCGGTTTTTACACAAAATATTTAAAATATTAAATTTTTCATATATAACGCATAATATTATATATTTTCAATCATTACCTTTTATCTTTTGTCAGTTCTATATATGTATTTTGTACAAATTCCATACAGAAAGGTTTCTATATTTTCAGTAAAATTATAAAACAAAAAACAACATATGTCAAATTCACTTGACATTAACACCTTTCAATCAGAAATTTATCTTAGTATCTGTTTCTGTGGTTATAATGTAGCTGGCTACCGCAAAATTGTACATTTTGGCACCTTAAAAAGATTATATTTCTCTTTATTTGATCCATACCCTGTCGTGCATCTTGTAGCAAAACATTTTCTGTCAAATGGTAACGGGTCGCGTTAGCGCCATTTTGTTTCCCAGTTACTTGGCCATGTCAACGCATCTCGTGCTCTCACCTATAGATACTACACCGTGGTTAATGTTTTTCTCCACAACCCAAAGTGCTTCAAAACACTTATCACGAAAGAAATGTAATATAAATATGTAACTTTTGTACTCTTATTATTTTTTCTATTTCGGTGTTCTTATGAGTCTATAAAAGCACTATTTATCACTGAAGTTAAAATTTCAACTAAAAAATTATGAAACAAGAAACAATGCGCTGAGGTTTACTTTGTCAAAATAATTAAAACAATATGTTTTATTTATTACAATTTAAATTTATAATTTATGGTAATGCAATTTTGAATTGAATGTATTGTTATTCCAGGCAGGTTATGAAATGTATGATGCATGTTACTTGAAAATGTTGACACTGTCTACTCAATTTGTGGCGGCTACTAGCAAACAAATATGAAAAGTTGACGTTTTAATCCATGATTTCCAGTTCCACGTTATGGCGAACTATCGAATATATGCCATATATGTTTTGTATTAAAAATTGTAAGAACAGCTGTTGCCGTTATCTGTGTAACTAAGCAGTGAATGTTGACAAAATGGTGGAAAGTAAAAGTCTATATCAATAAATTGTTCATTAAAGTATTTCATTATTTAAAGAGTTTTATTTATATGTTGTTTTCTCAATAAAAATGCTTGATGGTCCACGTAACGTCCTTCAATCCCATATTCAAGTTTTATTTATGATAATAACCAACTCGAACCACCGATATGTCAAATCAGGATGGTTCATTAATAACCCTTGGAGTTCATTGTATGTATTGGTTTTCCTCTTTCATAATTATATAATGCTTGATACAATGTTTTAATGTAAACAATCAGACAAACTCACAAGATACACAAACTGCCAAAATGTGAAATTTCAATTTTTAGCGGGAACCGCTACCAACATAACTGATAAAAAAACAACAACTCATATTTTTGACAAGTCCATTTTTTTAAAAATCTAATTGTAAAATTACCTCAATAGAAAAAATAGTATAAAAAACATGTATCATAAGGCCTGTTGACGCACTCGTCCTTTGTAAAACTCGCCTGGCGGCTCGTTTTCCAAACTTGGACTCGTACGTTAACAGATTGCCTTATGATACTTGTGTTTTAATGTACTATTATAATTGTTGTTTTACTATGTCTACTTTTCCTGCCCCATTATTGGATGTATTTCTGTTGGGCAGTGTATAATTAAATACATAAAAGTCTTCTCTCTCTCTCTCTCTCTCGTACTATTTTAAAACTCAACTTTCATTCTACAAATGAACAATATAACTTTACTGGTGAAATGTCATTTCGGTTGACTACGTGCTGAAGATCACATCAGATATTTGGTAAATGACCTTCCAGAATTGTTGTTTGTAGGACGGCTAAACTTTTGCATTTATTTCTCCATTTGTCCAGATCCAGTGAAACGACGCTGACGCTAGACGTAAAACTATATAATTTTCCGAGTAAGTGAGAGCTTTTGCGTGATGTTTCGCGTGGATGTAATTTCCGCAAAAATGTGACATTTCTGAAATTATTTCGTGAGTAAATCTCACCCCTAACTATTTGGTATAGCGCCCCTGAGACAGTGGCGTTCGTAATGCCAACGTAAAAATAGCGCCACACACACAACCTTTTTGCTAATTTCAACACAAAGTATAAATACAAAAAACGTAAAATTCTTATACATATATGACAACTATGCGAGTATCTTCATTCTGCTAACCGGGTTGTGGTTAACTTGATGATAAGCTTCTTAATATGAAAGGTTATTGTTCGAAAAATATATCCGGTTCCAGTAAAGTAAAAAATCTGATGTGGACACCACACGACTTCCTTGTACACAACTTACACAAGACCAATATGAAGTATAGACCCAAGTATATAATTGCACATATTTGACGTAATTTGACATTAGCATCTATTTTTTATTTTTTTGTTATTTTTTGTCCTAATCCATAGCAAGCTTCATTACAAAAACCAAAAAGTATATGTTTTAAATATACATATCTCGCTTATACAAAGGGCTAATTTAATAGTACTTCATGTGCTAGACACAGAATTTAATTCTCTAAAATTTTTATTTGAAGCATTTATTTCTAAAATCAAAATGAAACCATTTTATTGAAGAAACACTGTTAACACCTTCAGGTTATATGCCACTTCCGGTTAGCCTGTTTTAACCAAAATCCACTATGTTATTCCAATTGATATAAAAGTCTTATATACCAAATTTGAAAGGTGTTAGATTATATTTTAAGATAGTTTTTCATTAAAATCTATTATAGGCTTCAAATAAAGTACCATTTCTAGAAATTATGTAATGACCAAAAAGGGAGGTGCACAACTAGATGTTATAGCAGTCCTAATAACAAAATTTCAACTTTCTACGGCTTACCGTTTTTGAGTTATGCGAGATACATACGCACGTACGCACGTACGTACAGACGTCACGACGAAATTAGTCAAAATGGATTCAGGGATGGTCAAAATGGATATTTCCGTTGAAATCTCAAAACCGAAATTTTTCGCGATTACAATACTTCCTTTACTTCGTACAAGGAAGTAAAAAGGATGTTTATTTTATTATCACAAACATATGAATTTATAATATAAAATAACATATCACAAACCACCATTTACCATTAACCAATGCCCCAATCTGTTGTAAAATACTTGTCTGACATTTGCTAATTGTTTATGTGATATTTGATTAAATTTTTATGATTTTTGCAAAAATGTTATTATCGTTTTCGTCTATTTTTACGGTTCCAGAAATTGAAAAATTATAAACAATATCATATTTGGATGCAGTATTTTTTTCTGTAGCCAAAACTTAAATACAATTTTGCTCTAAAATAATTAGGGGAGCAAATAACTGCACATTAAGATTTTATCATTGAAACCCCTATGCTGCGTTTTTCAAGTCACCACCCTGTATACGTAACTTTTAAGAGGTCGTTATAAAAACTTTTGTTAAATGAAAATGAATAAAAAATAATAATAATAATAATAAATGAGAGTGGCGAATACCATTGATTACAGATTAAACAAAGAACGGAAAGTATTTTAACAAGCTTAACAATTAGTATATAATGTAGCTAAATTTAAAATTATTTGCACTACTTTTTTATTAAGTTACTCGTTTGTGTTGTAATTGGTAGCGCCAATAATTTTCTCTCAATTGCTTCAATAACTTGTTTGTTCCGCGTTTTTTCTGTTTTTCTTTATTTTTCTATCAAGATACTCAATGGAATTTAAGTCGAGACACGACAGTATAATAACATTATTATCTTGTTTATATTTCCATTCTGGTGGTATGTTTCAGGAGTGATAACTGTCAACTGTCGAGTAAATACCGAGCCTACTATATATTCACATTTCCTGCAGTGTCGGATGGCTTGAGGCCATAATTCAATCGTACAACCTAGTTTCCTAAACATACATTCTTCATACAGATATAAAATTGTTGCTCGTTGCCTTGCTAACATATTCACATATACCACCCAAATGTTCTGGTAAGACAAGACTGAAAATGATTATTTAATTTATTATTCATCCAAAGCCTGTACATCAATCGATATATTATATTGTTTCTCATATGAAATCCAATGTGATTTATATTGTACTAAAAATTGTCTAGCTAACGTTCAATATTAAAAAAATCTGATGTGGCCAGCACATTACCTTCCGTCAGTTCTATGTATTTTATATAAATGTCATACAAAAAGTTCCCTGTAAAAGAATATATTTCTTGTACCTTACCTTAAGGCAGTTGTATGTATTTTATACAAATTCCATACAAAAAGTTGCTATAGCAAAAGATCTTATATATCCAGTAAAATTATAATACAAACATATTGTCACCTGCACTTAACACTGACACCTTTCAATCAGAATTTTCTTAATATAGCAGCTGTTTCCAGAGTTATAGCATAGCTAATATATGATATTTAATTTCTTTATAATTTTTTAACCCTATATCCATTTAATATGAAGTATAAAATGCATTCAAATCGCATAGAGAATAAAATATTCTTTAATATTTATAATAACATTAAATGTGAAAAAATGATATTTAACATCGTTGTTTCAAGAAAAACTGTAAAAATCTTTAAATTAGGGTACTTCCGGTTGACCAATTATAACCAAAATCTAATCAGCTCTTCACATGGATGTAACGAAGGGGAATACGAAAGAATTATAATTTTTGGATTTGGAGTTTTAGAGTTATCGCATTAGAAAATTTTGTCACACAGACACACACGCACGCACGCACTTAATATAATTTTTTCACATTTAATGTTATTATAAATATTAAGGAACATTGTATTCTCTATACTATTTGACTGCATTTTATACTTCATATTAAATGGATATAGAGTTATAAAATTATAAATAAATTAAATTTCATAAATTAGCTAGCTATGCTAGAAATAGCTACTATTAAGAAAATTCTGATTGAAAGATGTCAGTGTCAATTGACATATTCGTAGTATATTTGTGTTATAATTTTACTCGAAATATAGGATATTTTTGCTCGAAACTTTCTATATGGAATTTGTAGAAAATACATAGGCATTTATTAAAATTCTACCGGTAGATACCGCATCTACTGACTGTGTTCGAAAACACGAGTGGTAAAAAGTTACCGTGTTCGAAAATTATCTACCAGATCCATCTACCGGATTCATGAAGAATCTAATCTCAAAAAAAAGGTAGTGATGCAAAGCAAAGCGCGCGCGTTAAAAGTTTGTTGACTATATCAAATTTCTAACCTGTTTCATATTTTCAATTTTTTTTATGGGTTATGGATCTACCCTGTTTACCTCTTGCGTTCTTAAAATATCGATTCCGGTGGCTATAACCTGATAAACAACTGTTTACCGGTAACAGTTCACCGGTAGATTTTCGTAAATGCTTCATATAACTGACGGAAGGTAATGTGCTGGCCACATCAGATTTTTTTATATTAATTATTTTTTTTAACTAAGTAATAAATGTAATACGATTAATTCTTCTGTCCACATATATAAATGTGGATCATTGGAAAAGATAATTATCATAATTTGTTGATAATAGTAGAATTGTAATTGGCTAATTATTTTACACAGTCACCTAGTTAATCAATAATTAAAGCGCTCTCAACCGCACAAATGCAATTTAATGATCAGTACTTCATTTAAATAAAATAATTTCCAATATGACAATTAAATGGCATATTATTATTCATAATATTCATTTTTCTGTTCTCACAATTCACCAAATATTCAGTTTGCTCGTGCATAAAATTTACATTCAAGAAAACGTAAACGATTTATTGAGAATAATCATTGTAACAGAGAACATTTGCATTTCAGAAGCCTGAAAATGAAATTGAAATATATTTCAGGGCGTTCACACCGCCTGGGAATAAAAAATTTGATTAAATATAGGGAAATTAATTATCAACAATGTTTCCAGTTAAAAATTAAAGTACTTTAGAAATAACAAGATGGTAACAGTATCTATAATACATCTAAACAAATATAGGGTTCATAAGAATGTTATTCTCTATAGTTGTTATTTCTAATACTTGCAAAAATTTAAAATTATTAAAAAACAAATGAAAAGATTAATATTCAATATTAAAAAGAAAATCGACAAAAGTAAGAAAATCATCACAATATTCATGTAATGTGAATGAATAAGGAAATAGCGTACGAAAAGCAGTAAAAAAATTGTTTCATTGAACAATAAGGCTGTTGCAAGAATTTTTTTTTTCTTCTGAGGATTAAATTTTAAAAAATATTATTCTTTTAGTATCCTAAAATTTG
This sequence comes from Harpalus rubripes, assembly GCA_963082715.1. NCBI lineage: Eukaryota > Metazoa > Arthropoda > Insecta > Coleoptera > Carabidae > Harpalus > Harpalus rubripes. The sequence continues at coordinate 15,948,165 of OY720448.1, forward strand.
AGAATATCACGAAGTATCAATTAGATACTTTACAATTAATTATTGAAATTTGTGTAATAGGTATTTGGAAAAAGTAACTTGATCTGGTATAGAATGTGCACGTCAAAGTTCATACAGCTTAACAAGTGACAAACTATCGCTTACATATTTTTTTTTTTGATACACTAACTAGTACCCTATTGACTATACGAATGACGTGCTGTATTACGGGAGTGGGGGGGGGGGGGTTGTTTTCAAGACTATTTCTGGCGTTAATTTTTTTATTTAATTATTTACGAAAATAACAACAAATAAATAAATATATCATCACGGCATATTTCCCATTGCTGGGTGTGCCAATCTGCTTTTACACAGATGTCGGTAATGATGATGACATATTTGTACCGCGCGGGCGTTTACCAGGCGACACCTCACGGGCACTCATTGCTGGCGTGGAGAGTGCACCACAGGGTTCAATTTTGTGCCATTTAAAATTCGAAAATAACAACAAGCTATTATTATTTATTTTATACTATGAAAAATATTGCATAAATTTCATTTAATAGTTATTTATGCTACAAGAGCTGTAGGTACTAATCGAGGACGATTTTTTCCACTCCCGATGATTTATTATTTACCTGTTCATTTTCATTGCCAGATATGTCAATGCTGTCAAGATATACAATTGAATATTGATACATTTTAAAAAAAGAATCGATATATTCCATGGATAATTTAAGAAGAAAAACGCTGTCATCTGTCACATTTGTCACGTCAAGTGTAACTTTTGAATGGAAATATTTATAAAATGCGGACAATTTGGTAGAAGTAAGTTCAAAATTATAAATTATAACAATGAATAAATATTTGACACAAGTTTAAAATATCTAACTGTTGGTATTTCACAAAGAGGGAGCTAAAAGTTCAGCTGTAGGGAAGTAAGGACAACCTTTACTTCCTGTCGCTAATAGAAACCGATATCTTTACAGTAAAATACACATACATCCCTAAAAACAATTTCCTATTAGCTTACTTACGATATTGGGATTGGGAATAGTTATTTATGCTACAAGACATGTAGGTACCATTTATTAATCCAGGACGATTTTGCACCCGAGCGATAACCAGGGCTAGCAAATAAATTCGTGAGTGGTCAAATGTACCTACATCTCGTGTTGCATATAAGATTTTTTCCACTCCCGATGATTTATTTTTTGCTGTCAAGATATACAGTTGAATATTAATACATTAATAAAAAGCATCTAATTATTCCATGGAAAATTTAAGAAGAAACACACATTGGTCACGTCAACGGTAACATTTGAATGGAAATATTTATGAGGACAATTTGGTAGAAATTAAATTCAAAATTATAAATTATAAGAATGAATAAATATTTGACACAAGTTTAAAATATCTACTGTGATTTTTTAAAATTAGATTTAAGGTTTCTTAAAGAAAAACATGTTAACTGTGTGGAATAAGTACTTAATTTAACATTTTTTGTTTCGACTCATAGCCGAGTCAATAAAGGTTTTTACTTCTAAACCCTCAAAAACAGATCCGATTTTAATGATTTATTTTTTTAAATGTTTGTCATATTCAATTATTCAAAATCAGAAACATTTCAGCTGGGGCGCTCAATTATTTATACAGGGAGTACGGATTTCGAAACCCACCATTGGGATCTCGAGAACTATAAGAGATACAACTTTAGTTATATGGGACATGTGGTGCGCCTTTGGGTGGCCATCTTAGGTGTGTTTTTGTTTTGCCAAAAATTCTCATAGGTCACTTGATAATGGGGGAGTACTGAAGTTAGTCGATTTTTTTCATTTCGAAATTATTTCTAAACTATCAATAATCGAGAAGAATGTTTCATATAGAAAAGTTAGATAATTTTATTGTCTATCAAGTGGTGTACGAAACTAATTTTTCTATCTGCAAATTTTCGAGATATAACACAAAATTACATTTTTTTAAATGAAAGCCATATTTGATTATTACTTTAAGAAAATACTTATTTTTTATTTCTTTCGATTGGTATAAAGGTTATTGAATTTTTTTCCAATATTGTATTGCTAAGTTATAGAAAATACAACGGAATAAAATGTTTTTTGTAGTATGTACTTTTTATCTTTATGTAGAAATTATAGGCCTACCGTTCCGATATCGGAAAACGCCAGTACTCAAATCTGGGTAAAAAAAATTCTTTCATATGTTAAAAATTAGTCTAATATAGTCGAGTCAATGAAGCGGAAAATACAATAAGGCCCAGTTGCATAAAACGTTGTTAGCTGATCATGTGTTTAACTACACATTGTAACCATGGATACGTATCAAAAATACATTGGAAAAGAAGCCTTGTCAAAGTTAACAATGTGATTAAAGTTAACAATGCTTTATGCAACTGGGTTTAAGTCTTCTAAACCCTCAAACACAGATCCCGTTTTGATGAAATTTTTAAAATGTTTGTTATTTCACTTATTTAAAATTAGAAATATTCAAACTAGGGCGCTCAATTATTTACACAGGGTGTCCGGGTTTTGAAGGCCACCATTGAGATCTCGGGAACTATAAAAAACACGACTGCAGTTATAATGGGACATGTTGTGCGCCTTTGGGGGGCCATATTAGATGTGTAGTCGAGTACTATAGGGATTTTGTGTTCCTATCATTGGGCATACTACACACATATTCCAACCATCTTATTCTAATGATTGATTTGTTTAAACGGATTTTGCATATCTTGGATAACAATTTGGAAGTTAATACATTGTTCAGACTATACGCATTCATTAGCTGCTATTATGGCGTTATTAATTTCAGTATCCATTTAATTTTTTTTTGTGATTGGAGAATCCAAATATTTAAAATTATCCACTTCAAAAGAGAGGTGAATACTTTTCGGTATGCTTCACATCTATGGAGAAGCATATATTATACGGTTTATACATTTTATAAAATATATCAAAATCGGATCTGTTTTTGAAGGTTTAAAAAATTTAATACTTTTTCCGCTTCATTGACTCAACTCTATTAGAACAATCTTTAGCATATTATGAAAGAAAAAACAAATTGTACCCAGATTTGAGTATTGGGGTTTTCTGATATCGGAACGATAGGCCTATTGTTGTACATAAAGATAAAAAGTACGTACTACAAAAAACATTTTATTCCGTTGTATTTTCTATAACTTAGCAATACAATATTGGAAAAATTTAAGGTTTGAAGGGTGAAACATATTTAAAATACAATAACCTTTATACCAATCGAAAGAAATAAAAAATAAGTATTTTCTTAAAGTAATAATCAAATATGTCTTCCATTTAAAAAAATGTAATTTTGTGTTATATCTCGAAAATTTGCCGATAGAAAAATTATTTTTGTACACCACTAGATAGACAATAAAATTATCCAACTTTTCTATTTGAAGCATTTTTTTCGATTATTGATAGTTAAAAAATAATTTCAAAATGAAAAAAATCGACTAACTTCAGTACTCCCCCATTATCAAGTAACCTATGAGAATTTTTGGCAAAACAAAAACACATCTAAGATGGCCTCCCAAAGGCGCACCACATGTTTCATATAACTAAAGTTGTATCTGTTATAGATCTCGAGATCCCAATGGTGGTTTTCGAAATCCGGACTCCCTGTATAAATAATTGAGCGCCCCTGCTGAAATGTTTCTGATTTTGAATAACTGAATATAACATACATTTTAAAAAAATAAATCATCAAGATCGGATCTGTTTTGGTGGGTTTAGAAGTTTTAACGATATTCCCGCTTCATTGACTCGACTATCAACTATCGTCTGCAACTTGACACATTTTTATATTTGCAGTGCAAAAACTGGCGTTCGTTTTGAATTTCGAGAAATGAATTCGTCCATCAGTTTCTCTATATCGATCTTATCAACTAAGTCTGGATATTAGTCCATGATCGCTATGTGATTTTGCAACATCGTCGAGCGCAAATAATTCTTTACCCTTTGTAGAACGGAAAGCTTCTCTCGTTCGAGCAAGATGATCCTGGAATAGTCATGATTAACCGAATAAAGCGCAAATACTCGGGAACAAGTCCCATGCACCAATCATTTTCGCGCATAAATTCCACGACGTCTCGCAAGTTCACCGGATTTTTCCTTTTTCTTATCGGCCTCTAATCGGAATCGTAATTTGAACATTGAATAAGATTCTTAGTCATTTCAAAAATAAAATTAGACCAATTTTTTTCAAATTTTCAGGTGGGTAGTACTACCCACCGTACCCACCTCTTCAGCCGGCCTTTTGTTACATTTTATTTTTCGAAAAAATCCCATTTTTTTTCAAATATTATCTAGTAATGTATTAATTCTTGAATTTTTTCAGTAAATCACAAAATTATCGTAATGAAATAACAAATATATACCACATTTCTTTCATTTGTTTAATATACATATAACATCATACTATACCATCATGTAATTGTCAATAAAAGCAATTTTCATTTGTTATTCTTTTGCTACTTTATATACAGGGTGTAAATGAAATAAGTGCATTAAATTTAACCAGTAATGTAACTCGACGAGAGCAACTTTTTTTCTAAGTCTTTTAGATTTTGAGTTAAAATTCTTTAAAGATTTACTGCATATTTCGGTGCGCGCCCATGGGGAACAAATGGCTGCTGTCGTAATCAAGTGCAATACAAACAGCTCAAAATTTGTCGGTTATCGGTTACACTTGCAGTCACAGTAATTAATAAACGAATCAACGGAAATAATATTTATTATTTATTAATTCGTAATAGGGAAATTTTTAAAATAAAGAAATATAATTTTGGATAACAAAATTATAAAGTTGTATATTAAACCAGGCTTTTAATTACCTGTGAATACTGGAAGACAAGGAGGGGCGAGGTAACGAGAGGAAGATCAAAAGCATAGTTATTAGGTTATGAGATGATTATTTATCGTCGATAAATCATAATAGTTTAAATACGTTATTCAAAAAATGTAAGTACAAACTTTTGTCCATTTAAAAGAGTTACATGAGTACCAATAATTAGTCGTCCATTTATTGTTCCCGCTCAAATATGTTTTAATGAAAATTTTTACAGCATTTTCGTCTGTCGAGCTGTGTATTGTGCATAATAAATACACCTTCCCAAGTAAATTCAGTCTCATCAATGAACATTATGAGCCATTCCCAAAATTGAAGTCTGTTATGTGCTGAAAACATGGAACTTTTTGCACATGTTATGGATATAACTGTTGCTTTTTTAAAAATTGTCATATGTGACACTCCGTATTGTGATGTGATAAAGATGTACAAGATTAACAAATGTGCGAATATTAAGAAAAGAATGATTTGGTGATGATTTGGAAACGCTCCGTGTAAATGCGTTGGCAACTCCATGACACTGTATTTATGTCAACCGTGGTGTCAAGTAAAATATAGTACAGATACGAGTAAAAAAATAAATAAATAAACCATAGGTAAGTAATTACAATGTCTGTGTACTCGCATTTTGACAGAATTTTACCTTATTAACAAGTTTATTACTAATGTCAAAATTTAATTGCAACAATTGACAGGACTGTCAATTGCTAAAATTAAATTTTTCATAGCTATTGTTACTGCATTCAATTATCACAAAAATATTTGGAACGACTCGTCAATTTACGAGGTGGTAAAAATGCTAAAAAAAATATGCGATTTCGAGAAAAAGTTATTAAGAAATATTGTTGCTCTCGCCGAGTTATATTATTGGTTAAATTTAATGCACTTATTTCATTTACACCCTGTATAATACACAAATGAAAATTATTTCTTGTTATTTTTAATTAAAATAAATTTTATATATACCGGTCGCTATTACGAGTACAACGTTCAGACTTGTCCGTACCTCCGTACGTATTGTTTATTCTTTCGCCAGTTGTTCATTCGTAGTGTAATGGTGTTTCAGTGATGTTTATAAAGTGTTTTTGTATTTTAGTGTTGTTTTTATCTTTCAGTGTGTAACATGTGGACCCTTGGACATGTGTGGCGTGTTTTGAAGACTTTGAAAGCAGCAAGCTGCTGAAAGCGGGTAAGTTTGCATATTCTTGTTGACTTCAAAGATGGAATTATGAGATATGATATACTTACTCTCAAGAGTTTGAAATTGAGTTATACTGGGAAAATGAGATACCTGTATTATGTTTTGAGAAAATATCATCATGAAAGCGTATAGGTAGATAGAACAAAACGTTATGTTAGTTATATGATAGATTCATTAAAATATGTTTGTTTTAATACTTTAATACTACATTTGTTATTGTAATGACATGAGAAACATATTGATATTATATTTAACATGTTCACTTTTTTTCTTTTTCTCCATTTTTAGACATTTCCAATATCATAGTGTGGTGTTATTTAATGCCTATTTACGATTTTGCGGAAACTTATTAAAGGGAGAACACATTTTTAAGTTTAGTTTGTTTTAAGCGTTTAATTCTTCAACGTATATTATGAAAAATATAAATCATATATCCGATTATAGATCATTAGTTCATAAAATTAATTTACGTCTTTACTCTTATTCTTTATTAATAAAGGTACGAAAAATATTATACTTTTAGTAAAAGGTGTATTAAATATAAAAAAATGCATTAAACATGATATCTAATGTAATGGTATGGAACTTAAGGTAGTTGCTACCCTACTATGTTAGTCAAAATATTCATAATAGGGGACTACAGCGCTATTAAATTAAGAGAAATTAAGAAAAAATATTGAAAGTATATGCTTAATAATGAATATTAATAAAGATATAAAACGATATAATTGAAATACTTCGGAAATAAGGGGGTTATTGTTTTAGCAGCTCGTCACATAAGAATTCCATTTATATTATTTTGTTTGGCGACTCAAAGACGGCCTGGCCTATAAATATATAACGAATACCCAGTTAGGGGGAGGAGCCTACTACCAATGGAAGTAGAGAAATCCAAATAGCGGAGGCGTGGCTATCAGTCCAGTACTGCAATTCTCAAACAGTTTTTATTTGAATATAAATGTTTTGCATTAAAACGCCGGTGGTCTCTCTGAGATACATGAGTCTGGTTTTTTATGAGTTGCAATTTATAAAAGAATTTAAATTTGGGAATTTTTTAACATAAAATATGTAATTTGTACACAATAGGGTATTCCGGCTCACAAGCTTCCAAAGCTCGCCTACGGGTCGCTCTGGAATATGCATGCTCACCCAGTAAAGTATCACTTTCAGGTCTTGTTACTTCTTTATTAATATTCATTAATAAACATATATGTTCGCATTTTTTTTTTACTATTTTCTGGTAATTCGACAACCTAAATTTTGCTTAAAAGCATTAACAAAACAGTAAATGAATATATAAGTTTTTGATTCTAAAACGAAAAATATCGAAACCAACAAAATATGGGCAGTATCTCAAAGATTTAGCGCAACCTAACACGTTGTTATTATGACTGCGACTTCCAGACCGTTAAGAATATAATATCTATACAACATTATAAATCAAATGTACGCAGCAATGGATAAACGTTATTGCGCCATGTTTACTCCAAAATGTGGCGTGTACTACAAGGTTATTTAGTATAGATGATTGTTGTGGTCCCAGCGATATAACGAGGCGTTCGCTTTGTTTTTGCTTCGAGGCAATTGTAATTGATTTGGTTAAAAGCGCTAGCGATTTTCCGCTCTGTTTAGACAGACACAACCCTACACAAGCACCCGAGGACGCCACAAGGTTTTGCTGCCCACTAATCTGTCCCTATCCACTCAAACGCTTCATCAACACGGACACAAAAAAACCTAATTACGTGATACGAATATCACAATAGATAATATCAAAAAGAGAATAATTTCAAAATTATTCAAAGATTATAGTAGCATCAATTATCATATAATTTAAGATCCTCATTATTCTTGTCGTTTTTAAGCCTTGAGAACTCGCGCCTCTAAATGGGATTCGAGAACTCGCGCGTGAGCATTTCTCTCAAGCACCGTATATTTATAATTATTTTATTTTGGTTCAAATTAAGCCTCATTTTCACCGATTGTCCTAGTGCGGAAGAGATATAATTAATAAATAAGCGCAATACTTGCAAATCATATGGCAAAGTTTAATACCATTTAAAGCTATGCATAACGGTTAATGCTTAAGAACTAAGAGCAATGCGTAAGAACAAAAGTTTGCAAATTTCAAGGTTTAAGGCATAATGACTAAGCGTATCTAATTGTGTGATGGACATGCATAACTGTCATCAGCAATGAGTAAGAATAAAAGTTTGCAAACTCCAAGGTTTAAGGCGTAATGCCTAAACATAATTGTGAGATAGACATATATATTTGTCATGTCTTTCTTAATTTTCTTAACTGAACTGTCAGTCTATTTTATAATTTTTAATTTTTCGGTATGGCTATAGATACAGAAAATTATGTACATGACGTTCAAAAAAGAAGAATTGCTGCTGCAATGGTAATCTGATTAATCCAAATTAAATACAGGGTGTTTCTTTTAAAACAACCAGCGCTTTTTTGGGAAAAGTAATGACTGAAGAAAAATATTATATACAAAAAAGGCCTAATTTGTTAGGAATATCCAAAAGGAACGAGTGGTTCTTAAACAGTAGAATACAATTAAATTTTTTTAAATGGTATCATATAAATTTTTAGTCCATTAGATGGAGATTTATTTTCTGATTTCAGCGATATAAATACGATATGGCGTTATATCCGTATAACAATTATTTCGAGAAAACTGGTATTATACTATATTTCAGGTAAGAATAGACTTGGTGGCGCTGCCGCGCCAGCCTGTTTTACACACATAAAACTTATTAGTTATGTTTCCTGTATGACATACTTCACAGCTCGAAACGTCAAAATTTAATCATTTTTAATTATTTAATAAATAAAGTTACTTAAAGTTGTTAAATAGATTATAAAATCAAAATGGAATAAATGATATACCTGCTTTATATATTGCTATTGTAAACTTGGTTTGCGTTTCGACCAATCAGTAAGCTGGAATCGTAAGCCCTATCTTACTCCTAAGTCTATTATTATCTGAAATACAGTATAAAATTCAGAAGTAGTTTTACATTATTGAAATAGGCTATGCAATATACGAATTCAAACAAATGATACAGGTGATAGTTTTGTCACTTACGTTATTAATTGTTTGTTTTTGTAATTGTTTAATTACTTATTAAATGTCACCTGTATCATTTATTTGTATGTGTTTATTGCATAGCCTACTTCAATACTGTAAAATAATTTCTGATTTTTAATACAATTTTTCTCGAAATAATTGTTATACGAGTATAACCCCATATCATATTTATATCGCTGAAAATTCTCTATCTAATTTGCTAAAAAATATATTATATTATACTGGTTGAATTTTCTTATTCTTATAGTAAATTAAGCCCTTTTCTGGGTAATTTTTTGTATATAACACTCTTCTCGAGTCATTAGTTCACCCAAAAAAGCGCTGATTGTTTTAAAGGAAACACATTTAAAAAAATATTCTACTCTACCAAATATTATATATATATATATATATATATATATATATATATATATATATATATATATATATATATATATATATATATATATATATATATATATATATAATTTTATCTTCATAATCTATATTTTACGAATTTTGCCAACGATTTATTCAAAATGCGTAAAATATAGATTATGAAGATAAAATTGAGTCTCTTATATAAAATAAGCATAATAAACAATTAGCATCTGCCCAAAATACAACACTTCATATAGAAAAGCCGTTACACATAACCGCTACGGTATTCATCGTACAATGAGAAGTTTGCTCACAAATTGTGTACTGGTCTGACAAGTGACTAATAACTACCACAACAACGCACCGACTAATAAATTGTATTTGAGAATCGACGAAGAAAAGTCAAAAAGTTAGCTAGAGAAGTAACTGGTCCCACTCCATTGTTTACATCATAATTATGGTATTTTATTTACGACTATGAGCAAAACGCTCAAAGTGCGAGTTCTTCAGGGTTAATCTTACTTCGAATGTTATATTTGTTACTCTGATGCCCTGGGTTTATCTAATTTTGAATTTTCATAGGGGTTAATTTAAATGAGCCTCAAAAGACCGAGAGTAAAAGTCAAGAAGTATACTATTAACTATTTATAGTGCTTTCTAGAAGTAAACTAATAGTATATTCCGTAACTTAACCACGACCGTGGTTATGGTTTTCTTGTGGTTCACGTGGTCAGGTTATGGTTATTGAAAAGTGGTTGTGATTCGGAACATCTTGGTTAATTTGTGTCGATAAAGTAGGGAACCACCGCATCATTAAAAATAAATGACAACGTTATTCTATATGTCTACTTTATGCTAAAGTAAATATTATACAGAGAACTTACTTTAACATGCAACATATGGTCAATTATTTCCATGGTTACACACTACTGTCAAATAATGACAGCAATGTAATATTTGTCCATTTTAAAATGCAACATACAAAACTTAAAATTATATATATTAGAAATACTAATTTCCAATAAATTAGTCTATACACGATTGACAAAAAATCAAAACTTTAAAGTAGTACATCTTAACAAACTTTGACTTACAAATATTCATAATTTTAATGTAATAAAAGTTCAAAAATACCCCCATTCACATTGAGAAAGAATTGACACCATTTAATTGGTATCTCCTGTGCTGCAATACTATTTATAATGTTGCATTTTAAAATGGACAAACATTACATTGCTGTCATTTTTTGACAGAAGTGTGTAACCATGGAAGTGATGACCCATATGTTGCATTTTAATATAAATTCTCTGTACATATCGGTATATATTAATAATTATTATATGTTTATACAATTTTATTTATAATATTATAATAAGAAAATGACCACAACAACCACAAAAAAATTGTGGTCGTTGTGGTCACGACAAACTTTCAGGAACCACATTCCGAAATGGAACCTCGATCCTGAAATTATGTTTTGGTTACATTCCGAAACGCTTAACCAAAACCTTGGTCACCGCGGTTAAGTTGCGGAATATACTATTATTACTATTATTGAAATAATTTTGTCAGCAAACTGTCAACCTTAGTCAACAAATTTCCGTTGTTGTCTGCTACGATTCGTAGGCTACTAATGTGACACAATAAAATATCAAAATTATTCATTCTTGTAACAATTCACCGATCGTAAGAAAAGTGATAACTTTTTGACTTGTTTTTATTCTGAAAAATGTATTATTCCGGTATGTTAAGTCGTTTCTAAGCAACTAGAAATAACTGTACGGGAATATATTCCCGTATGGTTTTGTGTAAGAATAAAAACAAAGATAAATTAATTAATTAATTTAACATTATTAATCATTATAATAACACTCTGGTGTTCCAGATATCGAAAACTAGCTGTCACTATCGTTCATATTAATATTTCATTCTATAACACCACCAAAACATAAAATGTGCATTAAATTTGATATTTCTGAAAAATAATTGAACATTGCCTGATTACGCGAGCCGTAGTTGTCTGTATTTCCAAAATTAACAAAACCTGCTCAAATAATTGTATTAATTTAGACCTTCAAGCATATACTAACTAGAGGCCGCTTTACAGTGTTTGTTGTGATCGGAAGATATGCGGTAGGGAAGATTTGCAGGGACGGAAGTATTGCGGGCTGCGTTTTATCTTAATATTTGTACAACCTTTTCATAAAGTATGACTATACTTCATTTCACGTAAGAAAATAGTGGTGGGAAGATAAGAACAGTTTATTCTTACAACAAGATCAAACTGCTTCTAACTTCCCAACACTATTTTCTTACGTGGAACGAAGTATAGTTGCTGCTTTTGAAATATGTACTGTGATTTTTTTAAAAGATGTCCGATCAAGGTCATCTTCGAATTGTATGAAACAATATTTTATCAAATTCAGAAGTGTCGTTTATTTAGTTTTTTATGAAGGTACATAAGATACTACAGTTATTTTATTATTATAAAAATATATGTTAAAGTAAAAGCATTCAAAATTCAAAAGTCAACTGGTAAGTTTGTTAGCAAATGTAAAACCAAATATGTGAAAAATGAGATACGGGTGGGGCAGAAAAACCTATCCGATTTCAAATCCCTTTTTCCCAGAAGAGGGAGCAGGTAGAGTAGTGGGGTAAAAACCGTTAGAAAGCCGGTTTTATGCCATTTGTCAGTAGTCAACATGCCTTGGTCTGGTGAACATCGTGCTTTTGTTATTGAGCGGTTTATCGAATGCGGCGGTTCGATAATTGCTACACAACGTGCTTTTCGAATTCATTTCGGACTCGGGCGTCATGATCCTGTTCCACATCACGCTACGATTAAAGTGTGGGTGTCAAATTTTAGACAGACGAGTTCAGCATTGAAAAAGAAGTCGCCTGGACGTCCCAGGACAGCAACAGGACCTGAAAACGTGGCCAATGTGAGAGCCGCGATTGAACGTTCCCCGCGTCGTTCGGCGCGAAAACATTCGCTCGCTTTGGCGATTTCCAACCGCAGTATTCGGCGCATTTTGCACCGGGACCTCAAAATGCATCCCTACAAAATGGTTGTTGCACAGGAATTAAGTGAAAGGGATTTTGAAACCCGTACGAACCTGTGTCGCGATCTCCGAGAACTCCCAAACGACGATGTTGTGCTCTTCACGGACGAAGCCCATTTTCACCTTTGTGGTGCCGTTAACAGGCAGAATTTTCGATATTGGAGTGACGAAAATCCTCGAGAAATCCATCAGGAACCCCTCCATAGCCCAAAAGTGACTGTGTGGTGTGCTCTTTCCCGCCTAGGCGTCTGGGGGCCTTACTTTTTTGAAGAAAATGGGCAAACCGTAACGGTCAACAGCGAGCGCTATTGTTTCATGCTGGAAAATTTTCTTAGACCCAAAATGGAAGAAAATGGCGTGGAAAATGTGTGGTTTCAACAGGATGGTGCAACCGCCCACACATCGCGACGATCAATGGACATTCTCAGGGAACTGTTTCCCGGTCGCCTCATTTCCCTGAGAGGTGATCTTGGCTGGCCGCCGCGCTCACCGGATCTCACTCCATGTGACTTCTTCCTTTGGGGTTACCTCAAATCGAAGGTTTACCAGCATCGACCAAGGACCCTTCTTGCTTTACGAAGGGAAATTGCTCGGGCAATTGAAGAAATTCCTGTGGAAATGACGGTGAAAGTCATGGAAAGCTACCGCGAGCGCCTAAATCAGTGTATCCGCTCCCAAGGACGACATTTGAGTGATGTGCTTTTCAAAACTTAAATTTAAAAATGGCATAAAATTTGCGATATGTTAATAAAATTTTTTTTTGACAAGTTGAGTGGTTTTAATTTTATAACGTTTTGAAATCGGATAGGTTTTTCTGCCCCACCCTGTACTAACACAGTGTCAGCGTGAGTGAGACTGACAGAAAATAAAGCTATTCGTACGGCTATGAATTAGGCTAATATATCTGAATTAATAAATATACTTACGTTATAGAGAAAGTATTGTCAACAACGAGCATCGTTTTAAAAGGAATGTCCTAACTTAGTCGAAACAATATGAATTTTTGAATGACAACTTTCAATAATTTTACATTAAATCATCTTTATTTCCAATAAATTTCAGTCGCTTTTTTTACTTCATTATTAGCAGGAAACCGAAGTTTTGTTTATTGTAAAAAAAATCACAATAACTTACACATGGAACGAAATTTTCGTATTTTCTTTGTATTTTTCATTGCAATTTGGCAGAACACAGTATACAATTATATTGCAATATGGAAAAAAAGGGTTAGGTTACAGTAAAATGACAAGTAGTGATACATAAAACAAAATTCTACCAGCAATAACCCCCCCCCCCTATTGAATATCTTACGATGCATTAGCATAGGGAATTACTTCTCTAGTTAGACATTTATAAAATTAAGTATAAAATAATGAATCTTTTGATCTGAGAAAAAATGTCGTGTGTAATAAGTAGGAAAAGGGAATTTCCTGGACTCCAGTGGTTGCTAGACTCGGCTAGCTCCTCATCCCACAATTGTCCACTGTCGTCCAGGAATATATCACTTTTCCTACTATTTGCAGAATATACTATTTCCACCTCCAGGTCATGGAAGAAATAAAATATGCATATGTCGTAGCGATATGAGTAAATTAATTATTCGATCACATCCCTGGGGGTTTCACAAAAACCCGGATATGAGTAAATTCATTGTTTAATCAAATCCCTGGGGGTTTCACCAAATCTAACCTAACCCTTAGGGATTTGATCAAACAACTAATTTACTCATATCCCTGCTACATATACACCTGAGAAGAGAATGTTATCTTTCCTTCGGTGCTTTGAAGCCCTCGTATTTCGTCTGCTGGCTACATATTACACCTCCGGAAAAATCTTGCACTTTTCTCCCTTGTTGTACAATTTACTATTTTCTGCTCACATGCATAAAGTAGTTGTTTCAAACGTTGATTTTATTATTTGAGATTGGCATGGCTTCAATAAATACACTAAATATCTAGGTAACGGACAGTTAAAAAGCACAAATCTCTGTCACCAACCTAATAATTCTAACAAAAATATCTCTTAATACAAACTGTCAACTATTTTATAAAAAAAAAAAAAAAATAATGTGAGTGAAAGCCTCAACAGAGAAAATAGTATAATACACACATTACAGTTACAGAAGACAATTCAAGCACTCGTTCGTTCGCCCATTCGCCACTGCGCATTCGTGAGCCAATTTGGAACTCGTGATAGCATACCTTGCCTTCTATAACTTATGTTTTAACATACTAATATATGTGGCTATTCTTACAACACCGACATTTCGGTGCACACTTGCACCTTCTTCATGGTAGTATGGTATGACTAGCAAATGAAAGTTGACGCTTAAATTATTTTATAGATGTGGTTTCTTTTGAAACACCAGAGAAGAATAGAATTGTACGAAATATTCAGGTATGAAATATTTGCATCAACCCATTTAAATACTGGACTAGGAAAGCACAGAAATACATTACTATATCTGGCGAATAGGGCAACTGAATGTCAAAACAGGGGTTTAAAATATTTTAAACATTTTTCGTTTATGTTGATTATAAGAAAATATTTTAATCCTTAAACTATTTAGTTTGGCAATTCTATGAAATAGGATTATTTTGAATTTCCTCTAACAGTTATTCCGACTCGAGATTTACTTACATCTGAGACGATTGAACTAGAATTTGCGGTATTAAATTATTGAAATACATCCCTGAATCCTGTTGCTAAGGTCATTTTCAATGCCTCCTGGTATTTAGTACAATTCTAATCTTTTTGTCAAATGTTTTCAAAAGAAACCACATCTATTAAATAATTTTAACGTCAACTTTAATTCGCTAGTCATACTATAAGATCTTACAAAATATAACCTATGTACACTGAAAAGGTTTGAATTAGCCCCAGCTACCTTTTTGGGTTGAAACTATATGCCTATATGGTTGTTAATAATGCTTTATCTTTATAGTGATTTATATGAAACCATACATGGGAACATTGTAAATTCTTTGAAAAGTATATTATATTAAGATTCAAGAAAAATAATAAATTATATATAATAATAAATTTATTCGCTTATAAACAAAATTACATAAATAAAATGAGGTATATTGTAAGTTACATAATATGTTTTACCTTTAAGGTGATGCCTGGTAAACGCTCACACGGTACGAATATGTCATCATCCTTTACGATATCTATAAACAAAGCAAATTGCCACATCCAGCAATAGGTAATATGCCGTGATTATATATTTATTGTATTTATTTATAAAATAAAGTATGAATTAAAAAAAGTTCACGTTTACTGGTCATTGCTCAAATTTTTGTAGGTCATAGAGAAATCAGTTTCCTTGGATCTTCTTGTAGCAGACAAGGCAAAATTAGTATTGCTTAAATATCTGCGGACAAAAGAGTTATTTCTTAAAGTTTCATTCAATTTACATGTATATTATTTAAAATATAAGAAATTAATTTTTCGTACCTCCGTCCATTTTGACTAGTATTACAGAACTCAAAATCGTCCAGAAATGCGCTCTTGCTGACCTAGGCCAGCAAAAGGAGTTGGCATTACTGTTCTGGTGATATGTCAATTTAAGATTATTTTCAACACATGAATTAGCAAAATGTTTCAAATTTTAGGGCTAAATATTTAATTATTGTAAATTAAATAACTAAATTTTGTCATAAAAATAATAATATGCTGTCATTGCTGTCATCTCGTATAGATTAATTATAAGTTTCAACTTTAGGACCAATTTGTTTCGTTTGTTTTGTAACTACAACTAACTTCGCGTGATACAATTGAGTTTCCGCTATCTGTCATTGGAAATATGCGAAAGTAAATAATATATATATATATATATATATATATATATATATATATATATATATATATATATATATATATATATATATATATAACTAATGTTTGTATGATATATTTCAATAAATATAAAATAATATGTATTTTAAGCTCAAATGTGAGTAATTATAATTAAACTTGCAATGCAAATCTGATAAAAATATATGTTCATTCTTTTAGCTTATGTAAAATAGAATAAAATGTTGAGAAATATAAGAAGAATTTATGGAGATGTCGGCACAAAAAATCTTGTGTATCACACGCCCAGAAACTGTTTGCGAGATTTCGTATTTGCAGGCTAGTGATACAAATAACTATTTATACAATTAAAAATACAAACTTGAGTTTCAAGTGTTATTATCGCGACTGTCGGCAACAGAATAACAAAAATTTCGCATCTCTCTGAGAAATACGAAAGCTTTATTCGATCACTTTTCACTACTAAAATCTTGTTAAAAACTGTTTTCGAATCCATGTTGTTTTCATATTTTGCAGCAAAATTGCATGCACATATTGTACTTTATCCATTTTTAATTAGTTAATTTAATTTAAACTCAAAAGTCAAAATTGGAAACAATGCCATTTAATTTAAATTATCCAGAGTTTAACTGCATACATATTTATAGCATCAGGCTGCCTATAAAGGGATCTAGTGGTTGTTGCTGAAAACAATGAATATATATTTAGTTTTAACAATGTTTAGCATAAATTAATTTTTTATTTGTCTATGTTTCTAGAATACAAATTTTTCGGCAAATAAGCGAGGGTAAGGAATAATCGATGGAATTTAAGTAGGTACCAAAATAAACTGGTTCTACGTGAATGTTATACAAATTACATCAGAGCTGGTTGTAGACACAAAACAAAAAGAATTAGGTAAATGAGGAATGAAACTCAATAATTAACTTCTTCACAGTGCAAACCCATCTCTTGGCTTTTATAGTACACAATATTAATCTGCTACACATTGCAATAATGTATCAATTTTTAAATATGACGAAATCGATAATCATAAAGGGTGGTAGTGCTAGTAGTAGCATGAATGGCGATTCATTTTCAAAAATTGTGTGAATAAATCATTGCACAAATTTCTACTGGACAGATTGTGTTTAAAAATAACTGTTTTCCCGTGTTGAGCGCCTATGTCCCTATGTCACGGATTCTCGTGTTCTGCTGGGTATAATTTTAATAATAATTCTTTATTGTATTTACCTTATTGCACGTTATTGCAATTGATATTAATGAGGGTGTCAATTTTTACCTTATATTTTTATCATTTTATTTGTTTACGTCTATGACTATAGCGATTTAGCGATCACCACAGGCCCAGCTAGCGAAAGGGCCCAGTCTAAACCAAACCTGTAGCTTTCATAGTTAATATTGGTTAATATAATAAAGAGAAAAAATATCTTAAAGAACTGATTGTAGATCTTGTATAACGTAATTCAGGAGTCTGACTTTAACCAGAGGACAAGCGTAAGTCAAAGACAACTACATGCAAATATAGGCATGCTTCTATACCTATGTTCACCCCAAGCTAGTCGTCACCCCGGCCGTTAACCAATGTATTCTAAAAATAGTGCTCAGTGGACATGTGCAAAATCTACATAGATATAAAATTAGGGTTTTAAATTCTTTGTGATTTGGTGTGACATTTGGTTTTTCATATAGGAGACTTTCATTAGCAGATTCATAAAAAAGATTAATTACAAAGTTAACTAACTCCATTTTTATTTCGGGTTACAATTTTTGGTATGAGAACTATTCCTAAAATAGAATCTATTATTTTAATAACAATTGTTTTTTGCTTTAACTCTTGGGATTGTACTGAGGTATGCAGCGCCTGGTTTAGGTCATCGTGCGCCCTAAGGCTGCGGATTTTTTTAAGCTCTAACCAAATCAAAGCGCACTTGAAACTATAATGAAATGAGAAAATTGTGCGCCCCCCAAAATCTGTGCGCCCTAGACTTCAGTCTATCCGGTAATTGGGCACTGTAGGTATGCCCAGTTGCACCAACAAGGCCTGTAGACAAAAATATTTTTGTATGGCCCAGAATAGGTGGCCTGAAAATTCAAATCTTCACACGCAGAAATAGGTCCCAGTGTGAGAATACACATAAACATCTGTATCTTACTCGGGATTCGAACCCATAAACTTTTGGCCGTGAGTCTGCTACGTTGCCCACTACACCACCGGGTTAGTTTTTTTTTTTAGTTTTTTTAGTATACAATATTATAAAGCATATAAACTATTGTAATCATTGTGAACTTTCATAGTAATGTTATACAACCAACATTACTGTCTTGTTGTACATGAAGTATACTTGCATAAATTTTTATTCATAGTAATGTTGATTCCTAACCTTTTAGAGGTTGGGAAATACGGAAAATATATGATTTTCGATGGAATTTTTGCATATATTAAAACAGTTATAAAGTTCTTTTGTATACTTATTGTTTTTACCTTCCGTCATACCATTGGGTAAGGAAGGTATTGTTTTGGTCAAAAAATTCGATGGTGAGTTTTTAATGAATAAGCACGTATGTATGTGTATATGTGTGTGTGTGTGTGTGTGTGTGTGTGTGTGTGTGTGTGTGTGTGTGTGTGTGTGTGTGTGTGTGTGTGTGTGTGTGCGTGTGTGTGTGTGTGTGTGCGTGCGTGCGTGTGTGTGTGTGCGTGCGTGTGTGTGTGTGTGTGTGTGTGTGTGTGTGTGTGGGTGGGGGTGTGGGTGTGGGTGAGGGTGTCGTCGATAACTCCAACAATACAATTCTAAAAAATATAATTCGTATTCCTCTTTGTTACGTCCATATGAAGAACTGATTAGATTATGGTTATAATTGGTCGACCGGAAGTACCCTCATTTGAAGATTTTAACAGTTTTTCTTGAAAAAACGCTGTTAAATATAATTTTTTACATTTAATGTTATTATAAATATTAAATAATATTTTATTCTCTATACGATTTGATTACATTTTATACTTCTTATTCAATGGATATTGAGTTAAAAATTATAAAGAAATTAAATTTCATAATGCAGCTAGCTATGCAATAACATTGGAAACAGCTAATTTAATTTAAAAAATCTCAATTATAAAATTGCAAGTATTTGACGTAATTTGACATTGACATCTATTTTTTATTTTTTTGTTATTTTTTGTCCTAATCCATAGCAAGCTTCATTACAAAAACCAAAAAGTATATAAGTTTTAAATTTACATATCTCGCTTATACAAAGGGCTAATTTAATAATACTTGATGTGCTAGACGCAGAATTTAATTCTCTAAAATTCTTATTTGAAGCATTTATTTCTAAAATCAAAATGAAACCATTTTATTCAAGAAAAACTGTTAACAACTTCAGGTAATATATCACTTCCGGTTAGCCTGTTGTAACCAAAATCTGCTGTTATTCCAATTGATATAAAAGTCTTATATACCAAATTTGAAAAGTTTTGGATTATATTTTAATATAGTTTTTCATTAAAATCTATTATAGGCTTCAAATAAAGTACCATTTCTGGATATTATGTAATGACCAAAAAGGGAGGTGCACAACTAGATGTTATAGATGTCCTAAATACAAAATTTCAACTTTCTACGGCTTACCGTTTTTGTTATGCGAGATACGTACGTACGTACATACGTACGTGCGTACGTACGTACAGACGTCACGACGAAATTAGTCAGAATGGATTCAGGGATGGTCAAAATGGATATTTCCGTTGAAATCTGGAAACCAAAATTTTTCGCGAATACAATACTTCCTTTACTTTGTACAAGGAAGTAAAAATTCTGACAGATGTCAATGTCAAGTGCGATTGACATAGTATGTGTTATAATTTTACTGCAAATATAGAATCAATTCTGAAACTGACTGCATGGAATTTGTATGAAATACATAGAACTGACGGAAGATAATGTGCTGGCCAAATCAGATTTTTTTATTTTTATAATAACTAATTAATTTTGTTATTAACCTTAAACTATTAAAAATTTAGAATATCTATTTTTATGAATTCTTTATTGGCAAAACTTATTTTTTTCATCATAAAAAACATATCCCGCCTCGGATGTATTACTATTTCTCCATACATTTGCTGTTTAAAAATTAATACGCAGCATATTTTCGCATTGTAATTGTTGATTTACTGCAGTTTGGGGTTTATCCTGTCCTGTAACGTGTTTGAAATCAAATTGTTCTTCTCTGACCTTTCCACACGATCCGTTTTCCTAACACCCTGTTCCTGATTCGGTGATTCCTATCGGAGCGGTCAAATTACCCAACATGCTAGGCGCTAGACGAACATTGATTTAAATCTATTCGTTCTACACCAGTACTGCGCAAAAAGTATCCCCCACATACGTCTCCCTAGGTAGAGAAAGAAAAAAGTTGCCGTAGGAGATAGTGTCGGGGATTTGTTTATAGATGGTCTTGAGTTCCAATCCCAGCTAGGATATAGGAGTTTGCGGATGTTATCTATATTAGTAAGAATTAAGGAAAATAATCGGCTTATTCATTGTTCGTGACTGTTTTACGTTTACGGTTTACAGTTTACTGAATATTGTTCGTTTCGCTAAAACAGCGTTAGTAATAAAAACGTATGTTACTTCTGAACATCTTTATATCAGTGCTTATACAAAAAAATTAACCAATCACGGGTGGGATTCTATAACTTCGGTTGCTATCATTTGAACTTGATATTGTAACGTTTTTATTTATCTGGGTGAAGTGTAAATATTAGACAATTATTACTAATTAAAATTAAGTGTTTATTAAACTATAAAGAAAGTTACTATTAATTATATTAAACAATTATTAAAAACTAATTAAGATTAAAACTATAATTAACTATATAACACTAACACTATTTATTTAACCAATTAACACTACTATTTATTTCCACGATATTACAAATTATTTATTTCACTACGCGTTCCAATCTTAGACTGCCGGTCTGTTGCAGACTCTTGTGGACTGTTTACGCGATATTTATATCACTATATTTATATCACTATATATTTATATCATGTTCATCTGTCCGCCTACCTACCTCCACAGCGTCTATATACTCAACTGACTCAACAGCGTCTGTATATTCAACTGCTCGGACAGAAGTCACACCTTTCACCTCACTGTCTGTTTATTTATGTAACTCTCTCTCTTTCACAGCTTCAGTATCACCAACTATCTGTATGCCACAATTCTTCAACACCAATGCCGAGTATTCACTTCCACTTGTCGTTACTGTCCGTATACCTAGCTTTCCAATACTCTTCAACACTACCGAGTATTCTCTTTAACAGCTATTCCAGTATACCAGTAACTTCCCGACTCGCCGTTACTGTCCTTGCACACTATAGCTTCCCAATACTCGTCAACACTACCGAGTATTTACATCCACAGCTATCCCAATATAATACCAATAACTTCCCGAGTACCTACTCGACACCAACTGCATACGCTTACTATGATACTGCTGTGCTTCTCAAACTCACTAACACTCTATATGAACATCTCTATGTCTCTCCATGAAAGTAACTAACTCTCGAGCATAGCTACGTCCCTTATATACAGCTGCCATTATTTTCTAGAACAGTCTAGAATATTCGGCGCAACTATTTTGCGTCTATACGTTGGCGAGTATTTGGCCCAGGCCATCAGGCTAGTATCAGACGTTTCTCGTTTATTTGACTCGTGCTCCAAAAACCGGCACTGAGGCTAGCGTCGGCAAAAGGCGAGTGGCCAATGCGAGTCGCTGCGAAGTTAGACAAAAAGCCTTTCCATACGTTGGTGTAAATTCGTCCTCGATTGGTAAATGATACTTACATCCCTTGTAGCATATATAACTATTTCATATTTGAAGTTTGTTTTAAGCTATGTAACAACTTTTTGATGGTTGATTGTTTGTCGCATAGATTGAGGACTTTAACGTCTGACTGGTATGTTATATACCATATAACACCCTAGAGCGTGTTGTGAGTTGTTGCTATGGTAATATTGTCAATAAAATGATATTGATACTGGGATAAAGCCTAAAAAACAAGCAGAACCATTCATAGCCCAGCTACTCCGTAAATTTTATTAAAACTTTCTGATCCGTAATTATAGTCGGATGTTAAACGTTGAACGCACCACGGGAGTTAAACGGACAATAACGCCATCGGTCAACGTATGCATCTCAGGCCAGGGGCCATTGAAAAGTACGCTATTGACCTCAGGCGTTATTGTCCTTATAACACCCTTGATACATTAATTACTATATCGTCCGACTGGTTAGTTATTATTATCATCATAACAACTCTGCTTTCAGGGTTGTTATATACAAAATAACACCCTAGAACGTGTTATGAGTTGTTGTTATGGTAATGTTGCCAGTAAATTGATATTGATACTGGGATAAATCCTAAAAAACAAGCAAAAGCATGCATAGCCTACCTACTCCGCAAATTTTAAACGTTTAACGCACCACGGGAGTTAAACGGATAATAACGCCTTCGAAAAGTACACTGTTGACCTCAGGCGTTATTACCCTTATAAAACCCTTATTGATACGTTAATTACTATAACCAATATACTGCAAACTGGACACAAGAGAAATATCTATTTACGGCACTGTTGTGCCACTATCATGCGATACAAATATACATTATATGTTTTATGATAAATAAAAAAAACTATAAGATTAATTTTTGTGTTATACAAATGTAATATAATCAAGTGATATTCTACACCCCGCATGTTACAAATGGAGTTTAAAAAAAAATAACTACATGAATAATCTATGCCATAAATTTAAAATATTTATGCCTAATAATATACTGTAATTATTTTTTGGTCTATGAGATAAAATATGAATTATACAAAAATATTTATATTTAAAATATCATTTTCATTTCCAGTAGATTTATTTGTTATAACAAAATCCAATCCACATTATATTTATTTAAATCAAATATGATTTTTTTATTGAAGTGTGAAATGTTGGTTTTGTTTGAAAATAATTCCAGTGGAAATAATGAAATTGTGCACCGTTGGAAAGTTTCCTGATTTATAAGCTTTGCAACATTTGCATTGAGTTAACTTCATAATACGATAAAGGGTAAGCAAAGCACAAACTTTAAACTACTAATATTTCTTCTGAATTGGTAACGACATGAGTTTACCCCATACAAAAACTTGTAAATGGATATTTTATAGATATTTTCTCTTCTAAACGGATTTTGTCTGAGTATAAAAATTTGTTTTTTTGCACCACTGAAGATCAAGCTTTACTCTTCACTACACATTTATAATAATCGGTATCGATAGACATAGTGTTAATAATACCGAAAGTACTTTTCAGTGAAATTCTACATTCCGCATTATTAATGTTGATAACAAATGTCACTTCATTTTTTTGATTTTAAACTGTCTGTAACCTTTAACCCCTTCAACATTTTTGACATGTCTGCATGGGTATTGGTTATTATTCCAAAAAAGTATTTTCTTCTTGTTTCACCACATGATATTGGACAAGGCTTCCTATAGATTCCTTTAGTGTTGACTTCGGTTGTTTTTGTATACAGGGTGTAAATGAAATAAGTGCATTAAATTTAACCAGTAATGTAACTCGATGAGAGGAACAATATTTCTTAATAACTTTTTTTTAGATTTTGAGTTAAAATTCTTTAAAGATTTGCTGCATATTTCGTTACCCGCCTATGGAGAACAAATGGCTGCTGCCGTATTCAAGTGGGATACAAACAGCTCAAAAATTGTCGGTTATCGGTTACACTTACAGTCACAGTAATTAATAAACGAATCAAGGGAAATAACATTATTATTAATTAATACGTAATAATACAATTTTTAAAATAAATAAATTTAAATTTTGGATATCAAAATTATAAAGTTGTGTATTAAAACAGGTTTTAATCACCTGTGAATAGTGTGAATAGAGGAAGACAAGGAGAGACGTGGTAACGAGAGGAAGAGTAAAAGCATAGTTATTAGGTTATGAGATGATTATTTATCGTCAACAAATCATAATAGTTTAAATACGTTATTCAAAAAATGTAAGTACAAACTTTTGTCCATTTAAACGAGGTACAAGTGTACCAATAATTAGTCGTCCATTTATTGTTTCCCAAACATCTTTTAATGAAAATTTTTACAGCATTTTCGTCTGCCGAGATGTGTATTGTGCATAATAAATACACCTTCCCAAGTAAATTCAGTTTCATCAATGAACATTATGAGCCATTCCCAAAATTGAAGTCTGTTATGTGCTGAAAACATAGAACTTTTTGCACATGTTATGGATATAACTGTTGCTTTTTCTAAAATTGTCATATGTGACACTCCGTATTGTGATGTGATAAAGATGTACAAGATTAACAAATGTGCGAATATTAAGAACAGAATGATTTGGCGATGATTTGGAAACGCTCCGTGTAAATGCGTTGGCAACTCCATGACACTGTCTTTATGTCAACAGTGATGTCAAGTAAAATATAGTACAGATACGAGTAAAAAAAATATATAGCTAAACCATAGGTAAGTAATTACAAGTTACAATGTCTGTGTACTCGCATTTTGACAGAATTTTACCTTATAAACAAGTTTATTACTAATGTCAAAATTTAATTGCAACAATTGACAGGACTATCAATTGCTAAAACTAAATTTTTCATAGCTATTGCTACTGCATTCAATTATCACAAAAATAGTTGGAACGACTCGTCAAGTTACGGGGTGGTAAAAATGCTAAAAAAATATGCGATTTCGAGAAAAAGTTATTAAGAAATATTGTTGCTCTTGATGAGTTGTATTACTGGTTAAATTTAATGCACTTATTTCATTTACATCCTGTATATTACAGGCAAAGTCCGTTATAAACGAAAAACAGAAAAAAACATAATAGCGTTGTTCATGTTTGACTTATTTTTTTTTTTATAAAACGTCTAATAGTTTTCACTATGACTGGGCGAATTGTAAATAGTTATTTTCATAATACCATACTGTTAAATGTGCTTTAACAGTACTCTATGCTCAACCAATATATGCGTCAAAACAGCCATGGGCCATGGCCGTTATTTTTTATAGCAGTACAATTATTAAAATTCAAGTGTTTCTAAAAAAAATCGCAACATCATTAAGCGTGTCATGAAGAGCTGTCACCTGTCTGTTATTTAATTCATATCAGCCTTATGAGTGATCAAAAATGGCTGAAGCGTGCCGCTTCATACAATTTTGATATTAGCCGCTTACTTAGTATGACAGCAATACTATTTCCATGGGCGTACCTTTCGAATTTTTTTTATGTGTTATAAGAATAATCCCAAGAACCGTCTTCTTTACGTTCACCCGAATGAAAATATGCTACAAGAAGAATTTGTCACTCTCTTCACTAAAAGCCATAATGAAACGAAATTAATATTTTTTATCCAACACCGACATAATATAGGAACTAGTTACTATGGTTATTTGAAATAACTAATGTATAACATTAATCATTTCGTGAAAGAATATTTTAGAAGTCACGAAGGAATTATTGCTGATTTTTTTTTTTTCATATAAATAAAAATCTGATGTGGCCAACACATGACCAATAGCAGTGAGCTTTTAAGTAAAGAATCACTTCCGGTTGATCGTTGTAAACAAAATCTAATTTGTTGTTCCAATAAATAGAAAAGTCTGTAACACCAAATTTTAGAATATATTTTATGTTTTTCTCGAAAATCTATTAAGGGCTCCAAGTACCATTTCCGGTTTATCATATAGGTTCAGTCAAAATATGTTTTTTCAAATTATACACGTGTTTTAAATACCAAATTTGAGAAGTTTTGTATCATGTTTTAATATATATTTTCAAGAAAATCTGTTTATAGCTTCCTGTAAAGTAGTACTTCCGGTTTATCAATTTTAGAAAACATATAGTATGTCGTTCTCATTCATATAAAAGTCTTAAATACCAAATTTGAAAAGTTTTGGATTGTATCGTTTATTTTTCACGAAAATCTGTTCAGAGCTTCAAATAAAGTATCACTTCCGGTTTATCAATTTTAGAAAAAATCTAACATGTCATTCTTATTAATATAAAAGTCTTAAATATAAAATAAATATCAATATATTTTTCACGAAAATACGTTCAGAGCCCCTTGATATAAAAGTCGTAAATACTAAAATTTAAAAGTTTTAGATTATATTTCAATATACTTTTTCACCAAAAACTGTTATGGGCTTCATGTAAAGTATCACTTCGGGTCATCCAGTTTTATCCAAAATCTAATCAACTCTTTATATGACTGCAGAAAGCTTAAATACGGAAAATAGAAATATTTAGAAGTTTGTGGTTATCGTGGACGAAAAAATCGTCAACACACACACCCACACACACACTCACACACACACACACACACACACACACACACACACACGTACATAAACACACAAACACACAAACACACACACACACACACATACACACACACACACACACACACACACACACACACACACACACACACACAGAGAGAGAGAGAGAGAGAGAGAGAGACAGAGAGAGAGAGAGAGAGAGAGACAGAGAGAGAGAGAGAGAGACAGAGAGAGAGAGAGAGAGAAAGTGAGAGATCATCGTAAAAATAGTAAAACCATGTCGTGGGGACCCTAATTCGTGCTTATTCACTGAAAACTCACCATCGAATTTTTGAACCGATAACATTACCTCCGTTACCTACGGTATAACGGGAGGTAAAAAACAATTTTACAAAATTATTTTATTATTATTATTATGAAATTTATTTATATAGATTAATATTAACATTTATGCTAAAATAGGTTACTTATCTTTACACAATGACAGCTATCATATATGGCTGATGAAACGAAGACAAGAAACGAGTTAGTGTTTTCTTGGTCCTCATTTTCACACATTTTGTATTTTTCTTTCAAATAATTCCCAATGACAGACAATAATTAATAAAGTAATTTTTTTCAATAACAATATAACAAAACCATAACAACCATTCAATGGCTACTTCCTAATTTAAAATAATTCATCAATTGATTTGCCAGTGTCAAACGATTAATGAAAACATAAAATGATTTAAGTTTTTAAAAAAGTGTTGGACAAAACGTATTACACTCGTGTGGAATGTATATTAGTCACTAAAAAAATTAAACTTTTTCTTTCGTGTCTAATATGATACATTCCACACTCATGTAATAAATAAATATTAAAGTACGTGAAATCACCGCAAAGCAATGATATTTATTAATCAAATGTCATGCACATGTCATTCTCTGTAATGTATATATAATGGAACATAGTTTTGATGAATTATAGAAAATTTAAATATAATTTTGAAAATTATTTTGGAACAAAACTGGTCACATGACCGTGGACCATTATTTTCAATCACGCTATATTAATTAAAAAGCAAAATAAATTACAAACTTCTTGATAATTTTAATTTTTTGATCCGTGTCAGATATAATTTAAATGTGAGGCCAGTGTTTAATTTGATTATTTACTTGTTTTCCCTAAGGCGTAATTTACATGAACAACAAGCAGTAACTTTATGTAACACGATTTTGTGGTTCACAGTATGCTATAAAGTGTAAGCCCTTTGCAGAAGCTATAGCCTGACAATCTAGTCTTATTACATAAAGCGAACTTTGACAACTTGTATTCCAAAATAGTTTTAATACGTAGCCATGGTTACAATATATAGGCAGCTCAGCTAATAACATATTACATAACTTGACCTTTAAACAAAGTTCTGTGTTCTGTTGTAAAACACATTGGAAATAACTATTCTCTGTTTCGGAAATAGAAATTAAAATGACTTCTTCTAACACGTGGCGATTCTCTATTGTTTTTATCATTGTTGGATTACGAGGAAATTCAAGTTTTTATGTAGGTATACAAGAAATATTAACCCCTATTGACACGATTATAATTTTTTTGCAGACAGCTATTGTATAATATTTTGGATCGTGTCAAACAGAGTTATGATGAAATTTGTGATGGACTAGAACATCTTATTTGTCAAAACATTCGTTCACAATGAAATCAGTTTTTGTTACCAATTCCACAACACGATTGCGATTGCACTGCGGTGCAGTCGTGCTTGTTCTCGAAGTGGACGCGATACGGCCGTGTTACTGCCTTGTATAAAAAACTTTACTCGGGAAAACAATTTTGAAATCGAAATCATCCTACACTTTTTAATAATAACGCTATAACTATGGTGGTTTGAAACAAATAAAGCTGTTCATAAGTCGCTAGTCAGATAATAGTTATTTGTATATCAAGGCCGCGAAATCACTCTTTAGCGTACCGAGAGAAAAATTGTCGCCGAGGCCGCTTGCGGCCGAGGCAAGACAATCTCGAGGGCGCTAAAAGATTTCGCTGATAAGGTGTGCACAATATTTTTTGTGCAACCGTAAAAAATATGTAATTACAAATTTTATTAATTTTAAACAGTTTCATTGTAAATAGAAAGTTAGCTTTCAAGGTGGCTATGGAATTAACATTTGATAAACAAAACCATGCAATTCTCAAGTGTCAAAGTGATTGTCTACCTAATTTCGCGGCCGCTACCATAGCAACGATCACGAAATTTAATTTCGCGGCCTGTATTGCGGCTGGGAAATGCTTATTTCGCGTCCGCTTGCACAAAAAAATTATAAAGACACGCTGCTATTAGCAACGTGAGATAAACATTCATATTTTAACAGTATAGTTACTACAGGGAAAACTTGGAGAAAAACAGTCTGATGAAAACGTTTGAAATTTTTTTTATGAAGTGAGCAACAAGATAGAAAAATCGGATGTAACCATCACATAACCTCTCGCCATATATTTTACCTGGTTGTACGCATAAAACGAAAAATATTTTTTAATACAAACACATATATTTATGTTTCACTACAAAATAATTCTCACATATATTTGCAAAATCTATGGGATATTTTAATATAAATTATGTACAATACATACATTTTCTTTATATTCAATATCCTGTAATTTTTTTTCTACTTTCCTTTTCTTTTCCTTTATATTCGTCATTTTTTCGTAAATTCCTTTTATATTCTTTTTTACGTAATTCTTTTGTGTTGTTGACTTTTTATTTATTTTCGTAATCTTCATAATGATGTACAAATATTTTTGACAGTGGCATATAAATATTTTTGACAGTGACATTTATGTGTCAATTACAAACATTTGAATTTCTTGCCTTGAAGTAGTTTGATCTGAGAATTTTTACATCAAATTAAATCTAAATCTATAGAAGATATAATAATGAATTTATATTTATCAAATAAAGAATTTAAAGTTCTTTAATATAAGTATTTACATAAATTTTCGATAAATAATATTTAGATAATTTTTTGTTGTAACTACTACTTCCGGTTGTCCAATTGTTACCAAAACTGACTCGACTCTTCCCATTATTGTTAGATTGAGGAATCCGTAGTTAAAAATGTCTTAAGTCTTATAGTATTTGAGAAATCGTGGATCCAACATCCACACACAGATACGGACATCATCGTAAAAATGTTATAATCGGATTTTAGGGATCTTAAAACGTGCTTATTCACTAAAATATGGATATGCGATTTTTAGCATGAATCCAATACCTCTCTTAGCGAGAGGTAAAAAGTGAACAGCTGTCAATTTATCTGTCAACTTCGAAATTTTAGAAAACGAATCTGTCATTTAGAATTTTTTGATAAACTATTGGAAATAATCCTTCTGAAAATAAATAAAAATCAGCTGTATAATCATGTCTCATTTTTAGGAACCATATTGGCAATGAATTATATTTAAATTGTAATAAATTATCATTAGGTTTATTA
This sequence comes from Harpalus rubripes, assembly GCA_963082715.1. NCBI lineage: Eukaryota > Metazoa > Arthropoda > Insecta > Coleoptera > Carabidae > Harpalus > Harpalus rubripes. The sequence continues at coordinate 15,978,439 of OY720448.1, forward strand.
AGTTTATTTTTAACATACTGTTTAAAATTAACAGTTTCCTTACAGAACACACCCCAAGTCAGTTTATATTCTAAAATTTTTTTACCAGTTTACATAATTTTTACGAAAAACATTTATCATTTTATCTGAAAGGCATACGAATTTCAATGATGAGGGCAAATTATCAGGAAAAGCAATTTATAAAAAGTGTATTTAGTACAAAATCTGTAAAGTCTTCATCAATTTGAATCAATTTCACTTGTATAAATAACCTTAAAACCAATTAAATTTGAAAGGCATTCTAATTTTACTGACTCGCACTTACTTTCTGTGTGTGATTTGAATTAGAATCGAAACCTCTTTATGAATAACAGTAGCCGATTGTTTCCGGGTAATTATAGTGACTGTATCGTATCGATATAGTTTAATATTTAATGGCTGGGCGGTCATCAACCCTTTGCGGGATCGAAGCGTGGAAGTGGGTCAGCTTGTGAAGCCCTAGACCAGCAGGACTTGTGCCACTTCCTAAACCACTTATCCACACACTTCTCGCGCCATGATCGATCATCAAGGTAAAGGTCACCGGCAAAGACAAATACTTTCGTTTTTAGGAGCGTTTAGAACAAATTGCTAGTTGGAACACAAAAGTATGACAAGAATCGGTCTTACGTAAACCAGTGGCGAGTCGTGGAAAATGCAAAGAATGTTCTGCGGTTCACAGTGTTCCGTAGTACGAATTATATTTGTGGTATGCGGCAACTGGGCGACAGTCAAGTAGGTAATGATTATGTGGGAGATAGAAATTTAAAAATTTTGCACGCTTAGACGGCACGCATATGGTATGTAGTTAAAAGTGGCATTCTGATTTTTCTAAGCACACATTTAAAACACTGAGGAACCACCGGTAGCCATTAATGTCTATTTGCTTCCATCGACGCTTAACTTTTCAGGGATGAAAGGGTTGCCGACTTTTTTCTGTGAAATATAGTACTTCAGAGATGAAAACAAAAAAAAATCTGCTGTGGCCAGCACATTACCTTCCGTCACTTATATGAGGTATTTACGAAACTTCTACCGGTGAACTGTTACCGGTAAACAACTTTTTATGAGGTTATAGCTACCAGAATCGATATTTTAGGAACGCAAGTGGTAAACAAGGTAGATCCATAATCTATGAAAAAATTTGAAACAGGTTAGAAATTTGACGTAGTTAACAAACTGAGCAGTCTTACTTTGAACACATTTCCACTTTTAACGCGCGCGCTTCGCTTTACATCACTACTTTTTTTTGAGATTAGATTCTTCATGCATGCGGTAGATGGATCTGGTAGATATAGAACAATTTTCGAACACAGTAACTTTTTACCACTAGTGTTTTCGAACACAGTCGGTAGATGCGGTATCTACCGTTGGAATTTTCGTATTTTATATAAAATACATACAGAAAGTTCCTTGCAAAAGATTTTAAATTTCTTGTATGTACATTACCTTTCGACAGTTGTATGTATTTTATACAAAAAGATCCTATATTTCGAGTAAAATTATAACACGCATATACTACGAATATGTCAATTGCATTTAACACTGACATCTGTCAATAAGAATTTTCTTAATATAGTAGACGTTTTTACCATAGCTGGCTAATTTATGAAATTTAATTTCTTTATAATTTTATAACTCTCTATCCATTTAATATGAAGTATAAAATGCAGTCAAATCGTATAGAGAATATAATGTTCCTTAATATTTATAATAACATTAAATGTGAAAATATGATATTTAACATCGTTTTTTCAAGAAAAACTGTTAATATCTTCAAATGAGGGTACTTCCGGTTGACCTATTATAACTAAAATCTAATCAGCTCTTCATATGGATGTAACGAAGAAGTAAACGAAAAAATTATAATTTTTGTAACTGTAGTATTAGAGTTATCGCAGACGAAAATTTTGTTACACACACACACACACACACACACACACACACACACACACACACACACACAAACACATCCATACACACACACACACACACACACACACATATCCATACACACACACACACACACACACACACACACACACACACACAAACCACACACACACACACACACATACATACATACATACAGACATCATCGTAAAAATAGTAAATTCGTATTCTAGGGACCCTAAAACGTGCTTATTGATTAAACACTCATCACCGAATTTTTTGACCAAAGACAATACCTTCCTTACCTAAAGGTGACGGAAGGTAATAATATAGTGTATGAAAGAAAAATATAGTACGTCAATGAAAATTGGTTGGAAATATAGGTCGTTTTTAAATGTGTATTGTATCTTGCTGCATATTCGTTATTTTGATCTTCGTTTAACCACTGGAATGATTTTTCCCAATCTGTTATGTATTTCTGCAACCTTTCTCCATTTTTGCGTGTTTTACTCTTAACTCACAATATTATAGGGATTCATTTCACGTAAGAAAATAGCATTGGTTTAGATGGGGATATAAATTCCACCCTTTAATTGATCAGAATGCAAACCTAGTTCACAAAACTATCTCCTGTCACTTGTTAGTTAGGTAGATAAATAAAGTCTACAGAATTGAGGTTTAACCATGTTTTGTTGTAATTTTTAATATTCAGGTTTTGTATATTTTTACAGATAATGATATTTATTATTGACAAAGTTTGGTGTTACAGAATTAAATGTCTTTAATGCATGTAAAAACGGTCTGCGCTCAAGCACCATCTACCCAAATCTTAGAGTGTGTTCACATCAGAAGTTGATTAAAAAATATAGTATTTTTGTGTACTATATTATTTTTTAATAGTATATAGTACATCAAATCAAAATATAGTATAATACTATATATTATTGTGCGGTTGGCAACCCTAGATGAAACCGTGGTGTAGGTGGGGCTGGAAATTAATTATGGGCAAAACTAGTTTTGTTGGATGCATTTCGTTTATTCATACTGTTCTAGTTTTAAAACAACTTTATCATTTTACGTTTCCTCAATCTGGGACGTGAACCCACTTCTATTTTTTTATCGCCCAGTTGCCCAGCGCCCCTTGGCTGTCGCCCAGATGTCCATCGCCCAGTTTACCATGTCTGAGAGATTTGACTGCACTGCAGCTACAAGGCCGTGGCTGTACTCCTTTTTACGTGCACAGTACGCGGACAATACAATAACTAATAATTAAAAATCTGATGTGGCCAGCACAATACCTCTCGCAATTTAATTTTTATTATACTTGCCGTCAAATAAGTATGAACTGGAAATTTCTACACGGTTGCCAATTCATATGGACAATTTTGAAAATGCTCTTATGAAGAAGCGGCAACACCGCATGGCAAGGGAGAGAGTGCGGAAAGGGGAAAAAGTTGAGCATCAGTTCATACTCATTTGACGGAGAGTATAATTTAAATACTTAGGTAGGTACTTACATATTTACTCAAGCTGGAATCTATATTTAGTTCTTTTCCATATAACTATTGTTCAATTTACTATTTTCTTTTTAAAACGTTATTACTATTAATTTGAAATGATTAGTATTTTGACAGTGACAGTTATCTGACAGTCACATACATTGGGGGTCTCGTGCCTGAATGTCAGGTCGCGAATCTGGGGAACCAGGTTCGATCCCTACCGACGCAAAATATTTCGAATTTTAAATGGCACAAATTTGAGCCCTGTTGTGCACTCTCCACTCCAGCAATGAGTGCCCGTGAGGTGCAAATATTTCAGCATTAGCGATATCTGTGTACAAAGCAGATTGGCACACCAAGTAATGGGTAGTAAGCCTTGATAACCTAACCTAACCTGTAGAAAATTTAATAATCTTTAATTTTCATAATAATATAAATTGCGAAAAGCAACATTGGTCATTTTTCAAAGCAAAACTATTTTGAGCTTCAAGTATGCCATTTCCTGTTATCTAATCTATAAATCTAATGGCTTCTTTCTTTATTAGAATAAGGTAGAAATACAAGGTTTCCGAATTTTCTGAATGGATCCATACACACAGACATCTTCGTGAAAATGTTTAAGTTGGATTCTAAGTGCCTTAAAACGTGATGATTTACCAAAATCTCCATATGCGATTTTAGCACGATTCGTATACCACCCTTACCAAGGGTAGCGGGAGGTAAAAAAGCACACTCACGACCGCAACACGTCTGCACTGTAGTGCGGCCGTGCCTATTCGCCAAACGGACTCGGTGCGGCCGTGTTGCTGTCAGGTATAAAAATTTGTTCATTTTTATTTGTTTAAAAATAGTATATTGTGTTATTAAGAGTAAAAGTGATACTTTTTGTGGCGAGCATGGAAGTTTGCACGACGAGCGAAGCGAGTCGGACAATTGCATGCGAGGAACACAAATACACTTTTATTTCGAATAACACATTAATTTTTTTTTCAAACGCACTACTTTTCTTTTTATTCGCTAATTCTATGTAGTTTCTATGGACATTCATTTATTTTATTTCTACTCCGCCGGCGTAGAAATTTTCAGCGGCGTAGAAATTAAACTTCTACCTTGTGAATCAAGTCACAAAAAATGCCATTTCTACGACGTTTGAAAAAAATTATTTATTTATTTATTTATTTATTAAAAAGTTCTCGGTCTAACAAAGATAGAGCAGTACTAGTCGCACAATTATTTTTTTGTGTGGTTACGTAAACTGAGATTACTTTTTATATTAGTTTGTAAATATGTGATTTAATTTAATTTTTTCAAACTAACCTGCGCATTGACTTTTTTATAAATGTAAAAAACAGAACACTTTGCTGTGATAAAATACCTGCACGAAAAGAGCTTAACATAGAAACAAATTCATGAAGGCAAATACTTTGGGAACATCTTATCCTTCATACACAATGGCAAAAAGTAGGCAACTGAATTTAAACATATATGTATAACACGGAAAGCATAAAGATGATCCTCGCGGTGGAAGGCCTACTATTGTTACCAGTGAAGAAATCATCAATTTGATTCGCAATATGCTAATGGCAGATCGTCGAGAAAAGGCAGAGGCAGCGGGGATGCGTTCAAAACATTCTGATCAATAAGTTAGAATTTATAAAATTTCTGCGAGGTGGGTCTCCCTTCTTTTGACAGTTGATCAGAAACATATTCATTTCCTGGCGTCGTTCGACTGGCTGCAGATGAAGCAGATACTAATATGATATTTATGGAAAGCTTTGTTGCTACCGATGTAACATGGGTTCATCAGCATTGGCCTGACTCAAAGTAATAATCAACACAGTGAAAGCATAGGGGTTCACATCCCAAAAAGTAATGGTGGTGTCGGGCGCTGTCAGAGTCATGAATTCTGTTTTTAGGGACGCAAAGGGAGTATTGATGATGTTAGACGAGGTGTTACATTAACTCTGTGAAGAAATAAAAAGAAACAACCTGGAATACTAATTGCACTTATTAATAGGTATACCAAAGAAATTATTTGTGTTAAATGTTGTAAAACAGATCAACAAAAAGTGATGAATAAATCTACAGTTTAATTTTTAAAGATTTCATCTGTATCATGAACGAATTAACAAGTTGGTATACAATTATCTCTCTCATATTTGCATTAACAAGAAGGGCGCGGTATAAGATTAGATATAACACGATTGTCTTTCAAAAATTCATATTGTTTCGACTACAAGTTACAACATGCCATTTTAAAATGATGTTCGTTGTTGGCAATACTGTCGCTGTAATCATGGTGTATAAATATAGAAGGTGTGACAACTCATCAATTTTTGTTGACAGATTGATGTCGGCGATCAGTAGGCCGAGATTCTAACCTTACATGTAGCGCCTCTATACAATGTGCTCTACCACATAACATTCTAGAACTAACATGACAAATAAAATGACAATGACAATCTAAATGTCACAAATTTGATTAAGATATTTCGCTTGTAATTTTAAATGGGGTCGCGTAGCTGTGTGCGTTAGGTGATTGGTTGCGTTTTGGACGGACAGGGTCCGATTCGGAGCGACACCAAACTTGAAATTTGAAAAAAGAAATTCAAATAGCACAAAAGAGACCCCCATGGCAGCTTTGAGAGCCCGTCAGGTAACGCTTAGTAAACGTTTTCAACTACAATTACAGATATATCGTCATTACCGAAACCTGCAAATAAAACGAGATTGGTACGCCCAGGAATCGGTAATAAGCTATGATGTTATATTTAATTATTTAAAATACGTACATCCCCAGATTCTTGTATAATATCTTCATTTTTGAAATGCTTTTAGCAAATACCATCTTTAGTACCAAGGATTTTATTAGCTGGAGAGGGTATAACTTTCCGTCAGGTATTCACAATGTTTTGCGAAGGATCGTAAATCGGAATTGTTTCTTTATTGGATGTTATTGCTGATCTACAACCTTCAACGAAACAGTATTTTCGATATTTGTACATTTTATCCAATATTTACATAAAATTAATTAACGTATGTCAATTTCAATTTAAAATTTAAGTCAAGGATTTAAGTTGACAGATGACAGTTACCTATGTGTTGGGAACATTTCTAACCTTACACGCTGGGACATCTGGCGGATGCCAACTTTGTAAATACGGATATTTTTGATAAGTTGACCTACCTTCTATATTTATACACCGTGCTGTAACCTAAGTTCATTTATTATTTCGGTATTTTGGATATATTAACTTAATTCATAGTCGTGCGTGTCAGTATCTTATTTTTCACATATTTGATTTCACATCTGTTAATAAACTTACCAGTTGAATTATTTTCGAATTTTAAATGCTTTTACTGTAACTTATAATTTTATAATAACAAAATAACAACTGTATTGTATGTACCCCCATAAGAAAACTAATGGGTGTATTCTAAAGACATTCCGTTATTTATAAACGGACCGTTAAAATTAAAATATCCGTTAACTAGATTTTGCTATTCTAAACACACTATCCGTTAATTATATAAACGGAGATCCATTTATGTTATCCGTTTATAAATAAAATTTAAACGGAGAATGATTCATAGCCGTTAATTGTAAACGGATGACATTTAATACATAAATATTTAGAAATTTCTAAATTGAAGCAGAGAATGGCGTTATCATCCTTTACTGCTTGCTTCGACCCTTGGATTCATAAAATATAATTGAAAGGAAACTACAATAAATAATTTTTATAACAAAATTATACTTGCACATAAAAATATCGGTTCGATAAAAGATTTTAACAATACAAAAATTATCCATAATTCGTTCTCAAAAAAATTAAAAATGCTTTCTCTAATGAAACGAGCAGATATTTTACTCTACAATGCAAATCTTGTACTTTACCTAATGTTTTAAAAATATTCGAGTATTTTCAGGACTGCATTTAATCTTCAGGGGCCCAAGATACAAATGTTCTATTGATGCCTTTATTTTTAATTATTGATTAAAACAAAGGATATTTTTATTGCAACAAAGAATATTTTGATTACAACAATGCGGATATTTTGATTATATTTGAAGAATACTGATTAGATGAATGAATCTAATGAAGAAAATTTCATTAATATTTGCGAAGAATTAAGAATCAAGCTCATAATGTGTGTTTTATAATTTGTGTAGTTTTTAAAGTGCATGCGCCTATATCTAATTATGGCCCCGCGTATGTTCATTTTCTCGATACTGTAGATTAGCTTGGTGGTGTCTATAATTTCAAGATAAATGTTGGGGTTGGGCGTTGGGGACCTTCTTCATTATTACTTTAGCTGCGCTTAATAAGTAACGAATTATGGTTTTATAGATTTTTTTGTTTTATGCCCATTTTTTTCCAAATTTACAATAATATATAATAATATCAAAAGGTTATGAAACTGACAATTTTGACATGTATTACAACAAAGTATTCACCTACCAACATTCCAAAGATTATTTTGAAGAATATATTCATTATTGTGATTATTTATTGATTTAAATTTATTACTAAATAGTATCTCTAAATTTATGTATCACAAATATCTGTTTAGATCTTAATATATTTTGTTATTATTAAAATATAAATATGTTGACATTTACAATTTGACAACACTGCCCTGCAGTAGCAAACGGAGCCGTTTATTATATTATTTTTAACGGATCCGTTGAAATGTCATATTGTGAATAGAATTTTTAGTGGAATCCGTTAATAAGAAATATTTTAACGGAATCCGTTTACATTATATATTTTAACGGATTGTGTTTAGAATACACCCATAAGTGTATTACTGAAATTGACAGAATGGGCGAATCATAACTACAATTCAAAGATGACCTTGATCAGAAATCATTAAAAAATTAAACTGTGTAAATGGTGTTAATGAATACGTGTTACAAATTTATAGGGTTTGTATGTATATAAGGGGATGCAGAATAGACTAACTTTTACTGATAAACTCTTATCCGGAAATGCAACGTTTTGAGCTAAGCTCAGAAGAGTAATTAACTACCTTAATTTTAGTTGGTTGTGACCTAGCACATCAGTAATTAATTTTGTAAATTTTTTATAGTTATTTGTGTATCAAGGCCGCGAAATCACTCTTTAACGTTCCGAGAGAAAATTTGTCGCCAAGGCCGGCTGGAACTGAAGCAGGACAATTTCGAGGACGCTAAGGGATTTGGCGGACAAAGTGTACACAATATTTTTTGTGCAACCGTAAAAAATATGTAATTTAAAATAGGTTCATTGTAAATTGAAAATTAATTTTCAAGGTGGTTATGGGATTGACATTTGATAAACAAAACATTGTAATTCTCAAGTGTCAAAGTGATTGTTTATCCAATTTCGCGGCCTGTATTGCGGCTGGGAAATGCGTATTTCGCGGCCGGTTACACAAAATAGTTATTTGTATATCAAGGCCGCGAAATCACTCTTTAGCGTACCGAGAGAAAAATTGCCGCCGAGGCCGCTCGCGGCCGAAGCAAGACAATCTTGAGGGCGCTAAAGGATTTCGCGGACAAGATGTGCACAATTTATGCAACCGTAAAAAAATAAGAATTTACAAATTTTATTAATTTTCATTGTAAATAGAAAGTTAGCTTTCAAGGTGACTATGGGATTGACATTTAATAAACAAAACCATGCAATTCTCAAGTGTCAAAGTGGTTGTTTACCTAATTTCGCGATATCCAATTTTGCGGCCTGTATGACACTTTTTTGCAGGTTTTCGTCCGCAACCTTTTTCGTCCGCATACCTTTTTCCTACGCTAAGCCATCACTTTTCGTCCGCAAACCTTTTTCGTCCGCAAAGTTTACTACGATTTAATAATTATTGGTATTGTGTGCAGTAGGTATTCTTCTAGATTTATTATTACTAAAGTAGGCGGAAAAATGTAATATGCACCTATGCAAAAATGCATATTATAGCCTCAAGTTCATAAATATCTATTATTCATTTCTGTAATACATATTATAATAATATTACTCAAAATGACGACCACAAACTTCCTATAAAATATCCTGTAGTCGTGTAATCTATAAATCTGAAACTCTGAATTATGAATGTGGCCGAGGCGAAAGAAATGTGCTTAGACAGGAATGTGTGGCGAAGGATGATTGTTTCGTAACTATTATTGTGGACCGGTTGCGGTATTTCGCTACCGAAAATCGGTCACTTTAATATGTTAAGAGTGAGGAATATATGTTGTACTTATGATGTCAGGTTAGTACGAATGTTGTTGAAAGAGAGACTGATTATTTTTTGGATGATGTTATTGTTATTCTTTCGGGTTTGTGCTAACTCACTAAGTGGGAAATGCGTGATTTTGTGTATGTATGTATGTATGTATGTATGTATGTATGTATGTATGTATGTATGTATGTATGAATTTATATATTGACTAAATGCTGCAAAAATTTAGATAAAGGTATAAAATTTTAATTACCTACTACGCATAAATTAAATTGGAAATATATTAAAATTTCACATTACAGTATTTTAAATGAATTATTTTCGACAAAATGAATGAAATTGTAAATTAATTTACGGTTCAGTTGAAAGTAAATAGATTATTTTAAAAATACGTATATATTTATTTTTTTATCATTGCATGTCCAACTTTATGTAAACAATTTATTTGAATTATTTAAAACATTTAAAAATACATTCAACGAATTCGTTTTAGTAAAAATGCTTATGAAAGGTTTAATAAAAATTGATTATGCATGAGTTCAATTTTATTTTCACCTGTGGGTAGCGCTTAACTTGTTTCTTTCGTGATAAAAAATTCGTCAATGCTCTAATAATAGCAATGATAATTGAGACAGGGTGCGCTACGAATAAAAATGATTTATGAATATAATTAAAGGGAGGAAGACAAAGAAAGCACGATCATTTGGAGTTGGAGCTTCGTTGTGTTTTATTTCAGTAAATTCCAACAAGTTCTTTTATTTAACGGCGGTCTATATTTCCAAACACCACACAATGGTTCATGAATAATTAAAACGTAGAACTGTTTTAGTTTTATATATTACAGGAATAGTTTCAGTTCACAAATGAGATATTTCAGTAAAGTAATTTCATCGTATTTTTCGAGATGTACTCGTATGAATTTTTTGTTATATTCGAAATATGCTTCGGATTTTACAGCTTTTAATGACGTACGTGTTCGGAAAATACGTTTTCATTTAAGGAGAATTAATACATTTTTAGATAAAAAAAAATGTCATATGAATTATCATTTTACCTCATTTTTCTGATTTTTTTCCTTCTCTGATTTGTGTACCAATATGTCATCACGGCATATTACCAATCTACTTGGTACGCAGATATTGGTAGATAATAATGATGACATATTCGTACCGTGCGGGCGTTTACCAGGCTCACCTCACGGGTGAGGGATCACTTTTGTGCTATTCAAAATTTGAAGTAATTTTGGTGTCGGTCGACATCGAACCCCGATTACCAGAGTCGCGACCAGACGCTCATGCACATACACCCCTTAATAAATATACAATATAAGTAGGCCCTAATCCTGTTTTACATTAAACTTTTTTTAGCTACATTCTAGTTTCAATACTAGAAACGTGTTCACGCAAGCACGTACATCATCGCAGAAATAGTAAAATCGTATTCTAGGGACTCTAAAACGTGCTTATTCATTAAAACCTCACCATCAAATTTTTTGACCAAAAACAATACCTTCCTTACCTAAAGGTATGATGGAAGGTAAAAAGACATTTTAAAGAACCTGAAGGCAACGGCTTTTAAAGAAATAAGTATTGCATGTAAATTTCAGTTTAAAGTATATTAATATAAAATAAAAATGATAAATTCTACAGTAATTATAAATGAATGACTAATAATAGATATTATACTAACTATTTCTGATGAATTCACAAAACTTAAATTATTTTACAAAAATTAAAATGTTTAATTAGCGTTTACGACAAATTTTATATGGAATATATAGTAAATTGATAATTTCTTATTACATTATTTATCAACATTGAAATAAATTAAAATTATACAAAAAAAAATATTTTTCTACAAATCTATTAAAAGTGGGCTTTTTAATGTTTGTTTTTAGCGTTAAAAAATTTATTTTTATAACACTAGTGTTAAAAGTGACAGATCATTGTTACTTTTGATACTAGTGTTAAAAGTGAATGTCAAAAAATTATTAGAATTACAAATTTAAATTAAAAAATAGTGTTTGTAAAAAAAATAGTGTATGATATACGTGTTAAAAGTGATTTTATTTTGTTCGAAGTTTTGGATCACTCCGCTTTGCGTCGTGTTCCAAACTTCCTTCTCACAAAATAAAATATCGCTTTTAACACTTATATCATAAATAACTATTTTTATTGATGAAATACTCCATATTATTCTGCATATTATATATTAGGGTTATATATTAGGGTTAGGCACAACAAGCCGAAATCGATCACTAATCGAATAAACTTAAAAAATCTATTCTGCTTTTTTCAATACCTAACCCTAATTCATAAATAACTATTTTGCTCTAAGCAAGGACTAACTATTATGACGAGAGGCTCGTATCTAAAACCAAAATTTGGAAATCGATTACAACACTTTAATAAAGATTAGTTTGATATTTTTAAATTGTTGAAATAAAGTATGTATTTATTTATATGGGCGCTGCAATTTGCACAATGATTCTTAGAAACCGATTCTGGATTTTGCAAACATGAAATAAGCATAGAGCACCGTAATTCAATGAGGAGATGGGAGATGTCTTCATATTAATATGTCAAAAAGTAAAGAAGATGACAAATTTTGTAACGCATATTTAATATTAGTTACAGAAAATGTTTCCTTTTGCTAAGCATTACACAAATTGATATGCTACCCGCAAAATATCATTTGCTTCTCAACACAATAAAATTTTACGAAAATGAATGTTTTATAACATATTTATAAATTTTTAAAATATTTATAAATTATATTTTCCGGGAACTTTAAATTAGTAGTCATTGCATTAACAATTCGAATTTTCAGTGCAATTTCTGTTTTCAAATTTTAGTTATTACTTAGAAGTATTTGTAATTTTTTTTAATTTTGTTTTAACGTTTCTATGCTGCTATGTATAATCCATATATTATGGTGATATGTAGTTTAGTTTTATTACCTCTCGCAAAGAGAGGTATTGGATTCATGTTAAAAATCGCATATCCAGATTTTAGTGAATAAGCACGTTTTAAGGTCCCTAGAATTCGATTATAACATTTTTACGATGATGTCCGTATGTGTGTGTGGATCTGTGTGTGGATGTTGGATCCAGGATTTCTCAAATACTACAAGACTTAAGACATTTTTAACTACGGATTCCTCAATTTAACAATAATGGGAAGAGTTGATTAAGTTTTGGTAACAATTAGACAACCGGAAGTAGTAGTTACAAGAAAAAAATCATCTAAATATTATTTATCGAAAATTTATGTAAATACTTATATTAAAGAACGATAAATTCTTTATTCAATAAATATAAATTCATTATTATATCTTCTATAGATTTAGAGATAAAGAAATGCATATAAAATAATTTGATGTAAAAAAATCTCAGATCAAACTACTTCAAGACAAGAAATTCAAATGTTTGTAATTGACACATAAATGTCACTGTCAAAAATATTTGTATGCCATTGTCAAAATATTTGTACATCATTATGAAGATTATGAAAAGAATATACGTAAAAAAGAGTACAAAAGGAATTTGCGAAAAAATGACGAATATAAAGAAAAAGAAAAGGAAAGTAGAAAAAGAAAATTTCAGGATATTGAATATAAAGAAAATGTATGTATTGTACATAATTTATATTAAAATAGCCTATAGATTTTGCAAATATATATGAGAATTATTTTGTAATGAGACATGAATATATGTATTTGTATTTAAAAATATTTTTCGTTTTATGCGTACAACCTGGTAAAATATCTGGCGAGAGGTTATGTGCTGGCCACATCAGATTTTTGTAATACTGTTTTTATGATATAAATATGGCCCACTCAGATTTTTCCTTGGCCCATCCAGAAAATAATCCTAGTTACGTCCCTGACCGGAAGTGCTACTGCTTTGAAAATATTTTAGTACGACCAGGCATGTCGGAACACCCCAAATTTTGTAAAATAATAATGAATAGTCTTTAAAATAATAATAGCGTAAGCTCGTCCTGAGATACCCTGTATTGATAGTAGAAGATAATTTCACAGGAAATACATTTTGTTACGGAAATATTTCTTAATTAGAGAACTTACTATTTGACTATTTATTTCATTAATGGTCGTTTGCACCAATATTTAATGCAGAATTAAAGAAAAATTATATTAAAATCAACATTTTTATATGTATAAAATACATTATGTAAGTGTTGATATTATTTTAATTTTGGCTTAATTCCCAATTACAATATTGGTTGTAACCATCCATAAGAGTTAAAACAAACTTGTAGTGCCTAGGTAAAAAATACGCTATATAGCATAGGGTAAAGGTAAATAGAAAACGTCTAAAAGGATACATTTATAATGAAAACTAAATTTGTGCAAAAGTAGTGTTAGGACAATATTATTGTAAGTTGAAGGTAAATATCGAAAAGTGGAGTATACTGCGCTTTTCGTTGTTTGTGTTATGCTCCACCGTGCATGTATATGAAATTGATTTTGAGTGTAAGTATGATGAAGCTTTCTAACCTAGTTCTGCGTATTGGCAGCCACTGAAAGCTTCTGAAAGCTCCTGAAATATTCGATTTTCCATGAAATGTAAATGACTTGTAGTACAAGGTAGCATATGCAAGGTGTGCCTATGCACCGCACAATCTAAATATAGCAACCCGAGTTATTTCTGTCTGCGAATGACCTCTTTCGGCTGTTTTCGCCTCCGTTCGGCTGTTTCCGCCGCCCCTGGGTCAGAGGTCGTGGCTATTTTTAGAACTGTCCCACTTTATGTAGACTTTCATCCGATTCTTATGCAGCAACAATTACCCAGCCTCTAGATTTAAGGGAAGATATATAAAAATAAACTCAACGGATATTAGACATGAAATAATGTTTATTTCATTTATTGATACAAATTGCACGGTAAATTCTATATTCTGTATCGCAATATTTAGTTTCCGTCAACCGACATAAGCGATGTGTTTACTCGGTTACAGTAGGAGATACAAATTTGTAAAGTAGATTCCTTCAAATTAATGGATTTACTACATAAACAATAAACATATGTTATGTCACATTACGTAAAATATTACAGAAAATTTCATGTACTTAATCAATATCTAGTGAAATAATTTTAAATATTTATTCCATTTTGTACCTCATTTTCTATAATCAATTATATTATAGAAAAGCTCATAGTTATATAACATAAAATTATGGAATTACCGAATATTCTTATTTCAATTAAATCCAATGGTTATTATGATAATGAAACAAATGAAATCATCATCAGTTAGTTATTATCAACTCTTTGTTTTCACGTTTAATTTTAAATATTCTTTTTTCATATTTTTAATTTACTCAGCAATCAAATTCAAATGTCGTACTATGACGTCCTTATATGTTAGATGTCAGCGCTCATGCGGAACATATTTGAACCTTAAGACGTGTCACGTATGTTTTGTGTCATATTTACCTATTTGTTTTTGAAAGATTTTTTGACAGTGTTAAATATTTTTTTCTACGACCGCCATGAAAAGTTGATATTTATGGTCTCTTTTGTCATCGTAAAGTTAATGATTACTAAGGAACGAGCAAAAAAATACTTTACGGCGCGTCTCCCATAGCAACGCGCGGTAAAGTACTTAATGTGCTCGCTTAGATAAATATATATTATTGTTGAAATTTTAATTTATTAAAACAATACTTACGAAATCTAAAATATACGTTAGGTTCAGTTTTACACTACAAATGTCTTACAAACAATACGAAGTTAGCTACGCTACCAACTTATTTATTTAATTAAGTTACTACTTTATTCTGTTGGTGAATGTACATTTAATTACAACTATAAATTTATTTCATAATTAACAAACTTAGTGGATTTAATCATTGACCGACAATGTTAAAATTGAATGTGCAGTTTTGGCAGTTTTGTATATTTATTCCAGAGCTTGAAACAGCTGACGAGGATAAATTAGATTCTGTGACTGTGACATTCTCACTAGAATATTCAGTTAGTGTGGCAGTGGCAGTGGCAGAAGGAGAACCTGGTTTGTTAAAATATTATGCGCTGTATCAATTTTATTTTTCAAACTTTCATCAATATATCCTTCTGCAATAGCTGATGAACACCAGCCACCATGACGTTTTAGAGTCATAATGTCAACTCCGGAATTAGCTAGTAATGTAGCAGAGGATCTGCAGAAACAATGGCCTGTAAATGATTTTGAATCAGGTAAATTCAGATATTGTGCAATGTTAAATGGAATTTTTCCTATAGTGTTCATTCCAACAACTTGTGCGGTACATTTGCCAGGCTTATAATTTATGAATAATCGCCGAGATGATATGTTAGAGGATCGAAGAGCAACATATCTTCTGTACATTGACAAAAGATTATGATCATCAACAAGAAATGTTCGCTGCACATTAGTTTTTGAGTCTGGAATCTTCACAATTAAAATGGACCCATTATCCTCAATATCATCTACAGTCATCCTAACTAATTCGTCGCGTCGGCATGCTCCAGCAACACCCAATATAAGAGCAACTTTCATAATAAGGAAATGATCGTCTGGGGCTTCAGTCAGGAATTTATTTATTTCATCTCTTATTAAAGATTTAGATTTTTTGGTCTATAACCAACTGATTTTTGTTTCAAAAAAGTAGTTAGTTTCTTGAATTTGCTGATATTAATATCGTTCTTAACTGCTAGTGTTGATTTTAGCATGGAATAAATAGACCAAAGAGAAGACGATTTCATTACATTAGATTTTTCCAAAAAGGTAGCTAGTAAAACATTTTCACTGTAATTCTTGATTTTTTTTAACTTACACCATTCAATGAAGAGGTTATAATTCTTTTCGTATAATGCTCTTGATTTTGCAGGTAATAAACTCAAGGAAGCATTTTGCGCCGTTTCGAATATATCTGGAGGAGTGCAAGAAAAATCACTATTTTCACTATTTTCGGAGATTTTTGAGCACATTTTTGATGTATGTGTGAAAACTTTTCATAAAACAATGATTGTTGGCATCAGAATTATTTATTTACTCATATTGTCATGGTTACAGCAACACAAAACAGGAAATTAGTTAATATTGAATTGAACTTACTAAATAGGTATTATTATTTTTTTTATTTCGTTAGTAAAGTCGTAGAAAAAATTATGTGTGCATCTCTAGCGTAAAGTATCTTTATTGCTCTAGCTCAATTGTAGCGCTCGCTATTCTCGCGCTTCAATTTACGAGCCCGAGCAATAAAGATTCACTTTACGCTCTTGATACACAAATAACTATTTTCTATTTTGGTTCTTTAATATGTACTTTATAAAACCCATTTGCATGTCATAAAGTACTTCTTTATGACATCCAAATGAGTTTCATAAAGTACAAATTAAACAACCGAAATTGAAATTCCTGGACATGAAATAACATAAATTTTTTGAAAAAATGACCAAAATAGAAAAAGTAGTATAAATACACGTACATCTTAATGTAGGTACTATTATTTAATTTTGCCTTGAAAAGTCATGTTTATTTACTTGCATCATTAAAGTTGTTGTTTTATAAACAATTTTATTTTGCTAGCGTTTTAAAGAATTTATTCCACTACCGGTTTTAAAATGTAAAATGTCAACCAAGATTGTTGGAATAAATTCAACGAATACGCGCTATTTTGTCACAAGAAGAAGAAGAAGAATGTTATAATTTTATGTAACGTATGTCTTTCACGGGCACCGACTTTCCAAAATTTCCTTGGGGGCATGCACAAGTTTTAAACAATGACCAAAATCAAACCATAAAAAATCATTAATGCATTACAAAAAAAAAAAAAAATACTGGAAAGGGATGAAGAAAAAATAACTGTTTTCAATGGAAATTATTTTAAACATCAATTTAAACCGCATAATAACTATTAAAAAGTGCATTTATTATTGTTTTATGTCAAAGTTGCAACTACAACTTTAAATAATAATAACAACAATACCCCGTATTATAGTACTAAATTTGCTAGATAGTGAGCGCTAGTCTGGCATCGCCAATATCAAGTGATCTATAATAATTTATTTGTCGAATAAAAAATACTCCGCTGAAATGGCCTGCTAATGAGATTGTATTAACTCGAAAAAAAAAAACAGTAATGTGTAATATAATACAAAAAACCAAAGAAAAATGTATTTTAGGAAAAATGCAGTTACTACATTATTATTCAAGGCAGGCGATATATAATACAGAAGAAAACTAGCGAGAAAAACTAGAGAGTAGAGAATGGAGATATAGAATTGTTGGCAGATTCTGAACATGTTATTAAGCAAAATTACAATTCGTAGTTCTGCGATGTGAATTTTGAATTTCAAAGTAGAATATCTTTAGAAATTCATACATTTTTCATGATATCTGGTTGATGTACCCGAAGGAATCTGTTTTGAATATTGTTTTTATATTGTCTCCACACCCGTAAACAAACACTTTAGAATATATTATGCTATATTTACTTGTTTTAAAGCAGACAAATTTAATTAATAACCGTCATTTTTATCCATTGAATTGTTTTTCGACTCTCACAATTGGGATCTCGGTTATCTTAAGAGATACAAAGTCAACTAAATTATGACAAGGTCGCCCCATTAGTAGACCATTTTAAAGAAAAATCCATAGGTCAATAGGTAAATATAAAAATTCAAATTTTGGTGATTTTATTTATTTTTACAAATAATTTTGTTGTGTGAAATGTGAAATTTAAGTTTGCACCACTTTGCGCTTTTTCTCGCTGTTTCAAAAGGCTATGCTAATTTTTTTCACTGCTAGATTAAAAATTACCTATGTCAAAGTTTTAATTTTTATATGGACGTTACAATGAAAAGGAACTTTCATTCAAAATTTGAATTTTTTATGTGTTTATCTAGTGGCCAATGCATTCTACAGGAAAACTAAATATGTACTTTAAAATGATCTACTAATTCATCTGTTAAGAAAACTGAGATCCCAATGGGTCGAAAAACGAGGAGCCCGTATAGAAGTTTATAATTCAGATAACTAGTTTACTTTTGGTTAACCCCGCTGTAAATTTGATAACATTTTCTAAATAAAATATACCCAATTTTGGTGATATTTATCTTTTTTAAGGTAATCGATATCATTTGTATATTTTGTCATTTTAAAATGACAAAGGGAAAAAGAAATAAAATATTATCATTTCAAGAGTCCTCTCGTATATTTTGTATTAATGTCAATATTATCAAACACTAAAAAAATGGCTATATGTACTAACCATCATGAACGTAAGCGTACTGCATTCCACGTTTCAACTATTATTCACGAAAGATGACAATTTAAGGTCATTTGTTCCCAAAAATAATACACAGCACTTTATGTAGCAGTAGCTTAGTAACATTTTGTATTAGAAAGAGAAAGATTATATGACGTATGTCTATTTAATTTATGTGGTGTGTTAGATATACCGGGTGTCTTAGGCCGACCGACACATGGGCGATTAACATGTAAAATTAGTTAATTGTGAATAGTATCTCCCCAGTGCAAGATATTAAGATGAAATTTTGCATGCTTATCCGGGGATACTATTTCTATGGATTTCAATTCAAATCAGTCAATTTACAAGTGTAATATTAGAATAAATTAAGAAAAATTGTAGAAGTACCATGAATGTTATTCATATCTTGAAAATAATAGTATCTAAGCTACGGCTCTGATAGAGTAGGGGTAACGTGCGCGCTTCACAATTTAGAGAATCGGGTTCGAAACCAACCGACAGCAATATTTATTTTTGCTGGATAAGCATTTCAATATTTTATTGATGTTATTTTAATGAAGTAGTTTGTTTCGCCGTTTGTTTAACGACGCGTTTACAAATTAGCACGGCGCCGTGCCGGAGACGGCGCACGGCAAAAAGTCGGATCGTGTGAAAGAGGCCTAAGGCTCCTTTCACATTATACGGTTTTGAACGCGCGGCAAGAAACCGGACGATTTTTTGCCGTGACTGTGTTGTTTTTACATTGCACGGAATTTTGACGTGAACAATTGTAGATATTTTTATTTAGTTTGTTTAATGTGCGTGTCAAGATTAATCGTAAACAAATTATTGCTCTTGTCCCACAGAACAGGTCTTAATTCGACCAAGGTTATCAAAACTTCAGCATCAATTTCATCCATTCTTCAACAATGTCAGTAAAATAGAATAAACACAAATGAACAATCAGACACTACAACGAAGTTTTCGATGCCGTACGACAAAACCGTCTAATGTGGAGGCATGCATTTAGTCACGCTACTGTGTCGAAGGCGCCGTGCGGCGACCGTCAAATGTAGTAATAAGACACGGTTGCTGCACGACACGGCACCGGCATTTTACCGTCGCCGTATAATATGAAAGATCCCATACTTTTCTTCACTTCTACAGCCGGGCGGTTTTTAGCCGCACGTTCAAAACCGTATAATGTGAAAGGAGCCTAAGTAATATATCAGACAGCTCACAAATGATCTTGAATAGTCATCTTTTGTGAATAATACTATAGATATTTGATGTCACGGTAACTATACTCTATTTCAAATAACGAAAGAAGTTTGACAGATAGATTTTGTAATTCTATTGGTTGCTATGCTCTGCAATCCAGCGCGGTTTACACAAACACAATTAAAATATTATGTCAATTATGGTCTCAATTTCAATAAAATGTTGTTACCATGTAACATGTAACCATAACTAATTTTTAAGAAACCGGTCTAAATAAAAATATACCTTAATTATTATTCTTCAACTTTTGGACACTTACTATACTCTTTTACCTATCTTTCGGATACCTACTCATAGTTGTTAAAAAGAATCCAGTGTGGTGGTACAATAAGGATTATTTTGTGCAATAATTATTAATTTAGATCAGTTTAAACTAGAGTTTTCAAAACCACTAACAGCCTCGTAATTTTATTTATATTTGCCTGTGTTTTAACAAGGAGTAATATGCGAAGGAAATTGGAGACGCAAAAGCATACAGTGCATGTTACATTACCGCAGGAATTCCAAGTATTACTAGAGAAATTCGTATTATTTAGGGGAACTGGGGAAATATATTAGAGAAAATACGAAGAGATTTTCGGCTTCCAAATTTTTTAAAAGTATTTCTATATATGCATACGGTCGCGTGGCTGAGTGCGTTAGAGACTGGTTGTGGTTCTGATGGTGCTGATTTTAACTCACCGGAATCAATTAAAATGATCTCTAACTTTTAAATTACACAAGTGTTCTCGCTTTGTGAGCTTTGAAAGCTCGTGATGTAACTCCTAGTACGTGTCAGTGGTATTATATTTTCAATAAACCACAGTAATAATTTGCTGGTGAGCTCAACCTCAAGGGTGGTGCATGTTAGGGGACATTCTTTATTTGGCGCTTACGCATATCGTTGTATAGAGCATTGACGTATTATATAAATGGACGCAACGTAGGTACTGCTTTACTGTATAAGCATTGACGCACACCTTAGAAAAGGATAGAGCTAAGTTAGGGGCAAAGTCAAAATGAAAAATAACACAGAGTGCTTAGGAATATACATCTCATTCATAATAAATGACAATGTAAAATATAGTTCATATTCGATGTAATATAAATATTTCATTCGTATATTAAATTATTTGTAAAAATAACAAATATAGAAAAATAATTTTGCATTAGCTAATATTATTTATTTAAAACTATGTTTAAATACATTTTAGGTATAGTCCGTCGATTGAAAATGATTTCTGCATCACAGAATATTTGGATGGCTTGAAATTGTGTTTTCTAACTGCAATAAGCCAGTCTGTTCACAGTTCATCTTTCGGAAATCTACTCAAAAAACATTCATATAAGATATGACAGTTTAGTTTACGACGAATAAGAAAGACTTAATTTTATGTCTTTTTAATAACGAACTGTGCGTTCATTTACACTGCATGATATTACCATTTTAAAAGAATTCTGAAATATAAATGAAATCACATATGCATAGCATGAATGACAGAACATAACCTGAATTACCAGCAAACTACATTCAAATTATTTTTATTTCACATTAAATCAAAATTACTCACTTTGTATTGTAACTAACTCTTAATTAGAGATATGAATATTATTTTTAATAATATTCTGAGGAAATATATTGCACTTTTACTAGCTGTCCCTACTGTCAGACCAGCAAACAAAACAACAGACCGCAACAATGTTCTTGTTTGACGTTGCCCCGCTTATCTATCTTTCCTTTTCTAAGGTGAGCGTCAATTCCTCTCTTTCTACGTTGGGTCCATTTATGTAATATGTCAATGGTATAGAGAAACCTTTAACCTACAAAATAAGACCAACCGTGGTATTATAACTCATTTCATTCAAAAGTTATTCAACTTTTAAAATTTTCGTACGAAATAACATTGTGAAAAATATCCGAGAGGTCAAAAAGTTCTGATGACGTAAAATTATTCAAATGACAAAGCAGGGAAAGTTGATACAAATTCAGAAAAAATGTTGCATATACTATTATTCACGAAAGATGACTGTTAAAAGTCATTTGTTCGAAGAAAAAATACGTCACTTTATATAGCAGTAGCTTAGCAACATTTTGTGTTAGAAAGAGAATGATTATTTGACGTATGTCTATTTAATTTATGTGGTGTGACAGTAAATGGCTTACTTTCTAATACACTAAAAATAGTAGTGACGTATGTCGTAGATTTACAGACATGTAATTATCTACTACACTGCTCTGTGTACTATATACTGTTTCTCCAGTGACGTTGCCATTTAAATCACATTATTATTGTACATATATTAGTTTTATGCAAAAAACATAGGCGAAGAAGATAAAACTTTGAGAAAAGCATTCATTTAAAAAGAAGCAAAATTATTTTTTCACTTTGCACGCGTGTGGGTGCGAAATGTAGTGAAGTAATCTGTAAGTAATATTGTATCAGACCTCATAAATGACCTTGAATAATAGTAGAGCTAAGTGCGTTAAGTAACTGGTTGTAATTCAATGCGGAAGCGCGGGTTATATTCCGACCGATGTCAAACTTGAAACTTAAGAATTATTTCCAATGCAATTTTTTTAAAGCACACTATATATTCGTTTAAACTAGGGGTACGTTCGGTCTAAATTTTAGACTAGGTTTAAACTAGGTCTAAGTCAACCGTTACTATGAATAAGGAAAAACCTTGGACCTATGATAGACCTGGTTTAAACCACGTCAGAATTACTATGAATACGGTTGTAAAAAATTGACATGTGTAATTTTTACAAATTATGCTATTATATCGATATCGATGTTAACAGACAGTTTAAAATGAAAATACCGGACTCAAGAGTTGTTGCTATTTAACAGGCTATAAATGGTTCATATAATATCTGACAGGTTTCATCGTTTTAGGCTATGAATAAATGCAGATTGGCATATCCAGCAATAGCAATGTAATAATATGTAATATTTTCCTTGGAACTCCTACTATTTTCCTGTAATACCTTTGAAATATCTAGTAGTTACATTTTTGAAACACCATTTATACCTTCCGTCACCTTTAGGTAAGGAAGGTATTGTCTTTGGTCAAAAAATTCGGTGGTGAGTTTTTGATGAATAAGCACGTTTTAGGGTCCCTACAATACGATTTTACTATTTTTACGATGATGTCTGTATGTGTGTGTGTGCGTGTGTGTGTATGTATGTGTGTCCGCGTGTGTGTGTGTATGTAACAAAATTTTCGTCTACGATAACTTCCATATTACAATTCCAAAAATTATAATTCTTTCGTATTTCTTTTCGTTACATCCATGTGAAGAGCTGATTAGATTCTGGTTAGAATTGGACAACCGGAAGTACCTTCATTTGAAGATTTTAACAGTTTTTCTTGAAAAAACTATGTTAAATATCATTTTTTCACGTTTAATGTTATTATAAATATTAAAGAATATTTTATTCTCTATACGATTTGACTACATTTTATACTTAATATTAAATGGAAATAGAGTTAAAAAATTATAAAGAAATTAAATTTCATAAAGTAGCCATAGCTATGGAAACAGCTACTATATTAAGAAAATTTTGATTGAAAGATGTCAGTGTCAAGTGAAATTGACATAGTGTGTTTGTCGTATAATTTTATTGGAAATATAGGATCTTTTGCTATAAATTTTCTGTATGGAATTTGCATAAAATACATGCAACGGAAGGTAAAGTACAAGAAATATAATCTTTAGCAAGGAACTTTCTGTATGAAATTTGTACAAAATACATAGCACTGACGGAACATCAGATTTTTTGGTAATATTTTTGGAGTATAGGTATTCCCTTACAAATAATACCTGACTATCTGAAAAATACCTAGTATTTCTACAGTGATGCAATATCTCTTACTATAAATCGTATCTGTTTTCGAATTACCCTTCATGAAAATATACGTTGTTCCACTGAAAACATTGGATATGAGAATAACGACGTAGAAAATTTTAGAGCGCAAATCCACTCGTGCACATATACTACCGTACTACCGATTATGATCATTACGAATATAATTTTTGCTATATTCATAACAAATGATGCAAATACGAATTACAGTAATAATCCCTATTAACCAGTCCATTTTATATTGAATTATGTTTGCTACGTCATGTAAAACAATCTCTACGAGTATATGAATGTCCACCCACTTATGCCACGATGTAGTGTTTAGTATAGCGTCGATTTGAGTGAATAGCAAGAGCGTCGACCTTCCAGGGGGGAGCGACGCTAGGGCGTCTGCTTCCTTGTTCCCCACAGCACAGCCGGAACCGGAAGTACCCGCTAGCGACGGAAAATAGGCATGCCAACGTGGACGTTTTGCATTTTAACAGAGAAATCGCCTAATAGGCCGTCAAACGACCAGACGAACATAACACATTAACTGTGAAATTTTAGATAGTGGATTTTTATCCTACATTTGAATTAAAGTAACAGCGAATTTAACATTATGATATACAGGGTGTCCCATAACTTCAGGTACATATTAGAAGGGCATATAGTTCTTAATGTCCTAATTACGGAACAAAAAGATTTTTTCAAAATTCCTATAATTAAGGGTAGTTCACTTAAGAAGAACATTTTTTGTACCCCTGGATACTATAATATTTGGAATAGTGAAATTAGTTATAACTATTACATAAAATAATTTAACAATGGAATTAATTTATGCAATTATGTAAAGCTTTGTCACACCAATTAAGTTTGGAAGATGTGTATGTAATGAACAAAACACACAACCTATTCAACCAGTGTCCCAAAACTATTTCCTTCAAAAACCTCAAAAACTTATTTTTGGATTTTGAAAAAATTCTTTTTGTTCTGTAATCAGTACATTAAGAACTATATGCCCTATTAATATGTACCTAAAGTTATGGGACACCCTGTATACAGGATGGTCACTGGAATTCCCGAACATAGGACTGTAACATATAAAATCAAACTTTCCTTATTTCCTGCTTCCCAAATTATTTTATGTAAAAATAATTCAAATTATAAGTTGTAGAGCTAAAATTTTACTTATGAATCAATAAGAAAAATTCATTTTACTTGCTTTGTAACGGCAGAAATTTTGTACGAAATTATCAAAAATCATCCCAAAAATAGCGATAGCCCTGGATTTAACAAAAATATTAACAAATTTTTAATGACCTTTAAATTAAACAATATATGAAAAAACAAGTTTGGAAATCGAGCCGCAAGACGAGTTTTACAAAGGACGAGTGCGTTAACAGGCCTTATGAAATATGAGGTTTGTTCCTACACGACTTTTGGGATGCGTTCATGTACGCATTCATGAACCCTGTTGTGCGCATGTCTTGTTCATGTACTCATTCAGACCAGAGCTGGGCAATACTTGCAAAAAAAGTACTTTAGTAGGCTTGCAAGTACTTTCAGTACTTCAAGTACTGTACTTGAAGTACTTTCTATTTATAATACTTTGTACTTGACAAAGTAAGTCTATTCACATGTACTTGGTACTATTTAATACTTGAAATATTTTTAAATACTTGAAGTACTTTAAATGTACTTGAATTACTTTGTCAGTGTTTCTTTTGCAATGGTGTGGTGTTATTTCTGTAGTACATAATTATGTGAATTTCATTAATAAATACATTTTCAGCGATAATATGAAAGTAAAGCTGTATTTGCAAATTTTGTGGTATAAATAAATTAATTCTAATATACACTGCATATACATATAATGTTTTTATTACCTGACTAAAGTGCTGGGACTTTGCGTATCCCCTGATGATCGTATGACATAAAAATGACGTCATTCTAACATCGGTACAGCTTTTCGTATCGCTTGGCGATCATATGACATCAATTTTACGGTCATGAGATCGTTAGGTGATACGGCAGTCCCAGCGAGGAACTCTTCTTTTAAATAACCCAATAAATATCGCATATTGAAATTTTTGTCAACAATCACCTTTTAAGGTCCATTCCATATAATCAGAAAATATCAATTATCTGAAAAAGTACTTGCACCCAAATTTACAAGTACTTGGTACTTTCAAGTACTTTAGACACTAAAAAAGTACTTGTACTTCAAGTACATTTAGAAACATCAAGGTACTTGGTACTTGTACTTCAAGTACTACTTTCCGGTTCTTTGCCCAGCTCTGATTCAGACATAATATGTAGGAAACTTTGTATAGTTGGAATGGACAACGGACTTGTCATATCATAATTGCAAAAAACAAATTTTGTTGGTAAATTGATCGTCTGATGTCCACTGGATGTTTGTGATACTTTTTTACGGTCAACCACGATATTTTCAGGTATTATTTTGAATCGCCCACTATGAGTGGGCATTATTTAGGCTTCTATTATTCTGTCGATTACATAATAACACATAGTGCGATACATTCTAAATTATATAGTACTATAATTTCCACATGATTTTAAATTCCATGACGTCTCTTTGCTATATTATTTTCCATGGAATTGTCTGCATATTTATTTATTCTTCAAATAATACTAGTATTTATTAAAGGAATAAACAAATAATCATAATAACCAAACTAATTTTATGTGACAGTCCGCGAAAGCAAAACATTTATCCCCATCATTCATCTAAGATTAAAAACTCAACAAGCACAACCTCCAGGGGTGACTAAGAATCAGGAAGGGGGGTGGAACTCTTCTCACTTCGGTCTCACTTTATCTCATCTCTGTTAGGATAAAAAGAACGGTCAAAATTAGCGAGACAACTGAGGTGAGCTGAGATGAACTAAGATCACATATAAAAAGTGGTAAAAAGAACGCGACTAATAGTACATAGCACAGACCAGTGGATGGAACTGACAGTCCGCGTATGCGTTCATGTATGCGTCCGAAGTCTGTAGGAACAAACATATCAACAGTCCGATGGACTGTACAACAGTCGGTTGGAATGATTTTTTAAAATGCGCTTGCGTCTGACGTACATATGACAGTCCGGACTAGGTGTAGGAACAAACCTATGATTTTTATATTTATATTTCTATTGAGGTAATTTTACAATGAGATTTTAAAAAAAATGTGACGTCAAAAATATGTGTTATGCTTTCCGCTAAACAACAGAAATTTCACGTTTTGACAGTTTGTATGTTGTGTGTTTTGAATTTTGTCTGATTGTATACATTAATGCATTGTATCAAACAGTGCGCTTATAGATCTTCTAAACGACGTAAATGCAATGCTTTTATAGACCGAAAGAAACAGATAATTATTCACTTAAACTGAAAATATAGATGATATCTAATAAAAATAAACTAACTTATTTTCAGAAACATTGTTAAATATTTATGAATTTTTTTGGGGTGATTTTCAACATTCTTATACCAAATTTTTGCCGCTACAGAGTATGTAAAATTAGTTTCGTTTTTTGTTCTGCCGGTCACCATCCTGATGTGTACAGATTATAACACCAAAACCGACCAGCGCTATTCTTCATTATTATAGATACAAAAATTCTACAAAACAAAATAAAAAAGCTTTTATTGAAGCTAAAATGTCTAACGATGCAAATTTACTCCGGAAATACAGTTATTTTAGTGCAACTGGCATTTGTTGGTACCATTTTACTCACTATTTGCGGAGATAGCTGTTAAATTGGAAAGGTCTACTAAACCGGGAAGGAAAACGAAAACGGTAAGTAATTTACCGAATACGCGTAAATTAACGGGAATAATTTATTTCTACAAAAATTTGATTAAATGATTAATTTTTATATGATAATATTTGTTTGCCAACTAAAAAGTGAGGTTGGAAGTGTTATTGTACTTGTTTCCGGGTTATTGTACAGCCGCTTTACATAAAAAAACTTTTTTAAACACAAGTTTTTATCATAAAATCCTCTTCAAAGGAACATATAAGTTTTCTTAGGCATTATGCTTCGGTAAGTAAAAACTTCGACGTAAATATTGAAATTTCTCTTTTGTATAGGTATACATATTTATAGTGCTCTACGTATACGTGATTATCAGATATCAGCTCGCGGGTATTGAAATAGAAAAATATAAAATAAGTAATAAATAATCACGGCTCTGTATTTTTAGATGTGCCAATATAATTTCTATTGGCAGATTGTTACCGTAATAGGTAATTATATAATTATCTGATCCGTTGAGGGTGTTTACCTGATGTCAACTCACGGATTTTCAAAGCTGTCGTGAAGATAGTCGTCATTTTTTTGCACATTGTGTAAAAAGTCCATTGCAAAATCATGTCCGCATAAAAATATATTCAAGTTCAAATGTGGCGAAAATCAGATTTTCTCAAATATCTTGTGAAGTATTGCGTTTACGTGAATTTTGGTTATCATAAAATTTGTTTCCTATTAAAATCTGCACAAAAAAGGTTCTATCCAAAATTTATGTGGGACTAATAGTGTAACACGAGGGGTGCGGAAGATGTTGATGCTAAAACGGATCTGGATGATGATACTACTGCTTACTTCTTACTGATGGACGCTTAGATGATTGGCGTCCACGATTTCATGACAAGGATTTCGTGAGAAGGACTTCGTGAGAAGGAAGAACACACTTACACTTTTCACTTGATGAAGACTACGGACATGGACATTACTTGTTTGGAGATTTACTGATTACTGACTAACTATTTTAACTAAAGTTTTATTTACATGGTTACATGCCGTAACCTAGCGGGCGGGCGTTTAACACGCGCCCCAAAACTAAAAGACACTACATGTCCAAACCAAAACACGTCTGCACGACGCGACGAACTAATCTCTCTTACATGTTTACTCCATGAGTAACTAAAGTTGACTATCAAACAGCGATATCTTCAGGAGAGGATTATCTTAAAGGTACAGGGTGCATAGGTTAGGGCATTCAAAGTCACGCACGTATACTTAATAATTTCTAAACTTAATGACCAACAAATAAACGTCGTGACTATCAGAATACGATAAGAATTTCTAAACTGAATTTTGACTTAAATAGATAAACAGAGTTAAAATATGATTATTGAAACTATAATTTAGAAAATTTTATAAAAAGTTATTTATCTATTATTTCTCTTACTCTCGCCTTATCACAATAGTTTTCGAGATATGAGGCTAAGAAAGTTTGGAGCAAGGTGCATACTCCACCATACGTTTCCGCACCATCTTTGAGGTAGAACGCAAGACTAGTTTTTTTTTTACATGGTGTCCCCTATAGGTCGATAGATGGAGTATGCGCCTTATTCCAAACATTCTTAGCCTCATATCTCGAAAACAATTGGTCCCATGTAAATTTTGTATAGAACCTTTTTTGTGCAGATTTTGATAGTAAATAAATTTTATAATAACCAAATTCACCTAAGTGTTTCTTATAGCGATACAAAGAAAATCCAGAAGGAAAATCTACACTTGGATGTTTTTAGTAGATTGGCCTTTTTACCTCCCGCTACCCTTAGTAAGGGAGGTCTGGGGATCGTGTTAAAAATCGTATATCGAGATTTTGGTAAATGACCACGTTTTAAGGTCCCTAGAAACCAATTTTAACATTTTCACGATGATGTCTGTGTGCATGTGTGTGTGGATCCTTCACTCTAACTAAAATACTATCATTCAGAAAATTTTGAAACCTTGTGTTTCGAACTTTTTCTGTAATGGAAAGAACACATTAGATTTTGGTGAAAATCGGATAACCGGAAATGGCACTTTACGACAAGTTCGAAATAGTTTTTCTTCGAAAAATACCTTTAAATGTTATATTTTCGAGATTAATGTTATTATAATAATTAAAGATTGTTAAATTTTCTATAGATTTGCATTAATACTTTTTCTATATATTTTATGTATAAATTTATAAAATTATCTATAATTTAAATCCCAGAGTCTACGCTTTGAACAAACAAAACGCAGTTATTTAAATGTATGTAACTGACAAATAAATGTCACTATCAAAGAACTAATCATTTCAAAATAATATTAGAACCGTCTAAAAAAGAAAAAAGTAAATAGAACAATAGAAAAGGAATTCAAGGAATTAAAATTAACGATTCACAAAAATGTTTAAGCTAATCCTCATTTTTGGATTAGTGAATTCTATCCTATCCCGGTATTTAAAATTTAATCTTCATTTTATTATAGCTCCGTTGGCTCAATGGTTAGAGCAACGCCTCATGTCATGAGGGCCCTCGGGGCTCTGAGTTCGAATCCCACTAAGGCATGGATGTGTATGAATGTGAACCCACTCTGTAACTGGGATTTAATCCTGTTGAGGGGTTTAAAAAATGGTAGTTACTTGGATTAGATTAGACTATATTTTAAGAAATAAACTGTTCTAAATTAGAGTAAAATTCGTTAATCCAAAAATAAAGATTAATTTAATCTTTTTTTGTGATTTGGGCTTGAAATGGCGGGAGGTATTGTGTAGGCCACACCAGATTTTTTGTATAATATAAAGTGACTGGACTAAGAGACCAGACGCCACCTTTGAAAATTTGAAATAATATGCATGTTTTTATTATGCGGTAAATAGTTTTTAATAATTTTCCTGGTCTGCATTCGAACATGGGTCATCAAAACCGCAACCGGTTAGTTAGTGTGTTCGGCTACCCCCCTATGTTAGTTCTATTTTGAAACGAGCTTTAAAGCACAAAACGTATTCATGTCGCTTGGACGAGTGGAGAGCACTCTCAAAGCTTTTTCAGTGCCAAGTGCGGAACTTTATTTCCAAGAAAGCTTTCACAAATATCAAAAGCGAGCAGCTTACGAGCTTACTGCAAGAGAAACAAGAAATTATTACTAATTGCAAGAAACAGTGAAACCTACATTTTCATAATTCTTAAAAGAGTATAAATAATAATATGACCAGAATAATACAACGTTTATGATCTACATTTAATAAAAATACAGAACATTAACTCAAAGGTTTATTTATTCTTGTACCTATTAAGAGTTCTGAAAGATTTTTTAATAATTTAATAATATTACTATTTTTGTGAATACTAAATATCTATTACTTGATTTTTTGTATGTATACCTCCGTAGTATATTGCCAGATATGCCAATCAGAGCATAACTAATATTGATGTACGAATATTTTGTTCCGGTTTGGAAGTTTTAAAATGTGGCAACCCTATAAATACCAATGCAAGTGAAGACTGTACGGGTGGGTACAAAGAAAATTAGCATTTATGGTTGACGTTTTTTTTTTAATGTCATCTGATTTGCTGTCCTCGGCTTACGTCTCGACTGCAAACTTCAGTTTCGGCCAAAAAGATTACTTTTACTTTTTACTTGATACAAAAATAACTATTTACATCACCAGTGTTAAAAGTTACCCATTAATGTTAAACATGAATTAGTTATTTAGTAATGATGAATTCAATAACATTATAATTTTTGACATATCTAATATCAAAAATTATTAGAAACACAAATTTAAAAGAAGAATCTGATGTGACCAACACAATACTTCCCGGTATTTAATTTTTATTAATTTAAATATACAAACTTATATATTTACTTATGCTGAAAACAGTATTAAGTCCCATTCCATATAACTATGGTACTATTGACTATTTTCTTTTCAAAATGCTACTATTATTAATTTGAAATAATTTTTGACAATGACAATAATCTGTTAGTTACAGATATTTGAGATATGAACTGGGTAAACAAGAAGTTGTGTTTGTTTAAAACGTAGCTCTGTGATTTAAATTATGTATATATATATATATATATATATATATATATATATATATATATATATATATATATATATATATATATATATATATTATAAATTTATCCATGAAATATATAGAAAAAGTATTAATGCAAACCTGTAGAAAATTTAACAATCTTTAATTTTTATAATAACATAAATCTCGAAAAATAACATTTAAAGGTATTTTTCGGAGAAAAACTATTTTTAGCTTCAAGTAAAGTCCATTTCCGTTTATCTGATTTATACCAAAATCTAATGGCTTCTTTCCATATTAGAATAATGTAGAAATATAAGGTTTCAAAATTTTGAAACAAACACCCAGACATCATTGTGAAAATGTTAAAACGTTGTCATTTATCAAAATCTCGATATGCCATTTTTAGCACGATCCCTATACCTTCCATACCAAGTTTAGCGGGTGGTAAAAATATACTGTTTGTAGATAAAATATGTATTCGCAAATGAAATGAACGTTTTTGGCGTTGATTTTCGGAACAAGACGGCCGCCATATGATTGGTTTGACTTGTTCACTGTTTCGTACACTGTGCTACAAAATGGGTTTTAGAAAGTTTTTTAAATGAAGGTGATAAGTTAATATTTTATGTAAATTTGCGAAAGCTTCCCCTAACACCCGGAATACGGCTGTCACTTATTCCATATCGCGCTTGTATGATTGCTTTCCGTAGTACCAATTTGCTCCACTAGAGTACAAATTTTATCTGTGATAGCGAATATTTTATTTATTTATTATTGACCTCCTTACAGGATATAATATCCCAATTACAAGGGGGTCAGAGATACACAAATTAGCAAAAACCCAAAAAACATGTTTGAAGTAGACAAAGACAAAATGTGAAACACAATATACATACATAAAAAATAATAAAAATAAAAAATAATACACAATAGAAGGAAAAAATATATATGAATAAGTTTTATTCTATTTATATCAAAATGTACGTAGATTATAATTCAAAATATTTTTAAAAGCAACGTAATTTATGTTAAAAATGTCAACCTCAATATCTATTTTCCTTACAATATCATTGTAAATGAAACACAGTCGAGTAATTGGACGTTTTAGAAAATAATTTCTCCTTAGGTGATGAATATAAAATGTAATGCTCGTATGTATTCTGGATGAAAGGCGCGGAATATAAATGTAAACATTATTTAAGCCAGTAGTGTCGTCGATTTTGTTTGATAATAATTTATGTAGATAGACAGGAGTACATCTTACGTCTGGACTCCAATGTAAACATATTGAGTTCTAGTAGAGCAGCAGTATAACTATATAGTTCAGGGGATTAAAATTTATTGAAATTTTTCGTGCACAATATCGTACAAATTTTCTTTGCGTCCATTCGATGTTATTACTGTGCAAGTCGTATATTGGATTCCAAACAATAAGATAGTACTC
Source organism: Harpalus rubripes (assembly GCA_963082715.1). Lineage (NCBI taxonomy): Eukaryota > Metazoa > Arthropoda > Insecta > Coleoptera > Carabidae > Harpalus > Harpalus rubripes. The sequence goes on from OY720448.1 coordinate 16,011,678, forward strand.
AAGTCGAGATCGAACAAGCGAGTAATACAGGGATTTAAGAGTTGCTTGATTTTTGAAAAATTGCGAGTTGCGTATTATAAAACCTATGCTTTTATAAGAAGCATTTACAATATAATTATATTGCAAATCAAACTGTAATTTCGGATCAAATACAACTCCCAAATCCCTATGATTGTTCACTCTTTCTATACACTCACCCTTTATCCAGTAAGGGACAATAATCTGACTGTGCTTCATGGCATAAGTCATAATTTTACATTTAGAAAAATAGATATGAAGAAGACGACCAAGCTAGAAGGTAGTAGTAGTAGTAGTAGTTCATGACAGTCATTACAAGTATTTATTACTTTAAATAATTTCAAATCATCAGAAGCCTATTTGAAAACTCCAAAAACTTAGTAATATCGTTAATAAATAAAACAAAGAGAAGGGGGCCCAAATTGGAACCCTAAGGAACACCAGAGTGGGGAGTGAAAGAATTAAATTTGTGGTTATTGTACTGTACAAATTTTTTACGGTCAATGATATACGAACGTATTAACTTAAGTAAGTCTGGAGAAAAATCAAACTGATGCTCCAATTTAAACAATAGTACATCATGATTTATGGTGTCAAAAGCCTTGGCAAAATCAGTATACATAACATCCACTTGAGAATTTTCGCTGAAAGCATTGATAGTGAAATCAGTAAATTGACTAAGATTAGTCGCAGCTGATTTGCCCCTAATAAAGCCATGTTGTGCAGGTGTTAATATGATATTATGCGTGTTTACTAGTGGTATTATTTTGTGAGAAGGGAGTTTGGGATATGACGCGCAGCTCAGTGGCCAAACACCTTAATTACCTTAACACTTATAACATAAATAACTATTTCGTAACACATAACACAATTACGCAATATGATTTTATATCGTGGAATCATGGGCGCCCGCAGACTTTTTTACAAGGTGGGTCGAAGTTTTTGTTGTAAGAAAAAAATGCGCCGCAGGCGAATTTTTAATAATTTTCAAGGTCAAACGTGTTTTAATGCAAAGTAAGATAATATAGAGTTCTTTACAATGAAGCAAATTTAACAAATTTTTAAAAAATTAAAATCAATATTTTATGACGAAAATGCGTATGTACGCTCTAATAGCGTAGAATTGCCCCTTCTACTAGGCTTTATGATGCGAGATGCGAGCATAAGCAATATCTACAGAAACAGACAATCTGAAAATACAATGTTGCATTAAATTAACGACCCTACAATAAAGCTAGAGGGCTTCGAGCTTCCAAGAAAATCGTGGGCAGCATTAAATCGATTTAGAACTCAGCAGGGTAGGTGTCAATATTTAAAACATCGCTGGAAAATTGCAAGTAACCCTGACTGTGAATGTGGTAATATATACAAACTATGCACCATATTACGGACGAATGCCCCTTGTACCTAATAAGTGGAGGCCTGAAAAATTTCATACTTGTTCTGATGAAGCTCAAATATGGCTAAGAAACGTAAAGCTGGAAATTTATAATTTATAAAGTCATATTTGTTTATTTATTTCATTTCTCTACTTCTTTTTATTGTTTTATTAATATTTTATTACTGATTGTATTGCTCATGCCATTTGAAATATATATATATATATATATATATATATATATATATATATATATATATATATATATATATATATATATTATATTCTATTATATTACTGACTAACAATATAATTATTCTATTGAACTGCTCAAAATAAAATGTATAATAATTAAATTTTAATTAAATCGCGCTCCTCACAAAATATGGCAACCCTAATCATACGTAGGTACTTTTAATATAAATAAATATGCAATGTCTATTCAATATTTACTTTTCTATTTCTTTATTTCGAATTAACAGTAAAATCGATAATTGTGAAAGTTTTGAGAAGAACGTGATCATAAAATGATTAGAATAAACTACGGCATATTAAAGAAAACACCGAAGATAATGTAATATAATAACAGTACATAACATAATTTACTCATTCTGACGCTTCAACTATTTCGTACTTAGTAATAGATAGTATGTAATAAATTTTTGATTAAAATATAAGAAAATATTACCAATAATTATTAAAAAATATAATGATACATTGTAATGAAAAAATGAAATTATAATTTTATTTTTAAAAATGGATACAGTCCCCCTATGGGCGCCTATGCGTGGAATGTATACATCTTCTTTCTTATGACGATTTATTTGCATCGTATAATTCGTATAGGGCGTCTATCAATCGTTACCTCACGTGCAATTTTAGCTATTGTAAACACACTTTTGTGAGACATAATTGAGTTTAGTTAGTTTCAAACTCGGGTTGTCAATCGATCACTTAGTGCACTTATCCATATGTCAGTTGGGAACTACTCGTAAACTGTAATGCAAAATTGTAATTTTATTGTTCAATTCAGCCGATAAAAACTATGCCTTTGATGTTTTAACGAGAAATTAATTACAAATTGTTGGAACACCATAATTACACATTAAATCTAAAGCTGGTAATTGGTCATGAAGTGCAATGGTACATGAAAATTTATGTTCGTATTTAGATGAGGTTATACAACTTTTGGAATTTTTGACATTATTTATCAAATTACACATTTATTAATTTACAAACGAATTATGTACTTCATTTTAGGTTAGACCACAGTAGATGGCGCTTGAGAACTGACCGGTTTTACGTGCATTAAGTTAATTATTTAAATTCGTGAAACAAAACTTTGTGAATAATAAATATTTTTATCTGTAAAAATGTACAAGACCTGAATATTAAAAATTACAACAAAACATGGTTAAATATCACAATTCTGTAGATTTTATTTGATAACTGAGAACTGACAAGTGATATTTATTTCGTTTTTGTGAACTAGGTTTGCATTCTGATGAATCAAAAGGCACAATTTATATCCCTATCTAAACAAGCGCTATTTTCTTACGTGAAATGAAGTAGGTATAGCCATTTAATAAATAAATGAATAAATATAAAAATCAAAGTGCAATTTACATGCTGTTATAGATATTTTACCAATGTTGTATAGTATTTGAAATATATGTATTTGAAATGAGTATTTGAATTAGGTTAAGTATTTTTCTATTTCGGTTCTTTAATATGTACTTTATGAAACCCATTTGGATGTCATAAAAAGTACTTTGAATGAGTTTCGTAAAGTACATATTATACAACCGAAAATGAAATTCTTGGACATTTTTGAAAAAATGGCCAAAATAGAAAAAATAGTATAAAATACACGTTTCATAAGACATTTCAGCGTACTTGTCCCCTTAGAAAACTCGCGGCAAGCCGCTCGTTTCTAAGAAAGACGCGTGCTCTAAAATCATGTCTTATGAAACTTGTTAATGTACTATTAAGTAATTATTTGAAATACTTAAAAATAAAAGTATTTTCAGTTCAAATAATTTTCAAAAGTGTTTTTTTTTATTTTAATACATTAAAATACTATTTTTTATACAAAATACTATTGTCTAACATATGAAATACATTTTTGCATTTAAAATACTCATTATTTGAAATAGATTTGTATATTTGAAATAGAAACCCTTCGTAGTGTGTGGCCTGTTAGTAATATATTAACATGGAATAATTCTCATTTTTTTCTTAAATAAACAACTGCCTATTCGCGATTCAAGTTAGTTTTGCCGCCGTGTTTTGTGACATCACAATGCGGTCTAGACAAGTGACAGATGAACTAAAAACTAGCCTAGTTTTATGTGTGAACAGCTATGATAAAGAGAGTTTATTATTTAAATTACAGGAAGTTTTGTGTTATTGAAAAGCAACGGCGTAGTACCGAAATTATAGTGAGGGAGAAGAAATGACTGACTCCGGAAACATAATTATATGTGGAACAAAATTCGTTGAAGGAGATAAAAAGGAAATAAATATTTTTGCTTTGTGAACACTTTAACAACTTTTAAAGCAGAATTATTCAAATTGATGTTTATATGTTATAGTAACATCGGCCATACTATTTACTATTTGCTGGCCGCATTATGACGTCATTTTTAAGAGCTTCATGGGTTGGCCGCACGTTAGCGTGCATTTTTGTTGAATGGCGAATATTAATGTAGGAGTTTCTTTTTAATATTAATAAAAATAAAAATACGCGAATAAGGTGAATGCCGAAAATATTTTACAATACCGTAACATATCTTATTTATTTTAAAATAATTAAAAGTAAACGTATTTGAAATACTTAGAAAATATTTGAAATATTGTTATATTTGAAATATTTAAAAAAATCAATTGTATTTTACCAAACATATGAAATACTTTTATTTAGTGTTTTGTATTTTCTACGTATTTGAAATACGTTTTCTCAAGTATTTTAAACAACACGGTATTTTACAAACTACTGTGGTAAAACACATTTCCAATACAAGCCCTGATTGCGCAAATGCTGGGATGATGTCTTCTCGTACTCGTAAGATGTAACACAGTAAAAATTTAGTTCAGCAGGTTGTAGTCTGTGATAATAGGGTCCTATACCATTTTTCTTTATTTTTTTCTGTAAGAACAGGATGCAATAAGAACTTTAGTGTAAACGCGACTTAAAAATTTTACGTAATAAGCGACATATGAATTTTTAAAGTTAAGAATTTCTTGCGTGACGTAGCTGGTACTTCCAGTGGTGTTAGTTCTAGAGAGAACAGATTTTTTCAAATGTTTGCAAAGCTGAAATATTTTTATATAAATACTTATACGTTATATTCACGAAGAAATTATTATTTAACATAAATAATAAGCATTTTTTTCTTAATAAATTATAGAACATTGAAACAGTTTGACCTTAGTTTGACATTATTATGACACACTGTATGACGGCGGATGGCGCTAGTGTTTGTTTGTTTTGATTAGTTAATATTATTATTAATTTAAATAATACATATTACAAATTGATTTAATTATAAATACATTATTATTGTTAATATTAATAGATATTACAATTGAACAAGTTCAGGAAACATAAAATTGTAAATTCTTTGTTAGGGTATATAACAACGTAACAGTACATAATCTTTCAAAGGTGATCGCAGAAGACGCGCGAATCTCGTTTTTAAAATCAGGCGACCAATCAAATTCTTAGGATCTAACGCGTCATACCTTATTAGTAATCAACTTTAATCGCTTGTAGTTTGCGACCAAATCAATATTGCAACAAAATTTTTTCACTAATGCTCATTAATTTATGTATATTTTCGTCTTCTTATTTAAGATAGTTAAAATTTGACTATGGTATAGTACCCTATTTGAATTAATGGTTATGTTTCATTTGACAGTTTATGACAACAAATGGCTGAACCACACAAATTTATTATAAAAATATGTTGGTGATTAAATAATAATTGTATAATTGTAAAAACTGTTTTGTTGTAAAATGTCCGGGAAAAGCAATGTTTTTTGCTAATTCTTTCTAACTTGGTTACCTACACCGGAAAATTGATTTTTCCGCTTGTCACTAGCGTAACATATCACTTCCGAAGTTGGGAGTACAAAAAAGTATGTTGGACACACAGATTAGAAATATATTTTGTTTGATAATAGATCGGAAACTGTAATATGTTTTGATGGGACCATCTTCAGCGCCACTCTTTGGTTGCTACCGGAACTATTTTGAGTATGTAGGCAACCCCATAACATCTAATTATGCAATCCGCATTGCTTCCTTGTGTTTCATATTTATGATATTTATCAATAAAGTATACAATGAAAACCAAAATTTATAAAACATGTATGGTTCATATATTTTTTACAATAATACAAATAATTATTGTATATAATATTTATAAACAATTATAAGAAAATATAACGCTTTTTCCTACAACCGTGCGTGAAAAGTACTTTTCACGCACTCATTACAGTGCGTAAAGTGTCACTTTTCAAGCACTAGCGCGTGAAAAGTACTTTCCCGCACTAGTGCTTGAAAAGTAAATAAGTGTTGCTAGACAACATTAAAATTCGGTTAATTTACCTGTCAAGTATATAATTAGGTAGTAAAAATAATAAAAGTAATAAAATTTATTAAGAAATATGAATATACACTGTAAATGAAACAAATCTAATATTTTTTAACAGATTGAGTAGTGATCTAATTTTTAAGAACATTAACATTTTTTTGACATGTATTCTAACCTTACCTAATTTTTAATATTAATATTAAATATACAATTTGTACATATAAAAGACTAATCATCGTCTGTCTGAGATTCTAAGTGTTTAAGTTACATTTTGTACAGTGTTATGAGAAAAAGTACTAACAGTATTTGAAGCTGCTGGATGCCTGTACACTCAGTATTATGAGAAACATCAATACCATTTCGGTTGTAGGAAAAATGTTGTATGTAATACGTGTGTAAAATAGTTTTTTTTTTGTCTCGTGCTACAAAACTAAAACATCGCACTCGACCAAAAAAGTACTACTTTACACACTTGTTACATAAATAACTATTGTAGTGTTTTTATCCAGGTTGAATCTTTGATGAAACTTGAAGTAATCAGTCTCGGTATAAATAAATGGTACAATTTTTTATGCTTTTCCTATATAGAAGGATATTGATGCCATTTATGACGATAAAGGGGGTATCAGACATACGCACATATCTGCAACTGTTTTGACAACAATTGCTGCAACTTGCAACCTACGTTGTCAGACGTACGCAAAGTTGCAAGAAATATAGAATTTTTTTAGTCTCTACGTTTGAATCATTTATTTGTATTTAGACGAATAATCAGAAATGAACAACAAATTATTAGCTGCTACTACGTTATTTAAAATATGGATGTCCCGTATTCAACAGAGCTTCTTCTTTTCTTACGAGATTAATCAGAGTTTGAAAAAATTCGTCTGATTTTATTTCAACTCCAGCTCCTCCAGCCATTTTTAAATATTTCGTACTGCTTACCAGCTGTTTACAAACAAATGTCAAACAGTTTAGGGATTTTTACTCCCTAAGCCCCTTTACTACGCATGCGTATATTGATAGTTATAGATACGTGTGACTAGTTTTCGAACAAGATGTAAAACTTGTTTCAGGAAAATTGGTGCACTATCACACGACAAAAGTTGCACGAAACGCTTGAAGTTGCAGAAAATGTGTGACAAGTTGCAGATACGTGCGTACGTGTGTGTGATAACCCGATAAAGAACTCAAAAAGCGTTTGTATTTTAAAACATGTTATAGAAACACTCTTTCTACAGCGTTAAGACGAATAGAATAGTAGTAACTTTAATCACACATACACAAACGTAAAAGAAAATATTAAATATTATGGAATATATCTCAACAATTCACGAACATTAAAATTCTTGAAAATTTTATTAGAATATACCCTTCCAATTCAACGGCTATCTCTTTCTGTAAGTAAGAAAATGGCGCGAATAACTGCCAGTTGGGCAGTCAAACGAAACGTCAAAAATATTGCAGTCGTTAAAATACCTGTATTCTCAGTGAAAATTTGCATCGTTAGACATTTTAACTTCAATAAAAGCTTTTGTAACTTATTTTGATAAGATTTTTTAAAGTTATCTGAGATATTCTCACATTTTACATCTAGTTTTTTTAGAAACAAACGCCAAAGATCTCAGTTGTTCTTACTATGCGCAGATTCCCATTGCGCATATCTTTTATCTCTTTAAATTGAAAAGGTCTATCTGATTAAAATACTCACAGGATTGACAACTTATAAAAAAAATCTGATGTGGCCAGCACATTACCTTCCGTCAATTATATGAGGCATTTACGAAAATTCTACCTGTGAACTGTTACCAGTAAACAGCTGTTTATCTGGTTATAGCTACCGGAATCGATATTTTAAGAATACAAGTGGTAAACAGGGTAGATCCATAACGTATAAAAAAATTTGAAACAGGTTATAAATTTGATGTAGTTAACAAACTGAGCAGAGTCATACTTTGAACACATTTCCACTTTTAACGCGTGCACTTCGCTTTGCATCACTACCTTTTTAGATTAGATTCTTCATGAATCCGGTAGATGAATCTGGTAGATATTGTACAATTTTCGAACACGGTAACTTTTTACCAGTCGTATTTTCGAACACAGTCGGTAGATGCGGTATCTACCGGTAGAATTTTCGTAAATGTCTATGTATTTTCGATAAAATAGTATACAGAAAGTTCCTTGTAAAAGATTCTAAATTTCTTATACGTACATTACCTTTCGATAGTTGTATGTACTTTATACAAATTCCATACAGAAAGTTTCGAGCAAAAGATCCTAAATTTCGAGTAAACTTATAATATAACACAAATATACTACGAATATGTCAATTGACACTGACATCTTTCAATCAGAATTTTCATAATATAGTAGCTGTTTTCATAGGTATGTCTACTTTATAAAATTTAATTTTTTTATAATTTTTTAACTCTATATCCTTTTAATATTAAGTATAAAATGCAGTCAAATCGTATAGAGAATACAATGTTCTTTAATATTTATAATAACATTAAATGTGAAAAAATGATATTTAACATCGTTTTTTCAAGAAAAACTGTTAAAATCTTCAAATAAGGGTACTTCCGGTTGACCAATTATAACCAAAATCTAATCAGCTCTTCATATGGATGCAACGAAGAGGAATACGAAAGAATTATAATTTTTGGAATTGTAGTTTTAGAGTTATCGTAGACGAAAATTTTGTTACACACACACACACACACACAGACACACATACATACACACACACACACATACAGACATCATCGTAAAAATCTGGTGTGGCCAACACAATACCTCCCGCCATTTACAGCCCGATTCACATAGAATAGAATTCACTAATCCAAAAATGAGGTTTACCTTAAATATTTTTGTGATTAGTTAATTTTTATTAATATAAATACATACCTACATATTTATTTATGCTGGAAACTGTATTGAATTCCTTTTCTATTGTTCTATTTACTTTTTCCTTTTTAAAACGTTACTAATATTATTTTGGAATTATTAGTTCTTTGATAGCGACATTTATCTGTTAGTTACATACATTTGTATAATTCCGTTTTGTTTGTTTAAAGCGTAGGCTCTGGGATTTAAATTATGGATAATTTTATAAATTTATCCATAAAATATATAGAAAAAGTATTAATGCAAATCTGTAGAAAATTTAATAATCCTTAATTTTTATAATAACATTAATCTCGAAAAAATAACATATAAAGGTATTTTTCAAAGAAAAACTATTTTGAGCTTCTAGTAATGTGCCATTTCCGGTTATCCGATTTATACCGAAACCTCATGGGCTCTTTCCATTACAGAAAAAGTTCTAAATACAAGGTTTCAAAATTTTCTGAATGATAGTATTTGAGTTAGAGTAAAGGATCCACACACACATACACACATACATACACACAGACATTATCATGAAAATGTTAAAATTGGATTCTAGAGACCTGAAAACGTGGTCATTTACCAAAATCTCGATATGCGATTTTTAGCACGATCCCTATACCTCCCTTACCAAGGGCAGTGGGAGGTAAAAATATGAATGTAAACACAGCACACTTAAACATTTCAGTTTATGAAGCTTCTGTAGCCTTGGTTGGACATCTTTTATTAATATTTGTATCCATTGGGTTCTATTTCAACGGTAAACTCTTACAATCATTAATTACCTATACAACACTAATTACTTCCATCTTTGACTTTACCTTTCAACCTGATATATTTCTAAAGCTTTCAGTTTGTTACATACAACAGTGTAATGTCAGTTGTCACTTTTTAAATTAGGTATATTTTGTCGCACAAAAGTTTGTCACGTTTGCAAATAACGAAAAAACTAATAAGAAACATGAGAAAGAATATTCTCAATATAATCGTAATAAAGTTGCTAAATGTAATAACTATTACGGGACAGAGCGAGAGCGACAAAGGACGTAATTTCATTAACCTTTCTAATATGTGTTTAGCGCACACAATATGCTACCTTAAAGTAAATAAAAAATAAATAAATACAAAATCCACGGCATATTACCCATTGCTACAGTGTATTCCAAATAATAGAGTACATTATTGGAATTTGCGTATATTTAGACGTATTTTAATATTTTAAAGAAAAATTAAAATTATTAATGAGTTATGAAAGATATTTCAAAAAAAAATTAAAATTCTGGTAATAAATTGTAGCAAATTTATTACTTATCAAACATTAGCCCTTATAAAATACAAAAGCTCTAATTAAAAAACTTTTAATTGGTGTTTAAATCTCTTTTCTTGTGGAAACCGTAAAAGTAATTATTCGTATAACTTTTGATTTGAAACAATTTACACACACTTTTTGGCTTCACCAAAAAGAAGATAATATTGAATATTAGAACATTTGTATTTAATCGTATTTGGTACTTACATAAAAATATTTGTATAATAATTTTTATATTCTACGTCATCAATAATTATTTCCTATATATTAGTTGATTATGTTTAAGCAAAATGATTAGATTTCAACGCTTTTAGATATTATATTATACAGAATCTTTTATAACTATACAAGACACTCACTACGATCATATATTGTAAATACAATATATGTATAATCAAGTAGTAGGATATTCATATGTTAAGTTCAGCGTGATATGTTTGATGTTTATACAGGCTGTTCATTTTAAATGAGATACTATTGCTATCTCGAGAACTATAAGAACTACAAAGACGGTAAAATGGGTAAACAATTTATATTTCACAAGAGAAATTTAAAGAAAAGAATAGAAATTTTTTTGGACCATTGATTTTCAAAATACAGGACCTAATTTTAAATGGGATCATATATTTTTGTGCTCATTCGTTAGATTTCTGAATTCAGTGATATAATATTTTTATTCCCTTACATAATGATTTGTTTGAGAAAAATGCATATAAAGTTTCATATTAATTTGATTAAAATATGGATATAATAAGAGTGTCATGAATGGAAAAACGAATAAGTGTTAATTTTTTTGACATAGAATTAGAATGCCATGTAAGAAATACGTAAATATTTTATTTTTGTTGACATATAATCACTTACAAGAACAAAACATTCACTCTAATTCTATGTAATAAAAATGATACGTAGTCATTTTTAGTATAAACCTTTAGATGCATTTTTCTAAAAAAAAATCATTGTATAAAAATATTATATCACTGATTTCAAAATTAAATTCTTTAACGAATGAGCAAATAAAAAATATATACCTATATTCTCATTCAAAATAAAAAAGTTAGGTCCCGTATTTTGAGAACTACTGGTCGAAAAAAAAATTGTTTTCTTTTATTTAAAATGGTGTTGTGAAATAGAAATTCTTTGCCCCTTAAATCATCTTTGTAGCTCTTATAGTTCTCGAGATAGCGATGGTGGCCCATTTAAAATGAACATCCTGTATAAACTGTCAATGTATTATGTTAGTAAATAAAATACTCTGCTTGTAATGAGTAATTCTCATCTAATTACAAAAGGTTATGGGCCTAACACGCCTCCACTGCGTTATTCTTCTTGCATTGAATAATTCCCATCTAATTACAAAAATAACGAATATAACAAAATTGAACTACTTATTCCTCCGACCATTCTGAGTAAAAATGCCGTATAAACATAGAATTTATTTATTTTGGTTGCCAAAATATGTAACTCATTAAAATTTAAAGATAATCATATTTGAGTATTTTAAAGCTAATGTATTGTACTAATTTTTATTTTTATTTTTTTTAGATATCGATATGCTGGCCAACATTATGTAAGTAATTTATTTTTTTATTATAAATTTTTTACGAACCCGCTAAATAAGTTTTCTTTTAATGATAACAAAAGTAAAATATTCTTACATACGCCACTGGATAGCTGAGTCGTGAGTTTTGCTTTTAGCGCGGCCTTTCGACCTTCACTTGTTAGGTCAGCATCGTTTTTTGTCACCAAGCTTGACAGCCGATTTTCTTCTGTTTTTTCCTGCTCTAAGGAAATTAAATCGAACCGGAAGGACAGGAATTGGGCGGAAATTTCAAATTTTCATAAAAGCCAAATAGAAAAATTATTATTGATTATTGCTGTCAGAATTTACGCAAAATAATTAGTAAATTATTTATTAAATTAAAATTATATTTTATATTTTTGTATTGGACCAGAATCACTTTTATTTCATTGACAATGACAAGTTTACTTCCATTTTACGGTAATGTACCAGTATGAATAAACCAGCAAAACGTGTAATACCACAGTGTATACAATAGGTATGACAACTGCCCAATTTCTTTTATCTAATTCCGTTTTGAAAAGTTGAATTTTACCTAAGTGTATGATGTCAAATGGCACTTTTTACATAATTGATACAAAATGAGTTTTGTAATAATATATTAAAGAACGTGTTTTATAAGACATGTTTTTTTTCGCACGCGTCAAAATTTAGAAAACGAGCGTTAGCGAGTTTTCTAATTGACAAGTGCGAAAGAAAGTCTTATAAAATGAGTTCTTTATACTATTTTTTATATTTTGCGCCTTCTACCATAACATTTACTTAATTTGTGATCATATTTGTAACCATTTGTACAATTTCATGTAAATAATCTTCCCTAAATAAAAAATAATAATAATAATTTCGACATTATATTATTAAAATGAATTGTCAATTAACTAAAAATAAATTAGGTAAAAATGAGTTAAAGAAACGTCATCTAGTACCAACCGTCTAAAACAAAAAATTGCGTATCGAAATGAAGGTCATTACGCAATTGCGTATCGTAATGACTTCATTATGAACACAAAATATAAAAAAATCTTTACGTAACTGAGTTACGTAATAGTTATTTACGATATGAGTGGGATATAGACATTATTAACGCATTGTGAATTGCCCTACGAGCCTGTAGGGCGAGTTAAGGTAATCACATGTAGTATTTTATCTATCACCGTATAGTGCGGTAATGAAATTATTACCACACTAGAATTTCATAACCGAACTTATTGGGCTAACAAGGCCATTACATAACTAAAATGAGTGCGATATGGCGTAACTTATCCCACGGTGATATATAAAAAATATTACACAACTGACAAATGATAATAAAAGAAACAAGAATATATCAATAATGATTTCTTTAATATCATTTTATTAATTATTGACTCATACCCAAGTCCCCCACATCAGTAGGAAGGTCTATATCGGTTTTCTAACATACTCAGGTCTCATTTTCAATCACATACGCATGCACTGACAGAAGCTTTAAATTTAAAATATAAATTCATTTATTTTCACAGCTACGCTTTGGTAAATTGATTTTTAAATAGGTATATTTAGCTGTCATAGAAAAAGCTAGAATTATCTGTATTTTTAAATTATTTAGTGGAATATTGTTTGACTCACATAAATTGCAAAACTCGCTTCACTCGTTTTGGCAAATATTATGTTCGTCAAACAATATCACTCTTTTCATAACTGATTATGTAAATAACTATTGCATATTGATGTCAGCGATTATAGGGCCGTAATTCTAACCTTAAATGCAGCGCCACCACAATGTGCGATACCACATATCATTTTGAAACAAATATGATAAATTAAATTTGTCATAATTATCATTGTATAATCCAAGCCTATGAACAAGGTTGTATACTATATTTCAGATAAGAATAGACTTAGGAGTAAGATAGGGCTTACGATTCCAGCTTTCTGATTGGTCTAAACGCAAATCAAGTTTACAATAGCAGTATAAGCAGAAGCAGGTATATTATTTATTACATTTTGACTTTATAATCTATTTAATAATTTTTAAATAACTGTTTATTTACTAAAGAATTATAAATGATCAAAATTTTGACGTTTCGGGCTTTCATGCATCTCATGCACAAAACAAAACTAAACCATAAGTGTGTAAAATAGGCTGGCTCTGCAGCGCCACCAAGTCTATTCTTATCTGAAATACAGTATAGGTGTATCAAGGTTACGGCTAATGTAGTGATTATTTTGTAAACAATTTGTAAAAAATTCAATAAATATTAACTAACACAAATTTTGATTTCGTTTGAAATAAATAGTGCTCTACCAACTAAGCTATTGGCTACTCTTCTCTCGTTCGTTCACTAGATGTTTAAACGCAGTGGTAAGTTGGCAACCACACATCTAATCATGTGACGATTAATAATATCCTCAGCAGAGATAGATTGTTCAGCCACCGAGAGAAGATCAGCCAATAGCTTAGTTGGTAGAGCACTATCCCGGCAAGGTAGATGTCTCGGGTTTGAATCCCGATGGCTGACAATTTTCACAATTTATTTCAAATATACAAACTGTTAACTCATTGTTAATATTAGAATTTGGTCTGGTATGGCCTTGAGTAAATTATGACTCGTTCACTAGATGTTTAAACGCAGTGGTAGCTTGGCAACCCCACATCTAATCATGTGACGATTAATAATATCTTCAGCAGTTATACGACTTTAAAAGTGAAAGATTGTTCAGCCGTCTAGAGGAGAGTAGCCTGTAGCTTAGTTGGTAGAGCACTATCCCGGCAAGGTAGGTGTCTCGGGTTCGAATCCCGATAGCTGACAATTTTTCACAATTTATTTCAAATATACAAACTGTTAACTCATTGTTAATATTAGAATTTGGTCTGGTAGGGCCTTGAGTAAATTATGACTCGTTCACTAGATGTTTAAACGCAGTGGTAGCTTGGCAACCCCACATTTAAACATGTGACGATTAATAATATGTTCAGCAGTTATACGACTTTAAAAGTGAAAGATTGTTCAGCCGTCAAGAGGAGAGTAGCCTATAGCTTAGTTGGTAGAGCACTATCCCGGCAATGTAGGTGTCTCGGGTTCGAATCACGATGCCTGCCATTTTTTTACAATTTATTTCAAATTTACAAACTGTTAACTCGAGGTTTAAAATACGACTGACTATTGATTTTTGGTTACCATATACCCCTTTGGTTTAGATGCCATTGCAAGGCTGCCACACACCTATATGTGCTGCAGATTATTTAGTGAAAACATATCTCTCTGTTTATATAATACGATTATTTTTAAAAGGAAAAAATAAACCAAATTGGTTTATTCAATATACCAATTCAAATGAGACTGGAATATTTCTAACCATTCTAACGATTCTAACTTTACATGCTGAGACATCTGGCGGATGCCAACTTCGTAAATATGATATTTATGAAATTATGATCAGTTAGTTGTTAGTATTACCGTAGAAATGTTTTGAAGTAAGTTAAAATTTTCTAGATAAATATTTAATAAAATAGTGAACTATAAAACTCAACTGTATCATGTTTAATACAACTTGTAGTATACCAGTACCAGTACATACATTAGTTATTCGTTACAAGTATGTACAATAAAAACACATATTTAGTAATCAATAATATAAAAAGTTTGAAATGTATTATATTCTGAACATATGATTTGACCAAACGGTGTTTTTGCCATAGATATATATTAAATACATATTTAATAATAATATATTAATTATTCCAATAAAATTTATAAAATTTATTATTACAAAATGATATATAATCTACATTAATAAAGTTTAAACGACATCTGTCTATCAGTTTCATAATGAGGTCATGTCTGTTTTATTTTAATCCTGAAAGACTATCGGTTTCAGTATATGAAAATAATGTTTTCAGGAGGCCATTTATGTACATTGTTTTGTACATATAATTAAAAAAATACGCTTAAAGTTCAAATCTCAACAAGCTGACGTTAGCACACATTAAAACGATTCAAATATCAACCTAGCGGACAAAATGTAAATTAGGTTTGTTTATGGTTTTAAGTTTACATGTGTTTAGAAGTGTGAAAAGCGAGGTTAAACGTTTATTTGTAATGTAATTTTTATAATTAAACATGGAATTATGTTTTCAAAAGGCAAATTCTAATAATTTCCCAAAAGTCGATCTTGCTGTTGTTAATGATTATCTACGAGGATTTCTACGCTGGGGTAACCTAGACGTTTGTAACATACAAAGTTGAATGAATAATGTATAAGTGATGTCATGTAGAACCCTAGGCATAAGAAAATTATAAATGAAAAGTACTGAAAATATTTTTGGCTGTGCAATATTGCAGTAGGTACCTATAATAAAAAAAAACTTTTTTGAATTAACCTATTACATGTGCATTGTTACAAAAATAGTATATTAAAGAACGTGTTAGCGAGTTTTCTAATTGACAAGTGCGAAAGAAAGTCTTATAAAATGAGTTCTTTATACTATTTTTTATATTTTGCGCCTTTTACAATAACATTTACTTACTCAATTTGTGATTATATTTGTAACCATTTGTATATTTTCATGTAAATAATCTTCCCAAAATAAAAAAAAAATAATAATTTCGACATTATATTATTAAAATGAATTGTCAATTAACTAAAAATAAATTAGGTAAAAATGGGTTAAAGAAACGTCATCTAGTACCAACCGTCTAAAACAAAAAATTGCGTATCGAAATGAAGGTTATTACGATACGCAATTGCGTATCGTAATGACTACATTGTGAACGCAAAATATAAAAAATAAATGGCATGGAATTTGACCCAAATATTCGTTGAAACAGCACCACAGTGATCAATTTTGTGCTATTTCAAAATTGAAAATAATTTTCAAATTGGCGTTGGCCGGTTGTAAATCCAAGTCGTCTGAACCACAATCGATAATTTAACATACAAAGCCATACGGCTTCATATATTAATATAAAATAAAAAAATGGAAATAAAATCGTTCAAAATTGGAGAATGGAGAATGAGGTCCGGTACTATTTTTTTTTTAAAGTGATAACTTCTTATGGGAGGATGAACGATTAACCATCAGACGGTGTGGTGGGGTTAGTGATGTGCCATTTGAAAGTTTCATATTGAAAGTTTCAATAGAAAAAATTCAAAAAGGAAAGTTTCAATCCTTAAATTTCATGAAACTTTCATAAGCTACACTGCGCATGCGTCGTGCAAGTTATGTTTGGTTAAACAATATGCTGGAACTTGTATATTTCTCGAATATAAAATTCAGGATTCAATACAGTTTAAGTATGGTGAAAATTAAAGGTAAAATTTGGCGATATTTCACTGAAATTAATATAAAAGAAAATAAAATATTTTCTATTTTAAATAGTTTAATACTTATTTTTTACATTTTTGTATCACGTTTTGAATAATAAATTTTTATTTTGTTTTGAAACTTTTGTTTTCCTTATTTATTTTCAAATTATTTAATTTGAGAATGAAATATTTCAAATTCAACTGGACAAATGTTAAGTTTCTTGAAATTTAAATGAAAGTTTCATTGAAATTTATATATGAAACTTTCATTGAAATTAACACTGAAACCTTTTGTGAAACTTTCAATAAAATTTTCAGTGAAAATTTCAAAAAAATAAGTTTCCGAAATTTGCGCATCACTAGGTGGGGTATAACATACCCCACGACTATTTAATTGATGTATAACTTTCGAAATACGCATGCCAGTGCCTTGTACGTTCCAGTAGCTTCCAATAACATTGAAATGAAAATATTTAAATAAAATAAATAATAAATATATCATCAAGGCTTATTACCCATTGCTGGGTGTGCCAATCTGCTTGTACGCAGATATCGGTAAAGATGATATATTTGTACCGTGCGGGTGCTTACCAGGTGTCACCTCACGGGCACTCATTGCTGGCGTGGAGAGTGCACCACAGGGGTCAATTTTGTGCCATTTAAAATTAGAAATATTTGGCGTCGGTCGGGATCGAACCCGGTTCCCCAGATTCTCGACCTAACACTCAGGCACGCGGCCACGAGACTCCATAAAATATTTAAAGTAATATGATTACTCTTACTATTATACATGTTACGTTTTAAAGTCGTTTTAGGTACCTATAGTATACCCCACCACACCAATGACTTTTTGAACAAAGGTAAAAAATAATATTATTTTTATTTTTTGTTCTATTGATCCTATATTTTATCATATTTAGCTGTGTTTTGACCAATTTATTTATAAAATTGCATTCGAGTAAGAACAGGAAACATACTATTAGCGATATGGGAAGAAGTAAGGTTAGATCCTGAGTAAATGCTGTTTTTATATGTTTTATATATATATATATATATATATATATATATATATATATATATATATATCCAAAATAAAACATAATCCCAATGAGTTCATTGTCTTTTCATTTTATTATAAGCAAGCTAGCAGACTCGTAACATTTTTTTACTTGTGTATTTTTACACCATAGCAGTCTTTATATACATTTTGGGGTATGTCTTACCCCACCACACTGTTCACGTAATCATTTTCCAGCACACTGTCCGAAGATTAAGGAATTCAGACAATTCAGACCTGGCGATTAGGACTTTTCCCCACTCCAGTGCCCAAATTGCTGAGAGAAGGCAAGTCAGTGCGCGCGCAACACGTGCGATAAACATAATCATTCGATTGGTCTATTTTACGTACACGTCAATCTACAAACGTTTGATTTTTTTTGTTTAGTGTTTAAAGCTGGATTTATAATGAAATAACGCAGGACACAACGCGGTTGAAGTTAAGAAGAATATGCTATAATTTGGCCATTTTTCGGTCAACTTTGACATCTATTGTTGGCAAGCTGTTAATCGTACAAAATTTTATAGGTTTTTATTGAGTTTGGAAATAATTATATTTTGTTTTATATTTCATCATGGATAGTGACGCAGTAATAACCAGTTGAATTATTTTTCTATCCATTTTATAACTAACTATATACACACAAACAATTCTGACAGTGACAGATGAGTCGGTACCGGATATCGATAAAGTGGATCATCGGGATCATCGCAGCCTCGATTCCGCACAATTTTTAAAATGCTGAGTTCTGAATGAACAACGGTAGCAGTTCATTAAGGTAACGTGTGGAAAGATAAAAGTTGGCCAATTCTTGCGTTGCAACTTTTACGTTAATACTTACGTTACTTTAATATAAATGATCTCTAGTTTTAACATACGCTTATCTTTTTACGTTACCTATAACATTTTTTACTCCCTTGTACAAAGTAAAGGAAGTATTGTAATCGCAAAAAATTTCGGATTTCAGATATCAACGGAAATATCCATTTTGACCATCCTAGAATCCATTTTGACTAATATCGTTGTGACATCTGTACGTATGTACGTACGTACGCTATAACATCCAGTTGTACACCTCCATTTTTCGTCATTACATAATTTCCAGAAGTGGAACTTTACTTGAAGCCTATAACAGATTTTAATGAAAAACTATTATAAAATATAATCCAAAACTTTTCAAATTTGGTATATGACTTTTATGTCAATGGGAATAACATAGTAGATTTTGGTTAAAATAGACTAACCGGAAGTGATATATTACTGGAGTTTTTCTTGAATAAAATGGTTTTATTTTGATTTTAGAAATACATGCTTCAAATAATAGTTTTAGAGAATTAAATTATGCGTCTAGCAAAACCAATATTATTAAATTAGCCCTTTGTATAAGCGAGATATGTAAATTTAAAAATTATATACTTTTTGGTTTTTGTAATAAAGCTTGCTATAAAAAAATTAATGTTATGTTAAATTACGGCAATTTTATGATTGAGTCTATACGAGTATTTCATGTTGGTCTTGCGTACAAGAAAGTCGTGTGGTGTCCACATCAGACATTTTTGCTTAACCTTTTACGTTACTTCTTTATAAATCCAGTTTTTGAATGAAGTGAAAATTATTTAAAATACAGTATTTTTAAAAACAGAGATATGGAAGACAGTAACAGTGAATTAAATGATGAATTGTAACATGGCTATTTAAGCATTTCACTGAATTTCAAATTAAGTGACGTCAGACCTTTAATATGACCGCTTCTATGAGTAAAGCAAGAACTAAAATTGTATACAATTGTCATCGTGTTAGCAGTGTGAAATTTTGAATAGAATGAAATTATTTATTATTATTTCGCATAATACTGCTATACCTATTTAATATTTTAATAAATCTTTGGCATAAAATTATTATAAATTAGTCATATTTTGATAAAATGACAAAAAATTTAAATATTTTTTACCAGTTGAATATTTGAACTATTGACCAATCAGAAAGCAATAGATTTAGTAGCAGCTTCAATGCTTTATCTGTTTGGCCGGCCAATAACGTCACAACATGACTAGATTTTGGCGGTATTGTCAAACATACTTATTAAACCTTGAAACCTTTATACAAAATAAGTAAATAATAAATTTAAATATGTTATGACACATTAAATTTACTTATTTTAATTAAATGCAATAGAGTTGCGCAATTATTTTTTCTTTTGCAAAATCTCATTAATATTATCTGACAAATTTATATTAAATATATTTGCATTTCTAGTGTGGTTTAATAATTAATTATTGCAAATATAATCACGTAATTTACATAATATATAGTAAAATAATTCGTTCTATATTATTCTATGTATAATTATGTTTACTGTGTAGCAATACATTTTTCGATTGAATTTTAGTATGCATATGAATGTTATTTGACATATTGAGATTTAAAGGGTGAATAAATGTATAAAAATTATTTTTTATGGCAAAACAGTGGAATGTATTTTCATTTGGTTTTCAAATTATAAGCTGCTTGAAGCATTATCTTCTTTGCTACCATTTAAAAATTTTGATTGGGAGTGAATATTTCATTTGTTATTGTTAGATAACTAGAACATGAAATTCGAAACTAGTCATTTCAACTAGAAAGTTTGAGTCATATCGTACGTCGTACTACTAGTTATTTTTTATATTTACAAGGCGATAAAATTCAATTTTATCGACGAGCGATGAATCACTTGTGTATTATTTTTCGAGAGTCGATAATTAAATTTAATTTTAGTGTATAAAAGTATATTTTGTCCAATTTGCCGAAAATGTAACCCTTTTCGTGCTTGTTTTGCGTGCTCAAAGTGTTTCATTTCTTAACAGTGCGAACAGGTTGTGCGCAAAGTAAAAGAGCCGTGCGCAAAATCGTACTTTGCGCGCGCGTTCGCGCTGTTAAGAAATGTACTAATTTGCGCACCCAAACAGGCACTCAAAACGTCTTTTTTTGTGTAAATTGGACAAAACATATCGTGTGTGTCACGTGCGCAAAGCGATTAGCTCTCGGTTGAATTGAGACTGACCTCGAGCCGCTTCAGCCCGTGCTGCAACTGGCTTACTATGCGCACTTGTGACACCATGTGCTATTTTCTACTCCTATGCTTTAATATACTCATTATCGACTCGTGTTGTTGAAATATTATTTTATCTACCCTTGCAGTTAAAGTGCTACTTGATCCATTATTTCGAGTAGACAAAAGCATACTTTAAAATCTGAGAAATAGCTATTTATGATGTGTTAAAAGGGACATATTATTTTGTGAAAAGGAAGTTTGGAACACGGCAAAATAAAATCACTTTTAACATGTATATCATACATTTTCTAATAATTTTTCGACAATGTCAATGTTGATTTGTTGTTTCATTCGTTACTAACAAGGTAACTAATTCGCTTTCAACACTGAAATCAGAAGTAACAATGATCTGTCTTCTTTTAACACTGGAGTGATAATAGTTATATATGTAATAATGGCATAATCAAAAGATTGTAGCACGGGGGATTGTTTAAAGCTCTCCGCTAATTTTTCAATTTTTCAAAAATATTTTATTTCATTAAAAATTTGTTAGTAAAAATTGGAGCGTGATGCAATGTGAAAAATGCATGTATTGAGAATCAGTAGATTGAATGCAACAAAAGATAAAATTTTGTCGTTTCAGACA
Source organism: Harpalus rubripes (assembly GCA_963082715.1). NCBI lineage: Eukaryota > Metazoa > Arthropoda > Insecta > Coleoptera > Carabidae > Harpalus > Harpalus rubripes. Next base: position 16,033,481 of record OY720448.1, read on the forward strand.
AATAAAATTTTATACTTCAAGCCAGATGAAGATAAGAATTAGTACAGCCTGTTACATATTACATTGTATATTGTTCCATTTATTGCGAACAATAAAAATTGTAGTTTCATGCGGTAATTGAGAACAAAATTGAATTGACAAAATATAACTGTTCTATTTTTATTAATTATGCAACAATCATGAGGGGGGTAAAGACGTACTTACTACTTTGCCAACTATGAAACTTTAACTAACTGGTGGTCAATGGCTTGGCGATCACTTTAATGAGGAGGAACACACTCTTGATTTATTATTCTTCTATGGACATGCACGGACATTCTTTTCGATTTCTTCTACTTTTATTTACACATATTTACACTTAGACTAAGTTATATTATTGATTAAACTATACTAAAAATAACTAAACAATAAACTAAACTGTTACATTGTAACTCTGCGTGTGCGTGCTAGCGTCTAAAAAGCTAAAAAAGTATAATATCTTCATAAGAGAATATCTGAAGGATGCTGGGTGCAGGATATCATATAGCATCCATAATCATAACCAAATATAAACCCTAAACGTAGGCTTGCAATAACTTATAGACTTAATGGGGACTTATGATTTTAGAATTTTACTGTTGCCAGAAAAAGACGACAAGCTCGAAGAAAGAGATAGTGAAGCACTACCATGACCCATAATTTAAAACAGTAATGCATAATTTTGTTTTGGTATTATTATTCTTTTTTCCCTCCCGCTACCCTTGATAAGGGAGGTATAGGGATCGTGCTAAAAATCGCATATCGAGATTTTGGTAAATGACCACGTTTTAAGGTCCCTAGAATCCAATTTTAACATTTTCACGATGATGTCTGTGTGTATGTGTGTGTGGATCCTCCACTCTAACTCAAATACTAACATTCAGAAAATTTTGAAACCATGTAGGTATTTCGAACTTTTTCCGTAATGGAAAGTGTCCATTAGATTTTGGTGAAAATCGGATAACCGGAAATGGCACTTTAGTAGACGCTCAAAATAGTTTTTCTTAACTATATTAAAGATTATTAAATTTTCTATAGATTTGCATTAATACTTTTTCTATATATTTTATGCATAAATTTATATAATTATCTATAATTTAAATCCCAGAGCCTAGGCTTTAAACAAACAAAACACAGTTATTCAAATGTATGTAACTGACAGATAAATGTCACTATCAAAGAACTAATCATTTCAAAATAATATTATTAACGTTTTAAAAAGAAAAAAATAAATAGAACAATAGAAAAAGAATTCAATACAGTTTCCAGCATAAGTAATGTATGTATTTTGATTAATAAAAATTTACGAAACACAAAAATGTTTAAGCTATTCCTCATTTTTGGATTAGTGAATTCTATTCTATCCCGGTATTTAAAATTTAATCTACATTTCATTATAGCTCCGGTGACTCAATGGTTAGAGCAACTCCTCATGTCATGAGTGCCCTCGGGGCTCTGGGTTCGAATCCCACTAAGGCATAAATGTGTGTGAATGTGTACCCACTCTGTAATTGGGATTAATCCTGTTGAGGGGTTTAAGAAAGGTAGTAACTTGAATTAGATTAGACTAAAAATAAGGATTAACTTAATCTTTTTTGTGACTCGGGCTGCAAATGGCGGGAGGTATTGTATTGGCCACAAGATTTTTTTAAATCTATCATCAGGTAACAAATCATTGTTTTAATAAAACTGATTACTCGTACATACGTGAAACACCACGACAAAATAAAATAGCAACTATCAAATCGGATTAGGACAGTACGTTGAGAAGAGAAGACAGGCCATGATAACACAAAACTATATCTTTCTTCGAGCCTGCCGTCTTCTTCTAAAGACATGTAGTACTAGAATAAAAGGCAGGATGTGTGTTGTGTAACGTCAATTTCATAAGTCCCCATTGTAAACATTCCAAATGTCTAGACCACTGACACCTAGACTTAACAGACAGTTACAGAAAAAATGATAATTATTTCTAAACAGAATTTTCACTTACAATCAAAGTTGAAATATTGTTACTGAAACTATAATTTTGAAGAGTTTAAAATAAGGTTATTTGCTTATTATTGCTCTGTTACGCAGAAATGCAGGACTGGTATTAGTTTATTTAGAGTCCTTAATTCCTGCGATAGTGTCTTATTATTTATGTAAACATGGCAACCCCGAGGATATATACTCCAATGCAATCAGTACTGCATATTGTCAGGCGCAGTTCAACTCACTACACACGAGTCTGATTAAATATATTACATTTTAACACTTGTATGGCTTAAAACTAAGCAAGATATTTTTAGTTTCCGATTTTGTATATGCGAGGGTCATAGTAAAATTAGAATAAGAATAAGAAAGAGGTAATGCGTGGAAAATAGTTATTTATTTATAATTCAAAATTAAGTTGCATAAGTTAAGTTACTTAGAACTTAGTAAATTAACTTTTTAAAGTATCGCTGTGAGCGAGAAAGCATTTTTGAATCATGATTTATAATTTGATAATTTTTAAGTAGGTCAGCCTGCAATTAATTTGACAGATTTGGCAATTTTTAAATCAGCAGAAATTAATTTTACAGGAAGTTGACTGGGAACGTTTAAAAACTGGAAGGAAAAAAATTGATGTGGACACCACACGACTTCCTTGTACGCAAGACCAATATGAAGATTAAGTATAGACCCAATTATAAAATTGCACGTGTTTGACGTAATTTGACATTAACATCTATTTTTTATTTTTTTGTTATTTTTTGTCCTAATCCATAGCAAGCTTCATTACAAAAACCAAAAAGTATATGTTTTAAATTTACATATCTCGCTTATACAAAGGGCTAATTTAATAATACTTGATGTGCTAGACGCAGAATTTAATTCTCTAAAACTCTTATTTGAAGCATTTATTTCTAAAATCAAAATGAAACCATTTTATTCAAGAAAAACTGTTAACAACTTTAGGTAATATATCACTTCCGGTTAGCCTGTTTTAACCAAAATCTGCTATGTTATTCCAATTGATATAAAAGTCTTATATACCAAATTTGAAACGTTTTGGATTATATTTTAATATAGTTATACATTAAAATCTATTATATGCTTCAAATAAAGTACCATTTCTGGAAATTATGTAATGACCAAAAAGGGAGGTGCACAACTAGATGTTCTAGAAGTCCTAAATACAAAATTTCAACTTTCTACGGCTTACCGTTTTTAAGTTATGCGAGATACATACGTACGTACGTACAGACGCCCCGACGAAATTAGAATGGATTCAGGGATGGTCAAAATGGCTATTTCCGTTGAAACCTCAAAACCGAAATTTTTCGCGATTACAATACTTCCTTTACTTCGTACAAGGAAGTAAAAACGGTGATGTGTATTATTGCAGAATGGAACTACTTTGTTCATATGTATTTAAAATAAAATTATGAACTAGGTGTTATTCTCAATAATTCTAAAGTGACCCTTGAATATATTCGTCAGTGGTGGATTTATCACTCGAAAGGCCTCAAGCGCAATTCAATTTTAAGACCCCAAAACCCTCCCACCCTGAATATTTTCAATACCATTAAAAAGAGCATTCTACCATATACATATAATTGCAAAACCATAAAAAATAATTCTCAAATAATTAACAATACAATCTATCCTATAAAGATCTGTCTGATCTATATTCTTGATCTGTCAAAATATTTTGAAATTTGATGCATGAGTCCCAAGCCAATCATTAAAGATTTTACTATTTCAGTGTTACCAATATATAATTAAATGTAAGTTTATTACTAGCACATAACTTTATATTGATAAACAATCCTGTAAAGTTATCTGACAGTTAACGTTAAGAGTTAGATTACCTGGCAGTTTTATCTTTGAATTCATAAACCGGCTCTAAAAATAATAATAAAAATACAATAAAATTTAGTATGAAACATTTATCTCAATTTCCAATACTTAAAAATTACGAGTGTGACCTGTGTGTCAGGTTGCGAATCTGGGGAACCGGGTTCGATCCCGATCGACGCCAAACATTTCCAATTTTAAATGGTAAGCGCCCGCACGGTGCAAATATTTCATCATTACCGATGTCTGTGTTCAAAGCAAACTGGCCACCCAGCAATGGGTAATAAGCTGTGATGATATATTTATTTATTTATTTAAGTTGTTTGAAAATTAATAATTCTTCAAGATTGCCCCAACTTTTTACTTAGTACAATTATTTGAATTTTTTTTACAAACAGAAACACATCTAAAATTACCTCTTAAAGGTAAACAAAAATTGCCATTAATAGAAATCGTAACTCTTAAGGTGCATTCACAAATGAAAATTAGATTTATGGTTTTTGTTTAGATTTAAGTAAGTCATTCATAAATGCAAGTTTAATTTAACCTTATTGATTGAACTGACATCTATGAAAATGCTTCAAAAAAAGGATTAAAATATCGGTAGAACGGTACTCAACAGATACCTATGCGCCATGAATCTTTCATTCGCTTGGCATTATTGGTTATATTTCAGCAATTAAGTTTTGCCAGTCTCCTTGTTCTTCTCGCATTTGCGTTAAAGACCGAATTCACCAAGTGAATACTAAATAAAGATGGGTGTATATTTCTATATCGTTTTAGACACGTTCTCATTGGTGAAGTTTGTGACGTCACACTAAAACATAAACCTAAAGTTTGGACCTTGCAATGTTTAGCTTTACGATTTGGATTAAAGGTGCATTCACAAATGAAAATTAGGTTTATGGTTTTTGTTTAGGTTTAAGTAAGTCATTCATAGATGTAAGTTTAAATTACCTGAAAATTAGTTTTGATATGTACAGACATCTGTGCAAAAGCTTCAAAAACAAGATTTAAATATCGGTAGAGCAGTACTCAACAAGACACCTGTGCGCCGTGAAACTGTCATTCGCTTGGCATTATTGGTTATATTTCAGCAATTAAGTTATGACAGTCTCCATGTTCTTCTCGCATTTGTTCAAAAAGCTGAATCCACCAAGTGAATACTAAATAAAGATGAGTGTATATATCTATATCATTTCAGACTCGTTCTCATTGGTGAAGTTTGTGACGTCAAACTAAATCATAAACCTAAAGTTTGGCCCTTGCAATGTTTAGCTTTATGATTTGGATTTAGAAACACTAAATTCTGAAGTGTGAATGGAGTCATTACATAATCTGTGGCCAAGGTCTTTAAATCCGAAGTATAAACCATAAATCTAAACCTAATTTTCATTTGTGAATGTACCTTTATAGTTTTCGGGATAGCAGAGGTAAATCCCGTAAAGACTCATATTTCACTGCCTTATATCTCGAAAACTATTGAAGATCGGACACATATTGTATTTATAAAACATTTCGACTTATTATGATTTCTCTATATGTTACACATTGCAATTGTTTTTAACAGCCTGTATACATTGAAAAATATTTTAAATTTTTGGTAAAACCATTATAAAACTATAATAAAATGTTGATATATTTGAATTTTAATTCTATAATATTACAAGAGAGTGCAAGAATGCAAGAATATTTTAGAAAAAACTTGCCATTCTTGCATTTTTCTTGCAAGACAGATTCTTCTCTTGTCTTGATATGAAATATTTTACTCTTGTCTTGTTCTTGAATTGCATTTTCTGCAAGAACAAGAAAAATGCAAGACTCTCGTGAAACATTAAAACTTACTGTTTATAATAGTAAAATTCATTAGGTCGCACTCAGCCACGTGACCTCATACTACGTCCTGTAATAATAGACTCATATAATGTTAGTAATAACAAAGTTAAATAAAATAGAGCAAATAATGGAAAATATGAAATATATAGGTTGATATGTGTACTAAATAAATAAAAAAAACTTGGCAAAATTACAAAGTTTTTGTGTTTGTGTACGTCGTAGAATATAGTGAGTTCTTTAGATCTTTTGAACGTTTAGGGGTTATGAAAAATCCTTATGAAAACTGAAATTGTGCCGGGTAACGCTTACGTAGTACGTAGTAACGCATTGCAAAAAAGAGAGAAAAAATTATAATTCATTTCATTAAAAAAATTTAATTTCCTGTTTCCCTTATTATTTTAGATAAAAAAGCTTCAAATAATAGTTGTAGAAGTTAAAATTCTGCGTCTGAATCAATAATTAATTTAGCATCACAAATAATACTTAATAAAAATACATTAGCCTAACCTGATAGAGAAAATGTCAAACATTTGTTAATTTACTTGTTTCAGTTCCGCGGTTATCGCTATTTTTGGGGTTTACTTTCTGCTGTTACAAAGCCTGTAAAATTAATTTTGTTTATTGGTTCAGATGCGAAACTTTAAGCTATACAACTTTTATTTGAAGCTTTTTTATCTAAATTAATTAGGGAAGCACGAAATTACAAATGTATGATTTTACATGTTAAAGTACCTACTACATAATTATTTTCGAAAATTATAAATTTCCTTAACAGCAAGATTAAAATATCAATTTTCAATAAACAGTTTTATTGCTGTTTACAGCTTAAAAAATAATTCTTCAAAAATCTGCATGTCAAAGAAATGGATAACCAAACATGTAAATACTCTTCAATAAAAAGTTACACATTTGTGTAAACGGCATGACGCATTAAATACTAACAAGTAAACAAAAAACATAATTCGACTAATACACATATACAACAGTGACGAAGAAAAAAGATCGGCAATAGAAAAAATAAAGAACCATATATCATTTTTAGGCTGAAAAGTAAATCCTTCTTATGCATCGGTCTTCTTCTACCTTCTGTTGTCAAAGGCTATTGGTTGGTTAAATTAATGGTAGTTTATAAACTAATTGCAATTATTATTCAAAAGTACGCAGTGGTCTCGTGGTTTAAAACCCGGTAGGGCATAGATATTAATATTTTCACCATCTATAAATGTGCTTTAAAATCCTATCGGTATGTTGTTAAAATAAAATTTAAAAAATCTGTTGTGACCAGCACAATAGCTCTCGCCAATTCCATTTTATTTTACATCATTTCTTGCAAATAATTCCTTTAAAACTTATCGTATACTTTTTATTTCCAGCAAAATTAAATAATAAAAAAATAAACTACTCGACTGCCAGATTTATTACAACAGATTATCTTTTACATATTTATCTTTAAAATGTGTAGAGGATGTAATAAAGACTTTAATGTTTAATGATCGTAATAACCCGTGCAAAGGTAAGTAGAAAAAAAGGCGCCGCAGGCAATTTCTTTTTTCGTTCAAGGTCAAATGCCTTATAATTGAAAGTTACATTTTATCAAGGGATGTAAAGCTGCATATATTCCCCCTTCCATGTACAAAAATAAATTTCCAGATCACAGAACATTTAAGAAAAGTGAATATATTTAACGGAATGTTAACTTACCTGGAAAAACACTCTAAACTGTGAAAATTGAATATCATCTACATTTCTACTATTACAATTATATTTTAACTGACATCCATATTTGCTATATTCTTTTTGGATAAAATCTCAGCTCATCTCAGATCACTTCAGATAAACTCAGGAAATCGTTGTTCTTTTTGACACAACTGATCTGAGTTGTTATGAATAAACTCACTTCCCCTTTTTCCAATGCTACACTACCAGTTTACAAAACTCAAAATGATTTGAAACATTCAGTTTGCATTTTAAGGGTATATAATACAACAAATTTTATATTCACATACACACATATACTTACAGTAATATATTTTCAACATTATCCATTTTTCGTTTATAAACAGTATCATAGATCAGAATATTAGTCAATAATTTTGACAGCTGCTGCATCAAATACTATCGGTAAAGAAAGAAGTGATAAAATCGAATTAAACTTGTTCTTTTTGTACACATCACAACTCACTTCATCTCAACTCAGTTGTGTACTGAGCTGAGTTACAATTGGGTCAAAAAGAATACAGCTATTATGTAATCAAAATTTATATTTCAAAAACATGCCATCCAATATTAATTTGCGGTTGTTTGATGTTTTTTTTATCAAGTCATGGCTTAATGGATAGGTAATTATGCCAAGCCTTCCCCCCTTGAATATGCGCCTGGTGGGCACCCATTTATTTTAAATAATAAAGATTCCTGTATAGTATTTTTTTACATACACACAAAAAACGAAACAGCCACAGGTATCCATATTCAAATAATTACTTTTTTGTGAAATTATCATACGGCTGTAATTTCTCTCCTATTAATTTTAGAACAAATGTATAAATACAAATAATGTTCAGAATTAAAAATAGAATTTTATTCACAAATTTTATAGATACTAAAAATATTATTTGTATGTTGGTAGTGGTTGGGCACAAGACTTTTTAGGGTGGGCACGTGCCCACCCTGGCCCCTCCTTAGCGCCGCCACTGCAAAATTGACAGAAATTCAAATACATACTTGGTTGTTCTTTCATTTTTCCTGGAATATATTTATAATTTAACAGTAGGTAAATTAAACACAATCAAGAACTAGCTCCATAATGGATCAAATAGTGATGACAGTGACAACATTGTCAGTTTTTACGTTATTTACAGAGCGAAAAAGTTACAAAAACTTGGTTACTTGATTTTTAAGGTGTACGCGATTGTTTTGCAAGCCAGCGTACATATATTCATGTCTCACTACAAAATAATTCTCACATATATTTGCAAAATCTATGGGATATTTTAATATAAATTACTCGTATGTACAATAGATACATTTTATTTTATATTCAATATCCTGAAATTTTCTTTTTCTACTTTCCTTTTCTTTATCTTTATATTCGTCATTTTTTCGCAAATTCCTTTTATATTCTATTTTACGTATATTCTTTTACGTTGTTGACTTTTTATTTATTTTTGTAATCTTCATAGTGATGTACAAATATTTTTGACAGTGGCATACAAATATTTTTGAAAGTGACATTTATGTGTCAATTACAAACATTTGAATTTCTTGCCTTGAAGTAGTTTGATCTGAGAATTTTTACATCAAATTATTTTATATGCATTTCTTTATCTCTGAATCTATAGAAGATATAATAATGAATTTATATTTATCGAATAAAAAATTTAACGTTCTTTAATATAAGTATTTACATAAATTTTCGATAAATAATATTTAGATGATTTTTTTCTTGTAACTACTACTTCCGGTTGTCCAATTGTTACCACAACTTAATCAACTCTTCCCATTATTGTTAGATTGAGGAATCCGTAGTTAAAAATGTCTTAAGTCTTATAGTACCTATTTGAGAAATAGTGGATCCAACATCCACACACACATAGGCCCGGGCCACACTATGTGTTTTAGCGGGAGCGGTAAAACCGCATCCGGTTAAACGGGATAGATCATACAGCGTCCACATATATCCCGCTAAACAGGACGGCAGCATTGACAACCCGATTTGAACACAGTCTGACTAATGTCTGATCAGTAAAGAGCCCAAATAGTATACGTTGTCCATTAAAAAATAAAAACCAGACCCTTGTGAACGCTCGCATTATTTCCAATGAGTTGTAGTTGTCATGCGGCAAATTGACCGTCCGGTCAAACCGTAACATGCTGCGGTAGTATGCGGCAACCGGACCGCAACCGCATCAGTGTGGACGCATTCATTTAAAACAATAAGTTGTTGTCTTCCCGGTCAACCGGTCTTGCTAAACCGGTCCCGCCAAAACGCATAGTGTGGCCCGAACCTTACGGACATCATCGTAAAAAAAACGTGCTTATTCACTAAAATCTGGATATGCGATTTTTAGCATGAATGCAATACCTCTCTTAGCGAGAGGTAAAAACAGAAACAAAGTTTTTATAACATTAATACATAAAAAATTAGACTGTAACAAACGTATAAATCCTTCTTTATAAATTTGTTAACTTCTACACCCAATGTATTTGCAGTAATCTAAAAATAAATTACATTATTTAAGTTTGAGAAATGTATCTAATAGTAATAGTATGAAGCTTTTTATACCAAATACAAATCCTTCCGGAGTCTATATCTTTGGCATATTTCTCGTTCTCGGTTTTCAAGGTTTTGTGCAATGCATTTGCATATTAAAGTCACACGTTACGTCGTTAACCTACTTATTGATCTGCTGAGAAGTACACCAGCAAATGTTGCTGTCAACGTCCAATATGCAGACATTACCATCTGTCTTACTTATGAATGACTAGTTATATAGCACCAGCATTATTTCACGTCTTCGGAGACAGAAGACGAGACAGATTTTTGGATAGTCTACAAAGATGACGGATCATATTTTGATTTGTTCAAGACAGACCGGCAGCCGCTTAATATTACAGTTTTATTTTAATTAAAAGATTCTATTATCATCATTTCTACCAAGCTCGCATTGCTGAGCTTTTTTTTATTAATATGTTATTAATCTGTCATACTACTTACTAACTTTTCTGACATTTTAAACGTCATATCATTGTGCCTTTGTTTAAATTTCATGGTTATCGCTATAAATGAGCAATTTTATAAAAATATTAATCACAATTATACGCGTTACAAAAAGTGTAAAATAAATTATGATAAGTGATTTGGATGCAGAATTCTATTATCTACAAGTTTTATTTGAAAGATTTTGCTCTAAAATAAATAGGGAAAAAATTGCATTAAATTTCCTATATTGCATAAATCAATTCACCACCCGGTAACCTCAAAAAAACAACTGTGCGTTTAGTGCTGTTTTCTCTGTGTTGAGCCGCAATTTTTTTATCCACCCTCGTGTGTGTATGTTCTTGTATATGAATTGTGTATACCTTATAAGTCAATTTATACCAGTCAGAAAAATTTGTAAATTTTTATTTCTGTAGTAAAACAGAATCAAGTCATTTAATTTCGGTGAAAGTCGTTTTTTACGTATAACATTTTTCCAAAGAAACTTTCTGTCCTGGTTTACGAATGGTTCAAACCTAATGTCTGGAGAAACTGGAATCCATAGGCACCAGTTCCATTATATTTCAAGCAGATAAATCCCTGCGCGCGAATAAACTTAAATAAAGGTTTTAAAGGAGAAAGAATAAACATAATGTCAAATTACTAGGCTACTTTAAAAACATTATGTGCCTTCATATATGACTGAAAGTTAGTCTGGAATGGCATATTGTGCAGGATATCGGGGCATGAGGAAGTTTTAGGCAATGAAGAATCAGACGAGCTCTCTAAAAAAGGAGCCAAATTATCATTTTACGGGCCTGGAGGTCTATTCTAATTCGTAGCCACTTGTGCTATCCGCTATAATGACAGACGTCAGACGTATTCGGCATGTGTTAGTCTGAAGTTAACGAGATGGTTATTTACAGGAAATATATTTTTATTTTTTGGTATTATACAAGCGCGTTGCGTGGCAGTTGGCAGGACCGGTTGGTGTAGTTGAAAACAGTATATGTCGACTGTATCCACCTCATAGTGTATTATAGCGCGATCCAATTATATATTTAGTGCGAACTTTTTTACACTGAGTGAACTGAATCTTACTGAGACCGCACTTTCTTGCAGTTACTACGATTGTTAGTTCTTGACAGTGCAGTCTGTCAAATTAATATATTTTCAGTTACAAAAAGTATCCATCTAAGTACAATGGATGTATAAAAATTAAGTCTTCATAGTCCGGATCATGCGTAGTGATATCCATTGTTACATAACCTCTCTATTTGACAGTAACAGCTAACAAATTTGTACTGGACTTTTGTTCAAGAATTAGTTCTACGTTCTCTCGTTTCAGCGAAAGAAGTATAGGCATGTGTTGTACCAACAACTATACTTCATTTCACACAAGAAAATAGTGGGGGGGGGGGGAAGATAGAACAGTCTCATCTTGTTTTTTGATTTTATAATGCACTGATATTATCCAATCAAACAAAAAGATCAAATTGCTCCTATCTTCCCATCACTATTTTCTTACGTGAAACAAAGCATAGTTCTAGAAAGAGTTTATATTAACTAGGAAAACTTTAAGAAATCCATTTTCTAAGTTAACGTACTACCACCTTGTGTATAGATTAAATTTCCTTCATACGCTCAGTCTCTGTTTTTTTAAAACTTTTGACAATTATATGAAATAATAACTTCACTAACTAATAACTAAATTTGGTAGTACATTCTCAACGAATCTTACCGTACTTTATAAATTCAGAATAACCTAAATATAAATCAAATTTTACGATTATCCATAGAATAATTATAATATCCTTTTGAATCTACAGTTTAGATTGCCTGCACATCAGTAATAAAAGGATAATGCATAATGCTTTTATATAATCCTCATTTGCATACAAAAATAAATATAAAGCAATGCATTTCGGCGTATTTCCGGCCGTACATAAAGCCAGATTAGCAGAAATTAAATCTGAATAAAATATAGCTTTGCGATGGCGGAAGTAGGAAGATGAAGAATTAAATACTAACAAAGAAAGAAAAAACGTCAAAAATAGAACATCAGAAATCTTTTCTTCTTTTTAATGTAATTGTCAATACAGATTCTAAACAAATTTTGGGGATATAATTAGAAGCAACATTAATGAAATATTAATTAAACTGGGTTAATAACGCTACTCATTTTATACGGGTAGTATCGTTAGTATTAGTAATATCGCACAGCATCAAAGACTTAACGTTATTTAGTAACACCTAATTTAATTATATCAAACCTGAAGCAATATAATGTTTCAAATTAACCACCCATATTACCGTACATACGGGAATAAATCAATAGTTTGTATTTCAATAAATATGGAATATTTTCATATTCATAATTTAAAAATTTATTATAATAAACAAAATTACAGGAGAGAATAATAAGAACATGGAAATCGCAGAAATGGATGTATACAGGTGAAAATGAAAAAGGGCCACGGAAAATAACTTTTTTATTCATAATTATTTTTTAATTTTCTTGATATATTTGTAAACTATACCTTGTTTCATTTAAGCCATTCAGTATTGCGGAGCATAGGGAATAATTTTGACCTCTCTGATTGGCTGAAATTACAGACAAGAGACAAGTTTACCCAATGTAATTTCGGCTACTTCAGATTTGCGTTGTTGCCAGTGCCATCTACTGAATGGCTTAAATGGAACAGAGCATACGTGTAGATTCCAAACATTTAAAACTGAAACACTGAAATAACTAACTTATATTTTTTATGGCCGTTTAATCCTACTATATTCTCTTCACAATGTTGTCTTAAACAAAATTATCAGAAACCGATAATGCTTTGTGAAACTGAAGAGCTACTTATAGTCGAGTACCTACCACTTCTCTGCTTAAGTTTTTTATCAATACGACACTTTTCTACGTCGCAAAATCTCAAATAAAACGTGGTTGGGTATACGTACTAGCATAATAAGACTAGGATTTAATTTTTTTAAGAACTGGTTTTAGCTGTGAATCAAAATATTTTGTTCTTTATAAAATCTTGAAATTAAATAGCGTTTTGTTAAATTTTAGCTAAATTTTAACGATTAAGTGTTAAGCCTCATTTCCACCGAATGTTTTAATGCTTTATGCATAATGATTTGTGCGTAATGCTTAATGCATTATAACAATTTACTAGGATACCATTTCCAGCTACTTTGTTTAGTGACTAATTCGATAGAAATGTCACATTTTTTATCCTTTTTATTTTTAACTCTAGCAGACTGTCATTGCAGCAGTAATTATTCTTTTCTTAACATGTCATATACATAATTTTTGGCATCTATATCAATATCTAAAAATTAAAAAAAAAAATAATAATTATAAAATAGACTGACAGCTGACAGTTCAGATTAGAAAATAAAGAAAGACAGATGGCAGATATGTATTTCCATCTCACAATTACGCTTAGGCATTACGCCTTAAACCTTGGACTTTGCAAGATTATGTTCTTAAGCATTGCTCTTAGTTCTTAAGCATTAAGCCTTATGCATAGCTGGAAATGGTAATAAACGTTGTCATATAATAAACATTTTTGCGCATTGCGCTTAGATATGAATTATAGCTCTTAATCATTAAGACAATCGGTGGAAATGAGACTTTAGGGGGCGTCCCCACTGCATCGACCTTGTAAGTCACTAAGCCTAATTTACAAATACATAATAGTCCAGTCAATAAAGGGGTTGTAGAATGCATGGAGGGTGGCACAATTTTTGACTTCAGGGCTTTGTTTGGAGTCTTTAGGAGGTAAACTTACTAAAAGTCCCGGACGTAGGTGATGAGCGGGGTACAGGGAGGGATCGAGAAATCTATTTTTTGTTTTTTGCTTATACCTTGAAGACGACCGTCTTAGCAAATAATCGTTATATACAACATGAAAGCTCACAAGATTTACTACTTATGTGTTTTTCTAAGTTTTTTATCTCCAACTCCAACCGTTTTTGAGATATCCGCTATAAAAAACCTCAAATTTTCGACAAAAATTTTCTTCAAAATGGTACATACATTTTCTAAGTTATCTTCAACCGATCAAAAGTTATGGAAGACTACATTTTAGCTAGGGCCCTGGGGTATGCGCGTTGGAAAGTGTTCATCGACGAATTTTCTCTTCGGATTATGTTTACAAGGTTGTTAGAGATGTTTATATCTTGAATATGATCTGTAGCCCGTCAGTTTTTTTCAAAATGGCCCCCAAACATATGACCGTTTTAATGCATTATGGTCAAATAAAAAAATCTGATGTGGCCAACACAATACCTCCCGCCATTTACCGCCCGAGTCACAAAAAATATTAAGCTAATCCTTATTTTTGGATTAGCGAATTTCATTTTAATTTTGGCAGTTTATTTCTTAAAATATAGTCTAATCTAATCCAAGCAACTACCTTTTTTGATAATAAAATGAAGATTAAATTTTAAATACCGGGATAAAATAGAATTGACTAATCCAAAAATGAGAATTAGCTTAAACTTTTTTGCGAATCGTTAATTTTTATTACTCTAAATACATACCTACATATTTACATATGCTGAAAACTGTATTGATTTCCTTTCCTATTGTTCTCTTTCATTTTTTCTTTTTAAAACGTTACTATTATTAATTTGAAATGTTTAGTTCTTTGACAGTGACATTTATCTGTCAGTTACATACATTTGAATAACTGCGCAACCAAGGAGTATTGATTGTTTAAAGCGTAAGCTCTGAGATTTAAATTATATATAATTTTATAAATTTATCCATAAAATATACAGAAAAAGTATTGTTGCAAATCTGTAGAAAATTTAATGATCTTTAATTTTTATAATAACATTAATCTTCTAAAAAATAATATTTAAAGGTATTTTTCAAAGAAAAACTATTTTGAGCTTCTAGTAAAGTGCCATTTCCGATTATCTGATTTACTTCAAAATCTAATGGGCTTTTTCCATTACAGAAAAAGTTCGAAATGCAAGGTTTCAACATTTTCTTAATGATAGTATTTGAGTTAGAGTGGAGGATCCACACATACATATACACACACATACACACAGCATCATCGCGAAAATATTGAAATTGGATTCTAGGGACCCTAAAACGTGGTCATTTACCAAAATCTCGATATGTGATTTTTAGCACGATCCCTATACCTCCCTTAACAAGGGTAGCGGGAGGTAAAAAGCTGTATATTAAATTGACTGGAGGTACTGTACTGACCAGATGGCGAGTACTACCATGTTTGGTATCAAATTAAAATTATAGGTACTGTCAATGACTTTACGTGTTAGTTATGTAAATTAACATGCATACAGAGTGATCGGCGAAAGTCGGGTATCAAGAATATTTCATTTATTTTGAGTTTTTGTGTGATACAAAAAAAAAATGTTAAAAAGCAAAGTTAAACTAGACAAAGGGGCTTTTTCGCTAAGACGTACCGTCTTCAAGATATAAGCAAGAAACAAAAAATATATATCTTCTCGGTCACCTCAAATGTCTGGGGGACTTTTAGTATGTTTACCTTCTAATGATTCCAAACAAAGCCCTGAAGTCAAAAATTGTGACACCTTCCATGCATTCTACAACCCTCTTTTGAGCGTTCGTTAACTGGGTAAAGAAAATTTTTAAAAAATTATAAATATAAAAATTATTTTGAGTGGCCCGTTTTTCAGTGTCATCCTGTATACATAGCTGTGATGTGATATTTTCTCGTTTAAATATTTACAAAAATTCACTGTCTTGGTTATCTTTTCCATATGAATAAAAAACATGGTGCTAGACAAAGTCAAAATAGTTGGATAACTGTATCAGCTTCTTCGGTTATCTCATAGGTCGCCTCCATTCGGCCCTGCGGCCTCTATGCGACGGTCGACGGTCCGTATGGATGGATTAAGCTGATCTGAGGTCGATATTTCCACCGCAAAACCCGTCGTCGTAAGACGTTTGCTGCCGTTGGATATGCGGAGAATGTTGTGATCGACGTGAAAAGTGTTTAACGTGGTTGCTGCTTTTCTTCTTATTAACGTAGCCTCTTAGGATATTCCAACGCTTTAGAAATTTAATTACCGTTTATTTGGAGATGCTAAACTGCTGTGCGAGCTCTTTACGCGTCTGTCCTAGTTTCCGGCTCTGTATAAAAGCTTGCTGTTTTCGTTCCTCCAAAACTGGAGCACCGCGTGTCGTCGCCATATTATAAAATACTCAATTTTTCGCTTATAACTATAAATAATAAAAAACGACTGACTATATAGGCCCGGATTAGCATTTCTTTGCGCCCTAAGCCAAAATTCATGACTACGCCCCCTCCCCTCTCCCCCTCTCAATATATACCCAGTTTTAATAATGCTTGATTTCATTAAATTTTTGTTCTATATCGGTGCCTTTTTGAGTCTATATAAACGCACTGAAAACATGTTAAGAAGATCTATAAAGGTAATGTGTTTGGAGCTTTTCGTTTTCTAGAGGTGCTGTGACAACGTAACTGATTTTACAAGTCGCATTTATTAAAAATCTAATGGAATTATAAAATTACCCCAATAGAAAAAATAATATAAAAACATCATAAGAACTGTAAGCGCACTCGTCCTTTGTAAAACTCATCGCAAAGCGGCTCGTTTTCCAAAGTTGGACTCGTGGGTTAACAGATTGCCTTATAAAATTTGTTTTTCAATATACCTACTATTATCAGTCTTCGAATATACATTTACCATCTTTTTATAAGTAGCTAAAGATTTCAACTTTTATTTTGCTTCTCTATCTGTCAAATGAAACACATGTAAACAATAATTTTGGATTTATTAGATGCAGTTTTTAATTCTAAACAGTTTTCGTATTTATACTTTTATTCTTAAATTCATAGGGCAGAAATTACAATCATGAAAATTTTACCATTGTATTTGCTAAAATTCATAAGTAGACACCCGGTATATAAATATTAGAATGATTTAAAATGTTCGCCAACTGTCATAGCTCAACAGGATTTACCAATCACTTTACTATACAGATTTTGTATAATTAAAGCAAATGTGACTGTTTACGTTGTCTAGTAACTGCAGTAACTTTTATCCGACTACTCGATGTGCGCCCCCTCCGTGCCTGCGCCCTAAGCCATGGCCTAGGTTGGCCTTATGGATAATCCGGGCCTGTGACTATACGAGGAAATAAAATAACCTCAGCGTTACTAGCTAGCTATTTTGGAAAATCAAATGTACATATAAACTCCTCACTCATCATGTGTAAGATCGAACATGCTATACCAGATTTACAGTTTGGTGACTGGAACTTTTGAATATAGGACTTTAACATGTAAAATGATTCTTTCGTAATTTCCTGCTTCCCAAATTATTTTAGGTGAAAAAGCTTCAAATTAATATTGCAGACTGTAGAGCATAAAATTCTGCATATGAGTTAATAACCAAATTAATTTTGCATGCTTTATAATGAGAATAATTAGGTATGTATGAAAATGTCGAAAATAATCCCAAAAATAGCAATAAGTATTTAAAAAATCTGATGTGGCCAAAACAATACCTCCTGCCATTTACAGCCCGAATCACAAAAAATATTAAGTTAATCCTTATTTTTGGATTAGCGAATTTTACTCTAATTTTGGCAGTTTATTTCTTAAAATATAGTCTAATCTAATCCAAGTAGCTACCATTTTTTAAACCCCTCAACAGTATTAAATCCCAATTACAGAGTAGTCACACTCATCCATGCCTTAGTGGGATTCGAACCCAGAGCGCTAGGGCACTCTAGACATGAGACGTTGCTCTCCCATTGAGCCACCGGAGCGATAATAAAATGAGGATTGAATTTTAAATACCGGGATAGAATAGAATTCACTAATACAAAAATGAGGATTAACATCCTTAGCAACGCCAAAGCTTAAGCATTATTGTAATCAAAATTATTATAAATGAAAACTTATTTGACTTATTCTAGTGAGACATAAAATCTTGTATGCACCACGAGATTTACTAGATGATTAATACCCATCGGATCAGCTAGATCCTCGTCGCCCTCCTGGCATTATCATCATCGTAACGCGCTTGGTACATAAAATACTATTTTCGTATTCCTTTTGTAATCGTTAGATTTTATTTTCTGAATTCTCCATATGTTGTTATATACTCTGTCTAGCTAGAAATTTCTATATTTTGTGTAAATACGGTGCTGTACTATTAAGGCCCTTCTTTCAAAATAAAAAAATAAAATGTCATAATTCCTGTGTCTGGAACTCTACTGAGCACTTCAAGCAAACATTTTTTGGTCTACCATTTAACTGTATCGGTTTTCTGTTTGTCTAATTTACTTGCATTTGCTAGTCCCACACGTGTAGAATTCTTTTTTCATGGCTCGCTGCTTCTTGGTTATTGTTATTGTTTCCTCATCTTTATGAATCCATATACGACTCGCTTGGCGTGTAAATACGTCGGAAAAAGGAACATAAGTTTCGTCATATGTCATAATTTTGAAATATTTGGTGTCTACCACTATTTAATGGTGTTAAAGTTTCTTGGGAAATTTTTAAAAGTTCCTCTTTTTGGAATGTATAAAGCTGATGTGGCTCATAACTTTTTACAATGCAGGTGATCGTGTTTTATTTTAATGTCTTCTTAATTTTTTTTAACAGCAGCAATATTACCTATTTTTTGGTTTTTTTGTGTTGAACAGAATTGCTTTTTGTTCAAATTATTTATACCAGCTGTAAATTGTATAGCCAAAGCAAGCGCTTGTTTATTACACTTACGGTCAATAAGTGCTTCCTAGAAGTTGAGGATGATTTTGCAGATCTCGACTTCGTCTCGATCTCCAATACTTCTGATACCGGTAGAAGAGCACTTACTGACCGCAATGCTTATTATGTTTTTTTGCAAGATCGACGCACAAAATTAAAAAAATCTGCTGTGGCCAACACAGTGCCTCCCGCTATGTAGCGCCCGAGTCTCAAAAAAGATAAAGCTAATCTTTATTTTTGAGACCCCATGAAGTCTCGTAGCCGCGTACCTGTCAGGTCGAGAATCTGTGGAACCGGGTTCAATCCCGACCAACGCCAAATATTTCCAATTTTAAATGGCACAAAATTGACCCCTGTGGTGCACTCTCCACTCTAGTAATGAGTGCCCATGAGGTGACGCCTTGTAAGCGCCCGCACGGTGCAAATATTTTATCATTACCGATATCTGTATACAAAGCAGACTGGCACACCTAGCAATGGGTAATAAGCCGTGATGATATATTTATTTATTTATTTATTTATTTTTGGATTGGCGAATTTTAGTCTATTTTGGCAGTTTATTTCTTAAAATATAGTCTAATCTAATCCAAGTAACTACATTTTTGATAATAAAATGTAGATTAAATTTTATAAATACCTGGATAAAATAGAATTCACTAATCCAAAAATGAGAATTAGCTTAAACTTTTTTTGCGAATCGTTAATTTTTATTAATCTAAATACAGACCTACATATTTACATATGCTGGAAACTGTATTGATTTCCTTTCCTATTGTTCTATTTACATTTTTCTTTTTAAAACGTTGCTATTATTAATTTGAAATGATTAGTTCTTTGACAGAGACAAGACAGAGACATTTATCTGTCAGTTACATACATTTGAATAACTGCCAAAGAGTATTGATTGTTTAAAGCGTAGGCACCGGGATATTTAATTTTTATAATAACATAAATGTTGAAAAAATAACATTTAAAAGTATTTTTCGAAGAAAAACTATTTTTAGCTTCTAGTAAAGTGCCATTTCTGGTTATCCGATTTAAACCAAAATCTAATGGGCTCTTTCCATTACAGAAAAAGTTTGAAATACAAGGTTTCAAAATTTTCTGAATTATAGTATATGAGTTAGAGTGGAGGATCCACACACACATACACATACATACACACAGAAAATGTTAAAATTGGATTCTAGGGACCTTAAAACGTGGTAATTTACCAAAATCTCGATATGTGATTTTTACCACGATCCATATACTTTTTGTTGTTATTTTTAAAGTAAGCTTTACCGATCAGTAAGTAAACATAAAAAATCTGATGTGGCCAGCACATTACCTTCCGTCAGTTCTATGTATTTTGTACAAATTGCATACGGAAAGTTCCTTGCTAAATTAAATACATATTCTATTTCTTGTACATTGCCTTCCGGCAGTTGCATGTATTTTATGCAAATTTCATACAGAAAATTATTATTTTGTGACGTTTTCTATATACAGTGTAATGTATCTGCAGAAATAAAAGATTTATTATTATATTATTTCGTGTACATTACCTTAATGCAGTTGTATGTATTTTATACAAATTCCATACAGAAAGCAAAAGATCCTATGTTTCCAGTAAAATTATAAGACAGACGCACTATGTCAATTTCACTTCACACTGACATCTTTCAATCAGAATTTTCTTAATATAGTAGCTGTTTCCACAGCTATGGCTACTTTATGAAATTTAATTTCTTTATAATTTTTTAACTCTATATCCATTTAATATTAAGTATAAAATGCAGTCAAATCGTATAGAGAATAAAATATTCTTTAATATTTATAATAACATGAAATGTGAAAAAATGCTATTTAACATAGTTTTTTCAAGAAAAACTGTTAAAATCTTCAAATGATGGTACTTCCGGTTAACCAATTGTAACCAAAATCTAATCAGCTCTTCCTATGGATGTAACGAAGAAGTATACGAAAAATTATAATTTTTGTAACTGTAGTATTAGAGTTATCGCAGACGAAAATTTTGTTACACACACACACACATCCACACACACACACATCCACACACACACACACACACACACACATACAGACATCATCGTAAAAATAGTAAATTCGTATTCTAGGGACCCTAAAACGTGCTTATTGAGTAAAAACTCATCATCGAATTTTTTGACCAAAGACAATACCTTCCTTACCTAAAGGTGACGGAAGGTAAAAAATAACCGACCGTGGAAAAAAAACATAATCTAAACTTGTTTTGCACCCATAAGCAGTAAATCTCTTTTGTTACAATAAATCATGATTCAAAAATGCTTTCTGGCTAATTCCATATTACCCGTGTTCCTTTGGGTCGTGAATGTGATTTTGTGAATCCTGATTGTTCTAATCGTGATCCTTTTAAATCATGATCTAAAAATTAAATCAAGAAAACAATATAAACACCATCTAGCGTCAAATGTCATATGCAAACTAACCTATTTTATAAATAATCTACTGTCTTTATTTTCTTTTGCAGGAAAAACATATTTCCCATAACATTGATGAATTTCTACTCTCAAAAAGCCATTTTTAAATTTGCTTTGAACTGAATCTGGGTGAATCACTCAAAATGGTTGATTCAGAAGGGAAAGGGGAAAGTTGTCTAGTGATCACAAAATGAGAAATACGAATAGGAGACGTAAAAAACATTATTCTTCTTAATCATAATCACTTTTATCATTTAGATTGCGAATCCCAGTCCGAAGGAACACGGCTATTGTTGCTCACAAAGATAGTTTAAAAGTGTTGTTTTCCACAGCCTACCGAATTTTCTTTTTCTCGATAATTCTAGTATGGCCCTCATATAAGATAATTTCAGTGAATTAACATTTAATACAGCCTTATGCACGTGTAGAAGTAAAAAGTAAAATATATCACTGCAGGATATTCCGCTGAATGGCTGGTTTTAATCAACTGATATCTTCCTTTAACTTCCAAAAAGGACGACGTAAAATTAATGGGCTATAACAAGAATCCCAATTTTTATCGTTGAGGCTTTAATATCATGTAAGAGCTAATATCAGATTCAAACTTTAAACTATATCGATCCACGAAAGAAAAAAATGAAATAAAATACGTAATATATTTCCCCATTTTTCTTTGACGTATGACAATTTAAATTCGCTTTCAAAAGCTTCAAGCACTAGCTACATATAAGAAAAAAGACAGTTACATATTTATTCAATAAAGAAAATGTCAAATCATTCTTCTTGAACAAAATGAAATTCAGTTTAAGTTTTTTAAAAGTAAAAAGAAAAAAGTTCTATTAATTCGCTCTTATTCAAGGGCTCGTATACTGGAAAGATTTATATCTTACATTTTTAATGTAAAAACAAAAGCGATGTGGAAAAACAACGAAGTCTATATTCTACACTTAAATAACAATTGATGAAAAGAGAGAAAAAGTTTGCTAATTTATACAGAATAGCTCTTTTATTTAAATCACAAGCAGTTAATTTTTAAATTATTTTAGTTCAATATGGAATTGTTCTTGAAATAGAAATCTTTACTTGCATTTGAAGATTTAAGAAAAGAATATTTTCATCTTTCATTGTTTTGACAAAACAAAATATTTCGGGATATTTCGTAGATTATTTTTTGACATTTCTTACAACCAATGAAATGTTTCATTTTTTGTCACGTGCCTGCGTTTTAACCAATCCTGTCATTATTATACTGAGAATAAAGCTCTAGAGATTATTCTCGGGAATTATCTCTGTATCTTTTGTTCTTGTTGACATATGTCAGATAGTATATCAACACAAGTAAAATGAGCGAAAAACAAATTTTGTGCCATTTCTGATCATGAAATGAACCATAAAATTTTAGAAACCACTTCTAGAAACACCATAATTAGTAATTATATCTATTGATTATTTATTTTGAATAGGGTATTCTCTGAGGATTACTAATATTAAAAATTTATTAAAAATATTAGTGTTTATAGGTACACAACAGGGAAAAAACAAAAAATCATAATATAAATTGATTGTTGCAAAAGATATAAAGCATTTAAATTTTGCTGATGTACTAGATGACCTTCCAATGGGAGACCAGTTAAAATCCCTACTCCATGTTCGAATGTGATAAGACGCCGCATGAACCACTGATAGCACACCGCTGGTACTGTACAACTAGTACGTCACTATCACGGACACAAGAAAATCAAATTTTAAAAATTAATATCTCGCTTATTAAAAGGAATTTTTTACTCGGGTTTTCACAGATACCCTTACATATAACTGTTCTTCAAGAAAAAAAAAATAAAAAAAAATATGAGAGAATACCCTATTATCAAAGTGTGTCCTAGTTGTCAAAACACAGCATACTTTTATTATTTATACTGCGTCAAAACAGAATTACCAACTGAGCCATGTAAATGAATGCAGCTAGTTAATTACGACAGTAGATAGCGTTACAATAGCATGACAGCCTGATTTCGTTGTTTGAAACTTGTGGATCAAAAAATAATTTCGATAAATTAGAAAAGTCCTACGGGCTTTCGTGACTATTCCCTGGCAACAAGTTTTCGAAAGTTCTGTTAAATTATTTTCAATTTATTCTCACTCTCTTGTTTACTGGGAATAATAGTTATTTATTATACGGGTGTGGAATGTATCATATTAGTCACGAAAGAAAAAGGTTAACCACGTATCCCGCAAGGCGAGTGGCTAATTTTCTTTAGTGACTAATATACATTCCACACGAGTGTAATACAACGTTTTATCCAACACTTTTTTAAAAACTTCTTAAATCATTTTTATATTTTCATTCATTGTTTGACACTGACAAGTTAATTGATGTAGTATTTTAAATTACAAAGTAGCCATTGAATGGTTGTTATGGTTTTGTTATATTATTGAAAAAAATTGCTGTAATAATTATTAAAATGGGAGAAAATGAGGACCTTCCTTTAAAACGTATTTAATTAGAAGCACAAGCAGCATCTTTGAATTTAATTCCGAAGTAAGTAACCACTAACTCGTTTCTCGTTTTTTTTTTATCAGCCGTACATGACAGCTGTCATTGTGTAAAGATAAGTAACCTATTTTAGCATAAATGTAAATAGTAATTTAAATAAATAAGTTTCATAATGTTAAATTATTTCAATAATAAAATAATTTTGTAAAATAGCTTTTTATTTATATTTAAAAAAACACAAAAATCAGTAATAATTCCTCCGTGACTTCTAAAATATTCTCTCACGGAGTGACTAATGTTGTGCATTAGTGATTTCAACTAACCATAGTAACAAGTATATTATGAGTCTGTGTTGGATAATAGTAGTTCGTACAACAAGAGTGGCTATGATGTCCATATCGCATGAGGATGAAGTTTGGGCACGACGCCGTAGGCGGAGTGTTCAATCATCCGAAGGCGATATGGACATTCCACTCGAGTTGTGCAGCATACTTTTTCTACGACTAACGAAAAGAAGGAAAATGTAAATTATAGAAATTTGAAATTTTATTGAACATTATTAATTAATATCGTTTTATATACTTGTTTTCCTAGACTTTTTTAATGACATTTGTTTTTAAATTATATTTTATTTTATAAGTATACAATAGTTTTACATACTACTTACGATTTTTTATTGCCAAATCTGAAGGATAAACTTGATTTGGCAATGCGATATTTCATACCGTTCTGATTTCCATTTTTTATACGTTCTTTTTCAATACTTACAATTAATTCATAATATAATTCAGTTAATTGTTATTTAATTATTCAAATCTTTTTTTTTATACCGAAAATATTTCCATCTTAATGACAACATTGGAATGTCAAATATGACATTTGTATCGTTCTTCTTCTTAATCTTGTAATAAATAGACAGTTGCCTGGGTTACACGACTTCGAGATTTGTGATTCGTGGATTTCATATCCATCCTAGAATGGATATGAAATTATATCCGTTCAGTTAACTAGTATTGCCTACATATCAATTCTGCAGATTGTGAAGAAATGATAACTTTTTCAAGTGGGAGTAGAAAAAAGATTAAAGAATACTGGTTGGACCAGTATTCTTTAATAATTTAACATTGTAGACAACCTTCAAACAGAAATTAGAAAAAAGATATTTCTTAGAATTAGGTAATGAGGTATGTGATACTGATAAAATTTAAGGAATAAATAAAATAATAAAAATGAAACATCACCGAAAGGGAGTTATGAGCCACGATTTTTGTAACTACTATTTTCCAATATTAAAACCTAAACCTCTTGTCTCATGTAAATTTCTGAAACAAAGGTTGTATTGTGCGTTACCTATATGCGTTTTTAAGAATTTACTAGAAGAGGCGAACTATACGGTAGTAATTTCCGAGAGTGGTGTTTTAGGCGAATCAGAAAAGAGTACTACACTCATCGCTTTTTCCATTTCCATCTGTGTGTGACAAGGGAACACATTATCATCACTAAAACATGAACCTGCTAACGTACTGGAACTCTATCTTTCCCCACAAATTGGTACAGATCGATCACACATAATGCACAGATAAATTACTAATATGAAGTTACATTTTGAACAATCTTAAACGATTAAATCTTACATTTGTTAATTTTGTCTGAAAGTATTATTCTAAAATGGATCGAGAAGTAGCAACTCTGCAGAAAGTGAAAGAGGTAATTGCAAAATGTTTTGTGGGAAAAAGAAATGAGGAAAATTGTCAACGACTTTGAAATAATAAAATCAACAGTGATGTATAATATGAAAACAGTAACACTCGTATTAAGGAAAAAACTCCAGGAAAAAAATTTGATCTTAGTTTGTAAAGGATACGTATTTTTATTCTTGCAACATTTATTGTATATTATGTATTATATTACCATTATTAATGGTAACTTACGTCGGTTCTCTCTACTTATGACGGAGTGACGCTAACGTCACAACTTTCGCGCCAAAACTTTAATAATTATCTTATGCGTTATTAAGCATAATTTCAAGAAAACAAAAAATACGGAATCTCTATTTTTAACTTCTTCGTAACATATAAAAAATTCAAAAAAAGTTGGCCCGTCCAATTATACAAAAAAGTAATAAAATAACAAAAAATGTTAATGAACATACAGTGTGTTCAATAAAATTCCTAACTACAGTATATTGGCATCCACCGTTTTCTAATTTGTTTCCATTTCTAAAATAAGATTCAAGAAGAAAAACTTTGATTTCTTTAGATAGCATTTTTGACAATATCTCATGATAAATTGACATTTAATTAAATAAATACTGTATTTGTGTAAACCACGCACCTCATCTATTAAAACGAAAAATCTATTTAAAACGAAGAAAAATATTGAAATTATAGATAATAATGTTATCTATTAAATTGAAAAAGTCACATTATAAAAAAGTGTCTGCGATGTTGAGCACATATAAATTCTTTACAAGTTTTAGTGTACACAAGGTCACATAAAATTTTTGGAAATGTGTTTTTTTTAATTTAATAGATAACATTGTTAACAATAATTTCAATATTTTTCTTCGTTTTAAATAGATGAGTGGTTACACAAATATGTTCATTAACATTTTTTGTTATTTTATTACTTTTTTGAATAATTATTGACAAACATTGTTTCGTTTTTGTATAAAGCTGAAGATGGATATGGTCCGAAACGTCCTAAAAACAATAAACGTTATTGACTGGACCAGTAAGGTCTTTTCTTATATATATATATATATATATATATATATATATATATATATATATATATATATATATAAATTATAAATTTCTATAAAATTACATTACTTTTACTAAAAATAAACAAACTTCAAGACAATAATTAAAGGAAAAGGTTATGTATGTTACACCATATTAAATAAATATATAGTTTGTCATTTATAATTGCCAATAACTTTTCAATAAAAATTAATTTTAAACCTACAAATATTTTTTTTATTTTACTATATCGACATATACTCGTAGTAGTCAAGATAGGGGTAAAACTAAAATAGAAATTATAAATTTAATAAAAAAATATAATTAGCGAGTATACAAAAAAATTATTTTAGTAGAAGAAGACAGTGGCCGAACATACATAGTTGTTAGGGCTCATATTTCCAGTAAAATTATTTCACGAACGTACCATGTAAATTGCAGTTGACTTGACATTTGTCATAGGTTTTAAGATTTATGAAATATAATTTTATCTCTCAATACATAAAACAAAAAAAAAATCAATCAGACCCTAGAGATTAAAATTTTCTTTAATATTCGATATCATTCGACCGACAATGTGTGATTTGTCATAAAAAAAAATATAGCTATTTGTAGTTATGACACTCAGGTGCTATAAACTGGCGACTTATAATCCAACCGGCAGTGTGACAGTGGTAAATCATTGCGACTCGGTGAGTCCGGTTGGAAACGGTAAACGCAGACGGTCTGTATACAAGCCCTAAGTAGAAAATAATGATAAACAAAATATTGTCATACTAATTTTGGATCACGTACTACTTATTCATCATTAGCAACCTTTCATCAGACATTAGCTACTAGATAAATTTCAGTTGACTCGTCCGCCATTTTGGAGCCACTTCAATCACTCATTATCAATGTTACAGTATTATTACTCATAGAAATTATCCACAATGACGGGTTGTTCTGCTCCAAATTGTGCAAATCATTTGAGAAATGGTTATAATATTTATAGGTATTTATGCAATACATATATTTTTCACTTAGGTCACTGGTACGACACTACCCTATACGTGTGTATTTGAATTTGGTGACCTTCAACAGGCTCGCCTTACGCGCTAGCATAGGCGTACGTAAGATGTCTGCCTAGGTATCTAAGAGGAAAGATTATTTATTTTGATATCAATAAAAATATAATAATTGTTCTAAATTAATAAAACCCCTTAAAAATTACATATAAATTTGAGTGTAACCATAATATACTGAGGCGGTCGACAGAAATGTAAAATAAAATAAATATAACATTTTTCTGGGCCAATCGGTAATCTAAAAAAGCTTTTTACAATTTTTTTTATCTTTATTAATAATATTTTATTCATTCGAAGATCAAATACATGACATAGAATAAGTCAGAAAAAAATTACATACAAAATGAAAAAATATTAAGACATATTTTACCTATTTAAATACTCCTGTACACTATAATAACATTTTTCTATCAAATAAAGTTTCAATTTTAATTTAAATTCCTTAACACTAGTAATATTATTAAATCTACTATCTAACTTATTATACAATTTATCGCCGATTTAGTTAGGATTATTTGCAAATAGTTATTATTATTTGGACAACCTTTTACACAACAATATATTATACCACCCGACATTATGTCTAGTAGTCTAGTGTGGTAGTCGTAATATTCTTGCGCTGAACCGTCCTACGCACGAACGCCGTCACTCCGTCACTGGCAAAACCTGGCGTACTGGAGTACGCCCAATCTCCTTACGTCACTCCTCCCTGGTCCAAGTTCACGCACACAGCCATAAGCACACGAACAGCAGTACATACAACAGTGTCGCTTCTGTTGACGTTAGTCATGTATATATTCTGTGCTTAGGTACCTCAAAAATCTTAACGAACCGTATTTTTTCTTGTTTTGTTATTTTAAATAAATATATAGCAAATAGGGAAGTTACATTTAATTATGAAAAATAGTTACTACACGAACTTCATAACTTATTGCGTTCATTTTGGCTCCAATATGGCAGATGTGCCAGCTATGTATTATCTAGTAGCTGTACATCAGACTAATGTCAAATGCTGACGTCATTCAGCGCCTCCATTACACATACCGTTTCAAAACGATGCAAATTTTATAAATGAACTGTAACCAAAATCTAATCAGCTCATAACGTAATTTCTAGAATTGTAGCACATATTATTGGAGTTACCAAAAGTCGTCACATGCAGATCCATACACAGTCATCATCTTAAAAAATATAATCGTATTCTATGGACCCTAAATCGTGCCTATTCAATGAAAACTCACCATGGTTTTTTGACCAAAGAAAATAAATATATTATAAATAATTGGAGGTAAAAACAATTTTTATTACTATCTGTTTTAATTTTTTACGAAGAAAAGTAAGTAGGTATTCAGTGCACAGCAAAGTAAATATTTGATGAAACATAAGAATACTAATCGATGAATAGAGTAGAAAATAAAAAAAATATAGCCGGCAATCAATTGTAACCCAGATAATATATATATGTCTATCTCTTCACAAAAGATATGCGAACAATTCTTATATCTTTTATAGGCTAAAGGAAAGGGGAGTCTACGAAATTTTGTCTGCGGTCCAACATTTTGTGTATATAGACTGTTGTTATAACTGTTGCAAAAAAGGTCAGACAAGATTAATATGTATAAAGTAGCTATTTTCACATACACAATAGTCGAATAATTGGCTATTTACACATACGATCTTAGGTTCATTTCAGTTAGGTTAAGTTGGGTTAGTTTATTTATTTTTTTATTTATAAAAGTACTGCAGATTTCAATAATTAAATTGTTTAATGTTCTCAAAATCCTTTTATAAGTTACGTTTCACATAAGTAATTTACGAATAATTAGTTATTTACACAAAAATGTCAGTTTCATTTCAGTTATGTTGTTATTAGAATAATTAATGAAAGCGTTCATGTTCCTGCAAAATTGGAATAAATGTATAAATATAGTACAGTAAAAGATTTATTTTATTTAGTAATGGACCTTTTCAATTTAACAGCTAACTCTTTTTATCGCTGCAAATAGTAAGAAAATGGCGCGAACAACTGCCAGTTGGGCTGTCAAACGAAACGTCAAAAAAATTGCAGTCATTATTCTCAGTGAAAATTTGCATCGTTAGACATTTTAACTTCAATAAACGCTTTTGTAACTTATTTCGATAAGATTTTTTAAAGGTATCTGAGTTAGTCTCACATTTTACGTCTAATTTTTTAGAAACAAACGTCATAGATCTCAGTTATTCTTACTATGCGCAGATGCCCATTGTGCATATCTTCTATCTCTTTAAATTGAAAAGGTCCATTAGGAACCGGTTTGGAAAGTTGTTCCCCATCTTCTCATGGCAAAAAAGTGTATTTTACAAAAAAAATTAATTCTCAATTAACTTTACACAATTTTTAAAATTTAAAACTTTATTATAGATTTTACTTAGATGTACAATTTTCTTCCTTTTATAAATTGACGAGGGCTCTGATGACGGATAATTTTCCGAAACTGGTCCCCAAAGGGGTCCGGTACCTACTCATTTTTCAATTTATTTTTTTCTGAAAGATTTAATAAAATTATGAATTTTAACGTTTGTTACACTTTCCAAATGTGTATAGTTTTTGAAATATAATTTTTTAACAATTTAATTAAATCTATGTGACGTCATATCTGTAATTTTACTTCGCCTACTGACTAAAGTTGTTTATATCTGTCAATGTCATTAATTCTGCCAAAAATTGATGTCAACGAGGGTTAACTAGTGACAGCTGTCACTTTCAGAAAACTATAGTTGTACCTTGTCAAAGGAAAAATCTGTTGTTATAAATATTCTAAATAAATATGTTTTATTTTAATAAAAATAAATGTTTCATACATTTTCATGTAAAAGAGAACTACATATAATTATATGGATTTTATTTTCACAAGTTATGAATAATATAAAATTATATCTCTTCGCTTGGTACACTGATACAAAAATATAGTTGTGACGTCATATCGTTATAGTGTTAAACGTTTTTATTAAAATTATGAACGAAAAGTTTTATATTTAAAAATATTTTGGTGCAAAATCATTTAAAATGAGTCATATTTTCGCAATGTGACAAAATATATGTAACTTTTTTTAGTACCGGACCGCATTACTAATATTAAAAAAATCTTTTGCTGACTATTTTCTACATTTTTTAGTTAGGTTTGTTTTAATTAGTTTTAGATTATAAAAGTTTTACGGATTTCCAATAAAAATTGTTGAATGTTCTCAAAATCCTTTTATACATCTAATTTCACATAAATAATTTATGAATATTTATCTATTTACACATACATTCTTAGATTCATTTCAGTTAAGTTAGGCTAATTTAAATTAGTTTCAGTTGATAAAAGTACTGCAGATTTCAAATAAAATTGTTTAATGTTCCAGACTCCGTATATAAGTCACGTTTCGTGCAAAATAACCCCATTCTACAATTTTCAGACAACATAAATAAAGCATTTCGTAATGAATACGAAATTAAAGACTACGTTGTCAAATACAGCAAAACCTCACAAACAGCTTTACCGAACAAAAGCCTTTTACATTTTTAATAACTTCGTACATTAGTAATGTTATTATTCTCTATACAATATGTATTTATAACGTTGATTTTTTTTAGAATATCATTTAATTTTCATCAGCAACTTGTATATGGATGACGTTTAGTTAGTCTGTAATTTACATTGTAATTCATTGTGCATTATGTATGTAGTCTCTTATAGACATTATGGAAATACGTAATATAAGATATAGTACAAGTATTTGCATATAGATTTATAATGTTTGTACCTCCAACAAGAGAGATGCTTGGATGAAATTAGTTCAAGGTGTAATATTTTAGTAAAAAGATACAGACTGTATACATTGTAGTTTTCTTTCCAATGTGTTAATGTTAAATTCATATAGTACTTCTATAATCCAATAGTAGAATTTAGTTGATATACAAGCACTTTTTACCTCTCGCTAAGAGAGGTATTGGATTCATGCTAAAAATCGCATATCCAGATTTTAGTGAATAAGCACGTTTTAAGGTCCCTAAAATCCGATTATAACATTTTTACGATGATGTCCGTATGTGTGTGTGGATGTTGGATCCACGATTTCTCAAATACTATAAGACTTAAGACATTTTTAACTACGGATTCCTCAATCTAACAATAATGGGAAGAGTTGATTAAGTTTTGGTAACAATTGGACAACCCGAAGTAATAGTTACAAGAAAATTATCATCTAAATATTATTTATCGAAAATTTATGTAAATACTTATATTAAAGAACGTTAAATTCTTTATTCGATAAATATAAATTCATTATTATATCTTCTATAGATTTAGAGATAAAGAAATGCATAAAAAATTATTTGATGTAAAAAATTTCAGATCAAACTACTTCAAGACAAGAAATTCAAATGTTTGTAATTGACACATAAATGTGACTGTCAAAAATATTTGTATGCCATTGTCAAAAATATTTGTACATCATTATGAAGATTATGAAAAGAATATACGTAAAAAAGAATACAAAAGGAATTTGCGAAAAAATGACGAATATAAAGAAAAAGAAAAGGAAAGTAGAAAAAGAAAATTTCAGGATATTGAATTTAAAGAAAATGTATGTATTGTACATAATTTATATTAAAATATCCCATAGATTTTGCAAATATATGTGAGAATCATTTTGTAGTGAGACATGAATATATGTATTTGTATTTAAAAATATTTTTCGTTTTATGCGTACAACCAGGTAAAATATCTGACGAGAGGTTATGTGCTGGCCACATCAGATTTTTATAATAGAGGATAAGGTGTAAAGTTCTCGGCCTAACATAGAGTAGGCTTTGATATTAATGAAATTTTTTATTTTGATGTTGTTTCAAGTGTCACAATAACAAATGCCAATTTTCAACTTGATCTGCAAAACAGTTTTTTATACAGCTTTTTGAAGTTGACGTGTTGCGTGGGATTCATTGCAATGGATAAATTGGAATATCGAGCCGTCAGAAATTCTTCGTTGTGGACGGTTTGTCGCCAACGAAACTTCATCCCCAGTTGGTGAAAGTTTATAAGGAGTCTCCTCCTTCATATCCGATGGTGAAAAAATGGGCGGCTTAATTTAAACGTGGTCAAATATCTCTTGGGGATGATCCACGAGAACGACTACCAAAAACTGCAACTATACATGAAATCATCGAGAAGATGCTCAATATGGCGTTGAACGACCGGCGATTAAAAGTGTATGACATTGGTGAGGCTGTAGGTATTACAGAAAAAGGGTACAGTACATTTTACACCAGGAGTTAAATATGAAAGAGCCTTGTGCAAGATGAGTGCCGCAATTGTTAAACGCTGACCAAAAGCAACTGCGAAAACAAAATTCCAAACAATGTTTATATTGTTTTAAGAAGACTTAACCGATTTTGTGCGCCGATTTATAACTATGGATTAGAAGTTGGTCCACCACTATACACAAGAAACAAAATGGCAATCAAAATGAATAGAAGCCGGTTGTTCTGCACCAAAAAAGGCGCATTCAGTTTCGTCAGCCGGAAAGATCATGGTCAGTATTTTCTGGGATACAAAAGAGATTATTTTTATTGACTACCTTGAAAGGGGTAAAACAATAACTGGTGAGTACTACTTATGTCTTCTGGACCAACTAGATAAAAAAATCATGAGAGGCCTGGATTACAAAAGAAAAAATTATCATTCACCGGGAAAATGCACTTGCTCACAAAGGTGATTTAGTAATGGGAAAACTTAGGGATTTGAAGTACTAATTGTTGGAACTACTGCCCTATTCACCAGATTTGGCTACTACTGGTTTCCACATTCTCAAATTTAAAAAATAAATAGCTGGAAAGCGTTTTGACTCAAATATAGAAGTGATACCTGCCGAAGATGGGTATTTTGTACACCTTCCGGAATGTCACTTCAGGGATGGAATTCATTTATTAGAAAAACGTTGAACAAAGTGCATTGAGCTTATGGGAGACTATGTAAAAAAATAAACGCATTTTTGAACCTAAAAATACAGCCTTTCACTGCCAGGCCGAGAACTTTTCACCTTGCCCTCTGTAGGGTTGTATTGGGATCTCGTAGCAGTGTTATTGTGTGTCTGGTTGTGACTCTGGGGACCCGCGTTCGATTCTGACGGAGGCTAATATTATATCGAATTTTAAATGCACAAAAGGGACTCTTATTGTGCACTCTCCACACCAACAATCAGTGCCCGTATAATGGCGCCTGGTAAACGCCCGCACGGTACGAATATATCATCATTACCGATTTCTGCATATAAAACAGATTGGTATACCCAGTAGTGTGTAATCTATACTAATTTGATCTCCAAATAATGTCTATTATTTGCTACCCAAACAAATATATTGGGACACCAAAATTTCAGCCCCAAATTCTAGATACAAGGGGGAATTGATACATTTTAAACCTCAATTAATAATCAAAATTATTCTGGCACTACAATTGTTTATGCTTTGAAATATACCTCTGAAAATTTCAGCCACTTTGGACTCTTAGTTATTGTTTGAAGTCATTTGTGTCAGTCAAATTCAGTGTTTTTATAAAGATTGTGCCGTGGTTTGTTAAATTCTGGCTTTTAATAGGCAATACCACGTCTGCGCGACACTGTTTACGGAGACTCCGCTCCATCATTTGCCTTCGTACGCAACTGAATTTAAATGTGGTAGTACCAGCTTGAGTAATGGAAAACGTTTAGGATGATGAACAACTGCGACCACCACCAATAACATCTAAACAGTTCACCAAATGATACTGAATGATAGAGAATCAAAGTTGAAGAGAAAGCAGAGGCTGGGACATATTGAAGGAACGCGTTTGTAATATATTACATTTAAGTGAAACAAGCTTGATTTTTTGCATCGATTTGTAACTTTTGATGATACTTGAACTTATCACTATACTTCTGAGAGAAAGGAATATTCAAATCATTGAATTGCGAAGGGTGAATCTGCTCCGACAAAGTTTATTTTGCAGAGTAGACACAAACTACTTTTTGAGTTATAGTCGTTTTTGTATTTTACAAAAAACTATAAATAAAACACAACAAAAGTTTCCTAGTCTTCATAGTTTAGCTACTATAAGAATGGGGTAGATAATTGATAATACGAGTACAATCTTTTGTAATAACTAAAGCAAACAAACCACAAATTTAACTTGTCAATTGTCAAACTATTGATTTGAAAAGTAAACCTACAATGGAAATCGGTGTCGGCAATTAGCCAATCAATGACTCGGAAATATAAGCCCTGTCTCGCGCAACGATCCATTCTTAAAGTGGAACAAAGTATAGTTCAATATAGTTTTCATAATTTATCTAGCGTTTGTGAGTTGTTCTGAATAGAAATTGTAGGTATTTGTAGATACTATAACTTGTAAATTTTTAATGTAAGGAAATTTTTCTACAATCTTCAGAATTTATCTACAAATACTATAGAGTTTAAACACCTGGGAGGGGAGGAATCGATGCATTGACTTATATTAGATTTATAGATGAAGAATAAATGATAGATTAAGATTAAATGACAACTTTTAAAATTCAGCGAATATCTCTATAAACTTAATGACTGGTAGTATTTACTCAAAATTTTGGTCACCCTAACTAACTAATTACTATGGCAACCATTTAAAAATACATTGGTATGACTAAAAAACAACTGAATTTGTTAACCGATCACTAAAACGGTACTAAGTGATTAAATAAAGAATCTGTGTTAGAGAACTGGTCCTTATGTAAGAGAAAAGTATAAAAATCTACTTAATTACATACATATGTGTTATATTTTTGTTTTTGTTTAAATCATTGATTTTTTGTAGTACAATCAGTTTATATTTGTAAAATAAACTGTTTCTGAAAAAAAGCAGATATCCACATTTATCTCTTTGATGGGAACCTGTTCCCTTTAATTTACAAAGTCGGGGTTGCACAGATCCTTTTTATTACTCACTTTAATACCGTTTTAGGAGTCAGCAGCGATATTTTTTTTCTAACTACTCTACGTATGACATAGAAAATAGAATTTGTCCAATAGTTTAAACTTTAAACAATGCAGTGATTTATTTTTAGTTTGTCAACGAATAATAAAAATATTGAAGTTTAGATGTCAAATCCATGTTTATTGCACAACAATTTTAACCAGTTGCTAAAAATTAACCACTTTCTTTTGGAGTACAATGTTTCTGTAGTCGTCTGGAGTAGGTAAGTCGAAATGTGGTCAAAATGAGTTCAGTGCACTATAACATCCTCTCCATAGAAGGGATTTCCTAATTTAATTTTATTCAGTGCACTAATTTGCAAAGTATTTAATTTAAATGATGGCAATGGAATTCCGAATGGTGGATATGCAGAACTACCTACATCAAAATTTAAAAAAGTCACCATGAATAATTGAATTTTATTTCTGTCGGTAATATAGGAAATATAATTTGACATTGCCGGTAAATTAATACTATTTTTTCCGTGAAAGATAATTTTGATCATAATCAGAACTTTTTCAAGTCACGTGACATTCAATCATTCTGGATCACTCTGTATAAGCACACTCAATATACTTCACTTTTTGCAGATCGTAGAATATAGTATACATACAATAGTTTAAACCGAGGTTTAAAAATTCTAAGAATTGGTTAGAATCGTTGCAATATATTGTATATCTTATAATAACGGACCTATTCTGTAACAAAGTGATTAATTTTTAGCAACTGGTTAAAATTGATATCAAATAGATGTGGATTTGACAAATAAAAATTTAATTTTTTGTTATTTAGAGACGTACTTGATTGGACCAGAACGACTGAATTAAAGTATAGGGCAACATATCTTTATAAAAGCTATGAGTGCTATATTTTTTATAACATAAGTACTCATATAATGTATTTAACTTTTTACACAACGAATTACATAGAATGTACGTAGTACAATAGTTTAAACAAAGAATGTAAAAATTGCTTAGAATCGATTAAGTTTCTTCTTATATTAGTCGATCGAATACACTTCAGAATCTATCGTATCGGGTGATGTGTTCCATTTTTTTTAAGTGCATTAAATTGGAAAGTATTTTATTTTAATACAGAAATACACCAAAAGTAAATGTGCTTCATATTTTTATAATGTAAGGGTAGCTTAGAACCGAATCAATATTTTTGTGGCTGTAAGGAAGTAATAATAATATTAATTACATTTAAGCCATAAAGTATACATACAAAAAAAAAAACATGGTAAGTCCACAATAAGAAAATACCTCGGAAAATACAATAAGTATTCTAGACACATTACAATTACATAAATACAGTATACATTATAAGTAAAAATAAAAAATAAGTGTATTGGTAGGTTGAAATATGATTAAAATGAGTTCAGCGTGCTAATATCATCATGGAAGGGTTTTCCTAATTTAATTTTATTTTGTGCACGAAATTTGATCGTTATTTGCTATTCCAGTAACAAGATTAACGGCAATACTGCAAAATTAAAAAGCGTTGCCCTAAAAAGTTGCATTTTTAGACTTAACCAAGTAACCAGCTAAAATAAAGTTTAAAGAATTTATGTAGGGTTTTGCGAAGAATCAAAACAATGACTTATGAGTATATTAGGTTTCTACTGGGTGGAAAACTTTCAGTTTGTATATTCAGAGTACGTGGTAGTCTTCAGATTAGATAATTTTCTGAATTTAGCTTATACCTTAATAAATCCATTGTGCTCTAATTTTTTTAATATAGGTAAGCACTCTCATATAATGTTCTTAACTTTTTGCAGGTCATATGACAGAATATATGTAGACAACAGTTTAAACAATGTAAGAATTGCTTGGAATCGATGTAATATATTATAGATTATACAATTCAGTAGCTATCTATTATGTATGTATGTTCCACCAATATTAGAAAACATTGTCCTGAAAAGTCGCATTATCAGATTTAACCAATTATTTCTTATGTCCATAAATTGGATTTTAAACAACTTAAAGTATGCCAAGAATTTAAACGGGTCAATTATTTGACGCAGTGGTTAATTTTTAGAAAGTCGTTTAAAATTTTCACTAATCAAGTATGCTTACATATTTAAGAAAACAACTTTTAGTTGTCAAATCCATTTCAATTAGATCACCATTTTAACCAAGTATTAAAAATTTACCCAATACACAATACGCTATTTAACCCCTTATTCCCCGTGACCATAGAAATAGAGTTTTAACAACTTATGTAATTTGTCAAATTTTATTCTATTTGTCAAAAATTATAACGAGTCGTTTTGAAACTTTACGAGTGTTTATGAATATGTGCATTAGTATCTGATTGCAATCGAAAATATGTCTTATACTAGACTTCCAACGGATGGAAATATGGATAACTTCCAGTTTTTGGATTATGGGTCAATTTGACAGTCTCTGGTTAATATTGTAACTAGACTGTATGGAAATATGTAGGTTCAGACTTTTTGGTAGCCTCCAGATTAAATTGTAGTTTTCAAATTTAAACTTAGTGTGCTTTAGTTTTTATTATAAGCATTCATTCACTCCAATTCATTAATAAAGTTGCTAAGGCTTAGCAACATGGCTAAATATTGTAACCAATAGAAACAAATGTAAAGCCTATAATTTTCATGTGTTATTCAGTGTTTGATATTATTATTGGTTATTCGCTGTAGCAATATTGCTAAGTGTAACTTTGTTACAGAATTGGGGTGATTTTTTGCATATGACACAGAATATATTACAATAGGTTAAAGCGTTAAAGGTTTAAACAATATAAGAATTGCTTAGAATAGATGCAATATCTTATACTAGATTGGCTTATACCATTCAGTATCTATCAAGTGTGATTCCACCAAAATTAGAAAACATTGGCATGAAAAGGTGCATTATCGGACTTAACCAATTATTCCCTGTGTCCATAAAATAAGAGTTTAAACAACTAAGGGTCTGCCAGAAATTGAAACAATACCTTTTATTAGATCTCTAATCAGTGGGAAACGTCTAGTGTGCTCTAGTTTATATAATACGAGTATAAGCACTCTTAACTATTTGCAGATCATATGACGTAAAATATAAGTAGTACAACAGTTTAAACAATGTAAGAATTGCTTAGAATAGATGCAGTATCTTATATTAGATTATAGAATATACTTCAGTTCAGAATCTATCTATTGTGTGTGCGATCCAGTTTTCTATTCAGTGCACAAAAGTGGAAAGTTGTTGATCTAAATGTTATAAACAAAATTTATATTATTTCAAAAACAAAATATACAGAAGTACACGAAAATTAGAAAAACATTGTCCCGCTAGTTGCATTTTAGGGTTTACGGGTTTAAGGCTGGGATTCTAGGTATTTCTATAACGTCAATAAGCGTTGCTATAGTGACTTATTAACCTTATAGAAAAAATGCTATTCTGAGCTCGTCTACGCGTTATAGATTTCTATAAATACCTTATAGACGTCTATAACTTCAGCGTTGTCCAACAATTGACCGTAAGTACTTATACAAAACGAAAAATCTGTATATCTGTCTTGTTTATTATTAGACTGAAGAGTACACAAGCGCTACATTTTGTACTTGGTTTAGTGGACGAGAATTACAGAAAGTTACAATTTTTGCATTTTTATTGCATATTGACAACTGACATATGTCAAATTTGTTAACCTTTATTTTATATAGGTACATGTATGCATCAGCACGTATAAGGTCTGTTCGTTTGTATGGTTCTAGCTGCACGAATTTGTAATTTTGTGAAAAATATGTTCGTTTGTGTGTTCTAAATTGTCTGCAATGTGTTCGTTTGTAGTCGTGCGTATTGCACTTACTTGTCTGAACTGTACTACCTCCCGAGCTAGTACACTTAGTGCAGTTTATAACGTCACAGTAATTTGACAAACAGGCTGATGTGAACTTGTAATTGGCATTATATTTTTTCCAAAAATCGAAATCTAATCTAAATGTGAATTAAAATAAATGTTTTCTTGTAAGAGATGAACATGAAAAAATCCTTTCCAATGGAAACTATTATTATTTTTGCTAGTTAACCTATAATCTGCACTAACTTGTCTAATTTGTGTTCATTTGCATTTAGAAAATAATTGTGTACTATTTTGTACTAAACTGCACTAATAATGAATTCTCAGTACATATGTACAAGTTGGTGTAATGCAAACGAACAAACCTATAATCTAAAATAAAGAATCCAAACAGAATAAGAACGGAAAAACCGACTGCTTGAAATATTTTGCAGGAATGTCAAAAGTATGAATATAATATACTGTTTCATCGCAGGTATTTAATATTTAAAATAACTCCGACATTTTTAATAACATTAAAATTATTTTAGTTCCTGCAGTTTATATATTCATTTGGGTCTTTTTAAAATTCATGGATGTCAAAAGTAAAATTTGACAGATATTAATGACAACCTTACAAAAATATTACTGATATAATTACAATATTATATAGAATTAAAATGTCTTAGAAAGTATTTCTTCAAATAATATACTTTTAATATTGTATTTAAATATTAGAAGATAGATACAAATAAATCCATGTTTTTCAATCATTTTAAAATTTAATTAAATTATATTTTATAACGATCGGTAACATTGACGTTATAGATTTCATAAGTTGAATTTACTGATCAAGCAAGTTATAGACAGTAGGACAGAATACCGTTTTATGGAAATCTAAGGCGTTCATTTATAGACTTTCTATAAGCTACAGATCTATAAGTTTATAGAAATTTAAGAGAATGCCTAGAATCCCAGCAATCTTTAGTTGCCAAATCTATTTCGATTGGATAACAATCTTGACCAGTGGCTAAAAATTAACTACACTTTTACAGAATGGTCATTTAACCACTTATTCCCCGTGACCATAGAAATAGAGTTTTGACAACTTAGTATTTACCAGGAATCGAAAATATGCCTTATACTAGACATCCATGGATGGAAATATGCATAACTTCTAGTTTGTAGATTGTGGGGCCAGTTTTACAATCTCTGGATAAATTGTTACTATTTTAAATAAACAAAATTGAAAAGAAATGAACTATCAAATGACAAATTCATCATCCTAACCAGAGATTATAAAACTGGCCCTCATACTGTTTCGTAACCTCAAGATTAAATTCTAATTTTCAAATTTAGCTTATATCTTTGTAAACCTAGTATATTCTAGTTTTTATTATAAACATTTTTTGCATATGATACTGGATATACGACAATAGGTTAAAGCGTTCAAGGTATAAACAATACAAGAATTGCTTAGAATCGATGCGATATCTTAAATTAGATTATCTTGAAAATTGAGAACCTATCGTATCTTGCGTGTGTGTGTTCCACTTAAAGCAGTATCCTATCCACTATCCCCACTTACGTTGCGAATTACTCCTGCGTATGATATTCTCTAGGAAGGTGTTCTGCGGAGCCACAAGGCCCCTTCGACCCCCCGGCATGGTTGCGGCTCAGCGTCAGCGTCCTCCGCCGGCGTACACTTGCCTTGTCCTCGTCCTCATCTCTTGTTCCAGAGCATCGCAGAACACCCACAACACACACACACTCGACACTGAATGCGAACAGGGGCTGCAAAGCATATATAGGAAGAGGTGGTGACATCTGCAGCAGGAGAGAACAGCCAGAGACATCTAGCGGTGGGTTGGACGAAGGTTAACAAGGGAGGTTTAACCGCTGCAGGAGTGGATTGGTTGGAAGCTTGAATAGGATTGATTGATTAGGTTAGGGAGGGCAGTGTTTTCAAACCTTTTGGATATTGCGACACACATTTGACTTTTATGAAAACTCAGGCCCGATCCTAGCGGGTGTTCATTTTGTTCCCAGAACAAAGGCGGCCAAGCATGGGGGCGGCAAAGGCATCCTAACTTATTATAGAAAAAAAATCTGATGTGGCCAGTACATTGCCTTCCGTCAGTTATAAGAGGTATTT
Source organism: Harpalus rubripes (assembly GCA_963082715.1). NCBI lineage: Eukaryota > Metazoa > Arthropoda > Insecta > Coleoptera > Carabidae > Harpalus > Harpalus rubripes. The sequence goes on from OY720448.1 coordinate 16,075,332, forward strand.
ACGAAAATTCTACCGGTGAACTGTTACCGGTAAACAGCTTTTATCAGTTTATAGCTACCGGAATCGATATTATAAGAACGCAAGTGGTAAGCAAGGTAGATCCATAACCTACGAAAAAATTTAAAAATTTAAAATAGGTTAGAAATTTAACGTAGTTAACAAAATGAGCAGAGTCCTACTTTGAACACATTTCCACTTTTACCGCGCACGCTTCGCTTTGCATCACTACCTTTTTTGAGATTAGATTCTTCATGAATCCAATAGATGGATTTGGTAGATATTGAACAATTTTCGAACACGGTAACTTTTTACCACTCGTGTTTTCGAACAGTCGGTAGATGCGGTATCTACCGGTAGAATTTTCGTAAATGCCTATGTATATAATCTAATCAGCTCCAGCTCTTCATATGGATGCAACGAAGAGGAATACGAAATAATTATAATTTTTGGAATTGTAGTATTAGAGTTATCGTAGACGAAAATTTTGTTACACACACACACACACACACACACACACACACACACACACACACACACACACACACATCCATACACACACACACACATCCACACATCCACACACACACACACACATCCACACACACACACACACACGGACGCACGCGCACACACACACACACACACACACACACATCCATACACACACACACACACACACACACACACACACATCCACACATACACACACACACACGCACGCACGCACACACACACACACACACACACACACACACACACACACACTCACACACATACAGACATCATCGTAAAAATAGTAAAATCGTATTCTAGGGACCCTAAAACGTGCTTATTCATCAAAAACACCACCGAATTTTTTGACCAAAGACAATATCTTCCTTACCTAAAGGTGACGGAAGGTAAAAATTATTTAAGAATTTTAAAAATATCAACAATTTATGAAATAAACAAATTAATAAGCATTATTCTTTTAAATACTTGGTTTGGCTGACTGGTAACATATTTATTCTAGTAGGTATTCACTTTATTTTATTAAAAGACTGAGTATATTTATGATGTCAATCAGTGGCCCCCTTGATTTACACTAAAAAAAATTTTTTTAAAGAAAATTTATATTAATTTTTACCTTATACGGTGACAATAATATTATAGTCAATTTTTTTTACGTAATTATTAATTAAAATTTTTCATTATTCTAATCAAATTTTCTTTGTTTTTATCAAGTTTTTCTTTGTTGTAATCAAAAATCTTATGAAAAAAACCCTAAGGAATATAATCAGGCGTTTAATTGGAAATCAGTTTCCTTTTGAGTAAAAGTTCCCAATTAATTCTGGACAAAAATGTTTCAAATAAAACTTGTAGATAATTAAATTCTACGCTTAATTCACTAAACTTGTTTTTAACATAGTATTAGGTAAATGATTTTATTTCTAATTCATTGTTTGCTATTGTTTAGAACTACGCTCGCATCAGCGCCAGTTTTAAGTAAACTTGTCTCTTGTCTCCAATTTCAGCCAATCAGAGAGGTCAAAACTATTCCCTATTCGCTGCAATATGAATGGCTTAAATACCTGAAAAAATAAAACGGGGGGGGGGGGGGGGGTTAGAGGGTTAGGCGGCATTTTTATATAAGAACAAAGGCGGCTGATAGGTTAGGATCGGCCCTGTGAATTGGTTGGAATAAAAATATTTAAACCAAAATTCTGGCGGCATTAGTGGTGCACGACGAGACGAGAGTACTCTCGCATCTCATCTCATCTCGTTGAATTATGCGAGACGAGAACAAGAACGAGATTGCAGTTTAAAATTCGAGGCGAGATCGATATAACGACTGCGAGAAGCGAGAAACTCGCGAGATTCTAGCCAGAGTCTCGCAATGAAAAATATTTGTAACTTTATAACTTTGATTCATAAATTCAATGAAAAATACACTGTACAAAGAGTGGAGTCAACGCTAATTCGTTCATAGAATACGTAAATGTTAAAATTATATGAATTCAATATATATATATATATATATATATATATATATATATATATATATATATATATATATATATACGCAAACGTTTTCCTAAAACAACTAAAGAACAATATGATATTTATGTCATATTTGGAAACTTCTACATTATTTAGAACGCCTTTGTTAATTCCTACAAATAACCTCAACGTGATTGAAAATTTATGGGAAGATTTAATTTTTTATTTTGACGGAATATGTAACAGAAACATAACACATCACAAAGAGATTTCAAGAATACCATAGTTTGTCAAAAGTTACTTTCTTCCACCACAGTCTTTATCGTTCTTATGATCATTATTCACATCGAAGCAGAATCTATACGTATAATAAACTACATGCTGCTAAAATATAAAAACACCAATATTTGGCAGAAAGGTCAATATTAATATTTGATTAATAAAATAACCTGTCACATGTCAAATAACAAAGTGATAACAACCATAAATACATAGTTTTTATAGTCGTTATGATAAAGACTCTCAAAACAATTGTTGACAGTAACCACTTTCAGTATTGAGAATACCAAATTCGATTTTAACAACCTTTATAGTACATAACAAGCATAAAGACCATAACGACTACACAAATATTGAATTCTGAATAGGCCCCCTAGTCTGTATATTATCCCAAAATTCAATTAAATGTTCCACCGATGTTTCAGTACATACATGCCATCAAGGAAATTCGTACTCCTCAAAATAACTGTTTAAATACCTACTCCTCCTGCAACTTTCAATTCGTCAAACAAATGAAATTGCCGACTACCATATACCATATACCATATATATATATATTACGTTTCACTGTTCATAGCCTACTTCGAGTTAGGAATTTTTTGAACACTGTATAATGATGAAACCAGAACTATTGAAATTTTGAAATGGTTAAATTGGAAAAGTCATGCCATTGTTTTAATCAGGCTCACTTTAAGACTACTTAAATGACTTAAAGTTATATTATGAAAATAAACATAACTTTAATTTAAAGTGTTAAAATTAATGATAAGTTTTATTATAAGACGTCGAACTGGTTCTTTCGAAAAAAAACTTTTCGAAGGTTTGTTTTTTCGGCCTATCCAGAGTGTCACTATTTTCAGTAAACCTTCCAGCAAATTATCACTGTATTAATTTTTTTTTTTCGTATTGGCGAAAATTGATAATGACATCCGTCTTAGTATTGCACACACGCTCGCAAGACACCGTTTAAAAAACACTAGGTTAGGGGAAGATATGTAAATAAATTGACGGTATTGTAGCTTCGTATTAAAGTGTCGAAATCTATATAATATGGTAGGGTCTGAGGTATAATCTGTTTCACCATATGTACATATATAAATTGTCTTTATATAAAGCAAATAATTATTGCCGCTAATCCTAAAAATACGTATTTCAAGAATTAAAAACATTAGATTAAAGAGAGCAGTTAAGATTACTCAACATGTCAACCATGCCTGAATTGTTTAACTTTAGATTCGTTTTTATTATGCAAATTACCTTAATTTGCTAAGAAACAGATTTGAAATTTAAGAAAACATTGACTAAATATAAATATTGTTTCATACACTTATGTATCTAATTATTCTAAATTTTGTCAAAAATATACTTTCGGGTATTTTCCTAAAGAGTGAATGCGGAAGCAGGTTATAGTCCACTCAGAAAAGGGTACCTAATAAGCCGTGGTGATATATTTTATTTCAGCTTTAGGAAATATCAAACTATTTAAAAATAATCAATATTCATTAATATTATCAATAGTTCATAGATTCACCTTTTGCCTTTTATAGACTGCAGCAAATTCTTTTTGACATAAACGTAACTAATTTGCGTCATTTTTCTTCTGGTATCAATTTTGCTACATAGGGTTTTGCAGAGTTTCGTTGAAATAATTATTTTGTTGACTTAACCAAACTTCCAAATATCCTAAAATACTCATTTAAATTGACATCGGATGACACTGCAGCAGTGGCGTATTAAGCAATATAAGCGCCCAAAGCCCGTAAAATTTTGCGCCCTTCTTGAGTTTTTGTTTTTAGATATTATACAGGTACTTAAATATATGTAACCTGACATAAAATTTATTGCATCAAAAGAAAATATGCAAATTTTAAAACATAGTTGGGTTAGGTAGTGCTATAACCAATATGTGAACAGAAAAACTAAAAATTATTCCATTATACCAGGGGTCTCCAATCTACGACCCGCGAAAATTTTAGGTCCGGACCAAGATTATTTTTGATAATCTTGATACTTTAGTGTATGTTTGTAATATTTGATTTATTCAAAACTACAATTATTTAAAAATCAACTTGGTCAAAATATTATATTATGGTAGGAATATTTAGTGGATCAATTTAATGATTTTAAAAATAATTCACAAATATTTCTACTTTTTCAAATTCCTTTTGAGGTTGTGCTCAACGATGTTGAGAATTTACAATTAGAACTCCTGGATCTTGAAGCTAATGATAAAGCTACTATTTAAAAATGGAAATTTGATGAATTTTGTGCATTAATAAAAGAATTTGTATAAGCGAAAATAAAAAATCCAATTGGATTCCCAATAAGAATTAATATCAGGCCTGCCATTTATTTAAAAATTTCGTATGTGGCTCGCTTCTAAAAAAGTTTGGGGACCCATATGTAGTTAGTAAAATAAAATCACAAAAATAAACTTTATTTAAAAAAAAAACGTTAAATATCATTTTTTCATATTTAATGTTATCATAATTATTAAAGAATATTTTATTCTCTATACGATTTGATTACATTTTATACTTTATATTCAATAGATATAGAGATAAAAAAATTATTAAAAAATTAAATTTCATAAAACAGCCAGCTTTACTATAAACATGGAAACATCTACTATATTAAGAAAATTCTGATTGACAGATGTCAGCGTCAAGTGCAATGGGTTACTTGCGTGTAATTTTTTGTTTAATATTTTTGAAGAGACGATTAAAACTTGCTACCCATATTTTTTCTATATGCAAAATTTTCATTAATTGGCCAGAAAAAAATTAATGAAATTTTAATATTTAAATTACTGCCATGTACGACCTCTCAACAGGATTATATCTCTGTTACAGAGAGGTTTACATATACAAACATCCATGCCTTAGTGGGATTCGAACCCAGAACACCTAGCGTACTCATCACTAAGAGCCGTTGCTCTAACCATTGAGCCACCGGAGCCGACATTATGCCCTCATTATAGTCCGATCATCCTTTATGGACTTTAAATTAGAAATAATAAGAACGGTATATAATGAAAATTATTTTCATTATAATTATTATTCAGTACAATAATAATAATAAGGATTGATTTCAACAATGGGCTACTTGCGTGCCATTTTTTATTTAATATTTTTGAAGAGTCTATAAAAACTTGCTGCCCATATTTTTCCTTTTGGCAAAACCAATGAATGGCCGTAAAGCGATAACATCGGTACGTCCAATAGCAACGGCATGTGCGGGTAATTTAAATATGACAGATCATCTGTTTGACGTTTCAATAATAATTTGGAGGTTAATATTTTCGTTTGTCATTTTAATCTTGTACGAGTATAAGCTAAGTTAAAATCCTTCAAAATTCTGCTTAGCAAATCGAAATACGTAATAAAAGTAACAGAAATCACGCAAAATGTAAATAATTAAGAAGAGAGACAGTGACAGAAAAATTAACTAATGTCAAAATCAAATAAAAACTCGCACTCGCTCGCCATCTACAGGTTACATTCTTAAATATGCATCCCTTTCTCCAGTTCAAAATAATGACGTCAAAGAAAATCTTCTTTCTTAATTTATTAAAAAACATATATTTTTTAAATAAAATTTATATTTTTACATACGTTTTCAACTTTTCTTTAGGTAATAAATGATAGATATCAGATTTTTAGTACCACGTAAGTAGCCTATTGACATAGTATGTTTGTGTTATAATTTTACTGCAAATATATAAACTTTCTGCATGGAATTTGTACAAAATACATGGAACTGACTTAAGATAATGTACTGGAAATATTAAATCTTTTGCAAGAAACTTTCTGTATGGCATTTGTACAAAGTAAATAGAACTAACGGAAGGTATGTGCTGGCCACATCAGATTTTTTTCATATTAGAATAAGGTCGTAGAAATACATGGTTTCAAAATTTTCGGAATGATAGTATTTGAGTTAGAGCGTTAACAAAATCCACATATATATATACACACACACATACCCACAGACATCATCGTCAAAATGTTTAAACTGGATTCTAAGGACCTTAAAACGTGGTCGTTTACCAAAATCTCGATATGCGATTTTTTAGCACGATCCCTATACCTGCCTTACCAAAGGCACCGAGGGGTAAAAATGGATTGTGATTGTGAATTTCAAAACGGCGACAGCAGAAGGTTTGAATGTATGTAAATAATATGTAAAAAAAAATTAAAAAGCTAATAACTTTTTCAAAATTTTAATAGTTTCCGTCATACAGTTTCTTATTTGGTGTAGGACCCGTTTCCAGCGACAATTGATAAAAAATTGTTTATGACAAATCTTTAATGAAAATAACCATGATCTCAATTTATAAACACGAATATTACGAATGTATTTATAGTTTTCAAGGTCTTACGCACAATGTAAGAGATAATGATTGAGTGCGTAGATGTATTTAATTGAGCGCATATATCATACATACTTTGTTTTTCAAAACATTTATTTATAGTTTAATAATAATAATAATTTTAAAAATTCTTAATATAAGCTACAAATTGAACGGTAAAATTATGAAAGGTGTGAGTTTGTTTTGTGTAAACTGCCTAACACCCTCTTGCACGATTTTTGGTAGATTATATTTTGATTATATCCCTTAGTCTAACATGAGAATTATTTATGCGTGTAAGAAAATTACCCTAGCGTGATCACGTGATCTGAAAATAAGGATTACTTATATTTATATTATATGTTTATTTTTGTTTGTATATTATAAAAACATGTTTCATTTTCAAAATCATGAAATTTAATTATTATTATATAATTTAGCATTATTTTGCTTTGAAATAACAATACCTACCTACAGTAATTTCTACTTCCTTGTACAAAGTAAAGAAAGTATTGTAATCGCGAAAAATTGCGGTTTTCAGATTTCAACGGATATATCCATTTTGACCATCCTTGAATCCATTTTGACTAATTTCGTCTGTACGTACGTACGTACGTATCTCGCATAACTCAAAAACGGTAAGCCCTAGAAAGTTGAAATTTTGTATTTAGAACTGCTATAACATCTAGTTGTACACCTCTCTTTTTGGTCATTACATAATTTCCAGAAATGGTACTTTATTTGCAGCCTATAATAGATTTTAATGAAAAACTATTTTAAAATATAATTCAAAACTTTTCAAATTTGGTATATAGGACTTTTATGTCAATTGGAATAACATAGTAGATTTTGGTTAAAACAGGCTAACCGGAAGTGATTTATTACCTGAAGTTGTTAACAGTTTTTCTTCAATAAAATGGTTTCATTTTGATTTTAGAAATAAATGCTTCAAATAAGAGTTTTAGAGAATTAAATTATACGTCTAGCACATCAAGTATTATTAAGTTAGCCCTTTGTATAAGCGAGATATATAAATTTAAAACTTATATACTTTTTGGTTTTTGTAATGAAGCTTGCTATGTTAATGTCAAATTACGTCAAATATGTGCAATTTTATAATTGGATCTGTACTTCATATTGGTCTTGCGTGTGGTGTCCACATCAGATTTTTTTAAAGATGTCCGATCAAGGTCATGTACGAATTCTATGAATTAAGATATTAGATCCACCTATTCTGCAAATTCATTCATTTATACTTACATTTTATGAGGGTACATAACATACTACGAAAAGTGTTATTTTATTATTATAAAAATATATGTTAAAGTAAAACCATTCAAAATTCAAAACTAAGCCAACTGGCAAGATTAGTAGCCAATATAAAACCAAATATGTGAAAAATAAGATACTGACACAGTGTCAGTGACACCGACAGAAAATAACGTTATTCGTACAGCTATGAATCAAGGTAATATATCTGAATTAATAAATAAACTTGCGTTACGGCGAAAATATTGTCAACAACTAGCAACGTTTTAAAATGGGATGTCCTAACTTAGTCGAAATAATATGATTTTTTGAGAAACATGCATGTTATATCCATCCTTATCGCACTCGCTTGTAGCCTTTCTAAATGAGAGAGATAAATGTATCTTAATTTGTTTATAATAAAAATGACCTTGATCGGACTTTTAAAGTTTTTTACTATATGTGAATAATTATGTTTTATCATACGGATAATTTTGTTTATACATTTTTTATGGTTATCCATGTATTTTAGTAACAAAAAAATATGATAATTACATATTTATTTAAATGATGTCTGGATTTGAAAGTGAAGGATATTTTGTGACATTGGAAATTTAAAAAAGCATGTTATATAACACCATGCACAAAGAACTGGAACTATTGTCTTAGTTATTATTTCAGACATTGTGTGAATTACAAAGTTAAGGGCGAATTTAAATGTCGCTTTTTGGTGTGAAAATGTCCTTAAATGACGCACTCGTTCTTATAGAACTCTTTCGTTTACAGATTGCCTTGTGATACTTGTTTTTTACCTCTCGCTAAGAAAGGTATTGAATTCATGCTAAAAATAGCATATCCAGATTTTAGTGAATAAGCACGTTTTAAGGTGTGTGTGTGTGTGTTTGTGTGTGTGTGTGTGTGTGTTGTGTGTGTGTGTGTGTTTGTGTGTGCGTGCGTGCGTGCGTGCGTGTGTGCGTGTGTGCGTGTGTGCGTGTGTGTGGGAGTGTGGGTGTGTGGGTGTGTGGGTGTGTGGGTGTGTGGGTGTGTGTGTGTGTCTGTGTGTGTGTGTATGTGTATTGGATCCACAATGTCTCTTAAGACATTTTTATCTACGGATTCCTCAATTTAACAATAATGGGAAGAGTTGATTAAGTTTTGGTAACAATTGGACAACCGGAAGTTGTAGTTACAAGAATAAAATCATTTAAATATTATTAATCGAAAATTTATGTAAATCTTATATTAAAGAACGTTAAATTCTTTATTCGATAAATATAAATTCATTATTATATCTTCTATAGATTTAGAGATAAAGAAATGCATATAAAATAATTTGATGTAACAATTCTCAGATCAAACTACTTCAAGGCAAGAAATTCAAATGTTTGTAATTGACACATAAATGTCACTGTCAAAAATATTTTTATGCCACTGTCAAAAATATTTGTACATCATTATGAAGATTATGAAAATTAAAAAAAAGTCAACAATGCAAAAGAATATACGTAAAAAAGAATATAAAAGGAATTTGCGAAAAAATGACGAATATGAAGAAAAAGATAAGGTAAGTAGCAAAATTTCAGGATATTAAATATAAAGAAAATATATGTATTGTACATAATTTATATTTAAATATCCCATAGATTTTGCAAATATTTGTGAGAATTATTTTGTAGTGAGACATGAATATATGAATTTTAAATATTTTTTGTTTTATGCAGACAAGCAGGTAAAATATTTGGCGAGAGGTAATATGCTGGCCACATCAGATTTTTAATGTACTATAATTTGATATTTGTAATGCATTTATTACAATAACATTGAGTGCCGGTGAAGTTATGTCATGTCTACCCAGACTGTGCCGATGTCTTCGTAAATCAGATTAGCACACCCAGCTATGGATATTTCCGGCATGATGAAACTGTCAACAATTTAAAATGAAGGCAGCTGCTTGAGAAGTCCGATCACGTTCTGTCAAAAATAGAGTTGCTATAGTACAATAATTCTACAGTGATATGGTTTTTTCCGAAGTGGAGTGGTTATACGAAAATATTGAAATAGATTTTTTTATTTATTATTTAATATTATGGGAATGATACAGTTCTTACAACATTTTTTTTATATTTTGGGTTCATAATGAAGTAATTACGAAACCCAATTGCGTATCGTAATGGTCTTTGTTTCGATACGCATTTTTCTGTTTTAGTAGGTTGGTACTAGATGACATTTACTTACCCCTTTTTACCTCCCGCTACCATTGGTAAGGGAGGTATAGGGATCGTGCTACAAATTGCATATCGAGATTTTGGTAAATGACCACGTTTTAAGGTCCCTAGAATCCAATTTTCACAATGATGGCTGTGTGTGTGTGTGCGTGTGTGTGCGTGCGTGTGCGTGTGTGTGCGTGTGTATGTGCGTGTGCGTGTGCGTGTGTGTGTGTGCGTGTGTGTGTGTTTGTGCGTGCGTGTGTTTGTGCGTGCGTGTGTGTGTGCGTGCGTACGTGCGTGCGTGCGTGCGTGTGTGTGTGTGTATGGATCCTCCACTCTAACTCATATACCTACTATCATTCAGAAAATTTTGAAATCTTGTATTTCTACCTTATTCTAATATGGGAAGAGACTATTAGATTTTAGTGTATATCAGATAACCGCAAATGTTATTTTTTCAAGATTTGTGTTATTATAAAAATTAAAGATTATTAAATTTTCTACTGATTTGCATAAATACTTTTTTATATATTTTATGGATAAATTTATAAAATTATCTATAATTTTAATCCAGGAGCCTACGCTTTATACAAGCAAAACTCCTTGGTTACACAGTTCATATTTTAAATATATGTAACAGACAAATAAATGTCACTGTCAAAGAACTAATCATTTCAAATTAATAATAATAACGTTTTAAAAAGAAAATGTAAATAGAACCATAGTTACATGGAATGGATCTTAATACAGTTTCCGCAATAACTAAATATAATAATATAAGTATTTATATTTAAATTAATATAAATTAAATAGCGTGAGGTTTGGTGTTGGCCACATCAGATTTTTTTACCTAATTTGGTTTAGTTAATTGACACTTATTCATTTTCGTAATATGTCAAAAATTATTTCGTTTTCCATTAAATTTCGATATGTTAAATTTTAAGCCAAAACACGACAGGGGGTAAAATTTGATTTGTTTTCGAAAATCCTTATAGTTTCCGAGATATTGGACAGTATTCTTCAAAAATTTATTTGGTTTTCAACAACCAAAATGTTAGTGCTGCTTTATATAACACTTAACTTGAAGATTCCAAAAAATCTCAGTAGCAGGTGGATTAGTCTTCTAGAATTTTTAAATATTTTTTTCGCACTTCGTCAATTAAACAACTCGCCAGGCTTCGTTATCTAAATTTTGACGCGTGCGAAAAAACGTCTTATAATATACTATTGTAAGGTTAAGATTTTTTTGACTTAAACTGCACATATGACAAGTTCTCAGTACATGTTGTAGAAGTTAATGTAATACTAGTTAAAATATATTCTCAAAATATCTTATCTGGAAATAGGAATTTATTTATTATTTCCGCTGTAATTTTTACCTCCCGCTACTCTTGGTAAGGGAGGTATAGGGATCGTGCTAAAAATCGCACATCGAGATTTTGGTAAATGACCACGTTTTAAGGTCCCCAGAATCCAATTTTAACATTTTCACAATTATGCCTGTGTGTATGTGTGTATGTGTGTATGTGTGTATGTGTGTATGTGTGTATGTGTGTATGTGTGTATGTGTGTATGTGTGTATGTGTGTATGTGTGTATGTGTGTATGTGTGTATGTGTGTATGTGTGTATGTGTGTATGTGTGTATGTGTGTATGTATGTATGTGTGTATGTGTGTACCTATGTGTGTATGTGTGTATGTGTGTATGTGTGTATGTGTGTATTTGTGTATGTGTGTATGTGTGTATGTGTGTATGTGTGTATGTGTGTATGTGTGTATGTGTGTATGTGTGTATGTGTGTATATGTGTATGTGTGTATGTGTGTATGTGTGTATGTGTGTATGTGTGTATGTGTGTATGTGTGTATGTGTGTATGTGTGTATGTGTGTATGTGTGTATGTGTGTATGTGTGTATGTGTGTATGTGTGTATGTGTGTATGTGTGTATGTGTGTATGTGTGTATGTGTGTATGTGTGTATGTGTGTATATGTGTATGTGTGTATGTGTGTATGTGTGTATGTGTGTATGTGTGTATGTGTGTATGTGTGTATGTGTGTATGTGTGTATGCGTGTATGTGTGTATGTGTGTATGTGTGTATGTGTGTATGTGTGTATGTGTGTATGTGTGTATGTGTGTATGTGTGTATGTGTGTATGTGTATGTGTGTATGTGTGTATGTGTGTATGTGTGTATGTGTGTATGTGTGTATGTGTGTATGTGTGTATGTGTGTATGTGTGTATGTGTGTATGTGTGTATGTGTGTATGTGTGTATGTGTGTATGTGTGTATGTGTGTATGTGTGTATGTGTGTATGTGTGTATGTGTGTATGTGTGTATGTGTGTATGTGTGTATGTGTGTATGTGTGTATGTGTGTGTGGATCCTCCACTCTAACTCAAATACTATCATTCAGAAAAATTTGAAACCTTGTATTCCGAACTTTTTCTATAATTGAAAGAGCCCATTAGATTTTGGTGAAAATAGGATGACCAGAAATGGCACTTTACTAGAACCTCAAAATAATTTTTCTTCGAAAAGTACCTTTAAATGTTATTTTTTCGAGATTAATGTTATTATAAAAATTAAAGATTATTAATTTTTCTATAGATTTGCATTAATACTTTTTCTATATATTTTATGGATAAATTTATAAAAAAATTAATAATTTAAATCTTAGAACCTACGCTTTAAACAAACTAAACGCAGTTATTCAAATATATGTAACTGACAGATAAATGTCACTATCAAAGAACTAATTATTTAAAATAATATTAGTAAAGTTTTAAAAAGAAAAAAAGTAAATAGAACAATAAAAAAATTCAATACAGTTTCCAGTATAGGTATGTATTTAGATTAATAAAAATTAACGATTTACAAAAATGTTTAAGCTAATCCTCATTTTTGGATTAGTGAATTATATCCCGGTATTTAAAATTTAATCTTCATTTTATTATAGCTCCGGTAGCCCACAGAGGCATGGATGTGTGTGAATGTGAACCCACTCTGTAATTGGAATTAAATCCTGTTGAGGGGTTTAAAAAAGGTAGATACTGGGATTAGATTAGACTATATTTTAAGAAATAAACTGTCAAAATTAGAGTAAAATTCGCTTATCCAAAAATAAGGATTAACTTTTTTTGTGACTCGGACTGTAAATGGCGGGGTATTGTGTTGGCCACATCAGATTTTTTTACCTCCCGTCATACCGTATATGTAAGGGGGGTAAAGTAATCGTGCCAAAAATTCGATGGTTTCTTTTCAGCAAATAAGCAAGAATTAGGGTCCCCACAACACGTTTTTACTATTTTTACGATGATAGAGCATAAAACTAAAATCCCACGTTAGACCCATGTGTGCGCAACTGACCATCAACACCCTCGCTATATCATTATTAAAAATATGTCATTCATGATGAAACATCATTTGTAAACTATGTATTTTATTCTCCTTGGTTGGCCTATTAGCGGTAGCCTTGTAAATTATCTAAAAGGCAAGGATGAAGGTTTGTAAGTGCCGAAAATAGTAAACCGCTCGCATAATGTGATAGTTGTATCTCGAACGTCGAGATGTTAGGTACAGTGATTTTGATCTTGATTTCGTTTGTTGTGGTGATACTAGGGCTGTTCTTTCAGCAAAAATGGAAATACAGATCTATATCTCACTTAAAGAGTCCACCTATGTATCCTTTATTAGGACATGCACTAGAATTTGGCAGGAACCCTGTGGGTAAGTAGTTAGGAGGATTATTTTAATCTTGTTCATACAGGTGGTGTCCGCGACAAATTATACTTATATAATTTCCTGCTTCCCTAATTATTTTAGATAAAAATGCTTCAAATAAAAATTGTTGAGCTTAAAATTCTGAATATGAATCAGCAAGCAAAATTAATTTTACATGCTTTGTAACGGCAGAAATTAGGTATGAAAATGTCGAAAGTCGCCTTAAAAATAGCGTTAGCCATGGAAGTGAAAAACAAATTAACGTTTTATCGGTTTTACCTGTAAAGTTAGGTTAAAATATTTTTATTAGGGTTTATTTGTAATATCTATTTTCATAAACAATTATCTAAACAATTTATTTTAAATAATACATTTTTCACTTCACAGAAATTACAAATAAATAATAAAAATATATGAACCTAGCTTGACAGATAAATCGCTAACATTTGTTTGCTAGCGCTATTTTTGGGATGATTCAGATGCAGTATGGGGTCCGGTACAAAAAAAAGTTTAATATATTTTGTCATATTATGAAAATATGACTAATTTTAAATGATTTTGTACCAAAATATTTTTAAAATATAAAACTTTTCATTCATAATTTTAATAAAAACTATTAACGCTATAACGATATAACGTCACAACTGTAATATTGTTACATTCTATACCAAGCGAAATGAATATAATTTTATATTATAGGCGATGGAAAATTAGGGTAGCTTTATAACCAGGGTATGGCCATGGCGTGGCTCACGTTTCATCCGCCATTACCGGCCCGTCTGTTATATGTGTTGTTCTTGCGCAAATTATTATGTATTTTCCTGGATATTTGTTTTATTTTCATGAAAAACGCATTTACATATCATTTTAATATGTATTTAAAGTGTAAGTAATATTTTTATTTTATTTACTTGTGTAATTTGTTAAGATCTCATCATGATTACTGACATATTGAAAACAACTCAAAATTACCAATATTAGGCACAATCATTTAAATTTTTAAAAGGTAAGTTTAGAATCTATAATTATTATGTAAATAAGAACTAGTGATATTAAATTAGATGTGATAATAACAACACATATCATATATTCTATATAACCTCTAAATGTATGTCATAATAATAATTGTGTATCTCTTAAATAAATTAATTTTTATTACCTTTATAAATTCACAGTGTGATTATTTAATATTATTTTATAATATAATATTACATTTATTACAAATAAATAGGAAAACAATTACCGACAATGGCGGCGATCTTGGCCCATGGCCATACCCTGGTTATAAAGGTACCCTATGGAAAATAAGATCGTAGCGCCAAAATGGCTATTAAAAGAACTAATGTTAACGGTATAATTTGACATTTACTAATTTCATTTATGCATTACATGTGAAATATTAAGAGATATTATATACTTAAACGCAAATATTAGGAACATAATAGATAACACTTTTGTTTATACAGTCAAACAAATGTCACATGTATAAATTATCCCGTCAACTATAGTTCCTCAAACTACCACCAGATGTCTTATTGCTTATTTCCCATCGCCTATTCAAAACTTGTGAAAATAAAATCCATATATTTACATGAAAATGTATGAAATATTTATCATTTTTATTACAATAAAACAGTTTATTTAAAATCTTTATAAATAAATAAATATATCATCACGGCATATTACCCATTTCTGGGTGTGCCAATCTGCTTTGTACGCAGATTTCGGTAATGATGATATTTTTACCGTGCGGGCGTTTACCAGGCGTCACCTCACGGGCATTCATCGCTTTATAACAACAGATTTTTCCTTTGACAAGGTACAACTATAGTTTTTTGAAAGCAAACGACATCAATTTTTGGCAGAATTAAAGACTTTGACAGATGTAATCAACTTTAGTCAGTATAGGGAAAGTAAAATTGAAGATTTGACGTCACACATATTTTAAGTATTTCCTCATATGTTTTGTTATTTTATTCATATTTATGCCTACCCATATCATATATTGTCATAACTATTTTAATTTTAGAATTTTGCAATTATTGAAGCATAGCCTACTTAGAATATTAATAAATCAACTTGCACAGAATATAGTGAATATGTGTGCAAGAAACATAGTCGCACAATAAAAAAATATATTTTAAGTGTGAAGCTCAACAACAAATGAAAGAAGACACATTTTATATAAAAGTATATACATAATAAATAACAATGTTTTTTTTTTCATTATGTGATACCCTCAAAAATCTATATTTGTGTAAATTTTATACTTATTATAACAATTTTTTCAACTTTAGAGACAATACATACAAAATCCCAAATGCGGTGTAAATACAGCGGCGCGCCCAATCCTGTAATTCCAAAAAGCGCGCCTTCTGGATGGTTAAAGTGATGTCGTGTACGATGCCACGTTGTAGTTATTGTAATATAAATTTCAAGTTGTGATTCTAGGGTTAAAAATGTAAAAATATATTGTTCTGTTTGAAATTAAAACTAGCACACTTCCGGATAAAGCATATTTTTTTGCTCGTGTCATACAGTAATTTTATACCACGAGAGAGATTTTTGCTGGTTTATATCTCGCATGATCATTCTGTACTCGTATGTTTAATACCACCATTTAAGTTATAACTTCAATAATCATTTTGTTACATATTATTTTCGTTTTATTCTTATTCATATACAAATTATATATATATATATATATATATATATATATATATACACACTTAGAAATTTGAGCCGTGTAAACTTAAAATATAACGTGGTAAAATTGTTTCGTGTAGAATTCGACACTGAAATTGGTATTATAAAAGTTAGTGTAAAAATATTAAGTTGGTAATTTTATATTTGTGTAAAATTTTCTACGACATATTAAATTAACACTGTAAAGTGTATTATATTTATTAAGACTAGTTTTAAACACACTTGTGCGTAAAAAAATCTTAATTTGGTGTTACTTGTATTTTTACACTAATTTTTGTACAATTTACTACAGCATATTTGTTAAAAATACACTGTCTAGTGTATTTCTAAAAACTACACTGTCCGAAGTAATTTCAAAACATAATGTGTAGAAAAAGCACTACTATGTGTATATCTAAAAAATCAGTGTAGAAAGTACAGTACTTTGTGCATATTTGAAATATCGGTGTAAAAAGTACGCTCTTATGTGTATATCTATTTAAAATATCGGTGTACAAAGTAGGTACACCAGTTGGTGTAGTTCTATACAATAGTAAGTGTAAATCTATACAACAGTTTATTCTTTTCGCATTTTTCGTCGTGATCGGAAGTACGAGTATAGATACTTCAGTTGTTGCTAGAGTTTTACAATATTAAATAATGGAAGTGGAAGAAAGTGGACAAGAAAGTAGATCAATTTGCTTAAAATTTAAAACTAAAATATGAAACTATAATTTCGATTTGTGACTGAACCTTAACAATAGTGTGCATTTATAATGTAATAATTATTTAATTAAGTACAAGTGTTTATATAAAATATGTTGTTTTATGTACAATAAATTTTTTAATGGAAGTATGTACGTATTTTTTATATATCATACCTACCTATTCACTCGATATCGTGTATAACATTTATAGATTTATACTAATATTGGTAAATATTTATTTAAAAAAATACACTTTTTAGTAATAAAATACAAATTATGTGTAGAAAAATAAAAAATGAGGACTATTGTACACTATAATCAGTGTATATAAACACGAAATTGATGAAAATATACACTACAAATAGGTATATTTATACACTAAAATTAGTTAAAAATGACACTATACTGTGTACTAATAACCGCAGTTATTTGGTTAAAATAACTCATTTAAGTGTTAAAAAACTACACGGGTAGTAGTATCTACGAAATATATAGTGTTAATTATTAACACATATCTCGGTGTTGTTTATTACCAAATGTCGATTTGGTAAATTCTACACTACAGCTGGTGGACCTATATAGACCACATTTAGTGTAAAATTTAACACGGAATTTCTTAGTGTGTATATATATATATATATATATATATATATATATATATATATATATATATATATATATATATATATATATCTAGACGAAGAGGAAAGGAACTAATAGTTATTAATATACATTAAAAATATGTTTTTGCATATCTAAAAAAAGATTAAATTATAGTTTCATAAAAAAGTTGTTTGTTTGATCACATGATTAATTGCACAAGGTTAGCATGACTGATAAAAAGATGCGTGTTTTGTTTTACAATAAAATAATCATTATTGTTGATGTAAATTGTCTTTTTCCTGTTCTCTTCAATTATGTATTTCGTGATGCGTATGGTGTACTTTAACAGCTTTGAATGGCAATGACGGTTGATAAACATCCTCTACGCGAAAATTAATCGTATGTGTAAACAAATTACTATAACCAGATTTGATACATGCATTTATTTGCATTCTAATTTCGTTCCGTTCCACTTACATACCTATGTATGTATGTATATAGGCTTTTGCCCGATTTGATGATTTAATTGTCATAAGAACAAAGCTACTGATTTGAATTTTTTCATTTTGATAGTCCGTTAATTAGATTCATTTTTTCTTTTTTTAGAATCTCAGTAAATAATCGTTGTGTGATCACGGTTTTAACTAAAACACTGTTTTAAGAAATGTCAAATTTCATTATTTAATAACAATAATAAATTATATCAAATTTATCAAAATATGATTTTAAAGCTGAACATAATTTGTATTCAAACAAATATTTTTAAAAAATCGTTCTTTGAACATAGTGCGAAATTAAATATTGACTATGTTTACACGTATAGCAAAAAAGTACTTTGACTTGACATTGACTTTCAAAAGGCGACTTTTACCGTTGTGTAAACTCTCTCGCCTATTACTTTTCTTCCTAAAGTCAAGTCGAAAATAAAATAGACTTGACTCATATAAGTGACTTTTAAAAAGTCGTGTGAACCAACGAACAAAACATACTTTATTTTACTAACAGTGACATCTAGTTTTCATCCTCAAATTCCTAGTAATTGGATATTTAATTACACAATTTTGTGTTTTATATATGAAAATAAATATTCTCGAATTTTAAAATATTTTATGCGATTATTTTTTAATCTATTTCGCATCTAATATTGTTGCTGCATAGTTATATTATTTAAAAATATCGCACTTAAATTTAGTAACTGTAGTTTAGTATCCATTTTTTCTATAAATAATTTATTCTTAATTATGATTATATGATAATAGTTAAATAGGTAACTTAAATCACACGTATTATAACCAAACTTTACTTTGCTGTCAAAGTCAAAGTTTAGTGAAGGACAAGTAACAAACGTAAAGTGAAGTAGATTTGACCTTATGTGTAAACGCACCATTAAATTGACTTTTCATAAGTCGCCTTTTAAAAGTCAAGTCAAAGTAAATTTTTCTCATACGTGTAAACGTAGTCATTTTAATTTGAATTTGACATATCTTAAAACAGCATTTTATTTAAAATCGTGCTCATATTACGAGTCTGTATGCATGACTACGAAAGGTTAGAGAGAAAAAAATAATTTATTCTTGAAATTTCAACGTTTTTCTTAATATTTCACCTTTTCAAAAAGTTGAAATTTCAACTTTTTTCTTGAATTTTCACCTCTTCAAGTTATATTTTCTGGTAGAAATCTTAAATAACGGGATTATTATACTGTTTTAAATTTCGTACATTGTCTGTGAATGAAACTGTATGGTGTGTGCAAGTTAGGTTAGGCTAGGTTGGGTTGATCTCCACATAGATGTATAATATTCTGCTATAAAAAACCTTGAAATTTCAACTTTTTCAAAAGGTGAAATTCCAAGAAAAAAGTTGAAATTTCAAAAAAAAAGTTGAAATTTCAACTAAAATTAAAAATAAAAGTAGAATTCCTAAAGAGAAATCTTAAATATATTTTGAAAATAACAGTAAAATTTAATACAAAATAGGTAAAAAAATATAATTTTTCAGGGAAAACAAATACGAAACACAATAATATTTATATCGCTGAAAAGAGAAAAAAAATGAGAAAAATTATGTGGTAAAAATCAGATATGGTTTCCATTTAAAAGAATTGTATTTTGTGCTATATCACAAAAATTTTCAAATAGAAATAATATTTTAGTACGCCACTATATATATATATATATATATATATATATATATATATATATATATATATATATATATATATATATATATATATATATATATACGCTTTTATACTGTATCATTTTTATTCGAAACATTTTTCTCGATAACTGACAGTTTAGGAGTTATTTGAAAAAGAAAGAAAATAACCAAAATCAGTTCTTCACTATTATTTAGTGAATTGAATTCTGCACCCAAGTCACTCATCATATTTTATTTTACACTTTTTGCACCGCGACATATTAGGATTAATATTTTTATAAAAATTGCTCATTTATAACGATAGCCATGGAATTTAAACAAAGGTACAAACAAATGCAAAATAATTTCTATCAGTTTGACAGGTCGCGCAAGTAATTACTATGAACTTTATTACTTGATTTATGGTAATTTTCTTTAATATAAAACAATACGTACAACATTCAAGAAAAAAAAAACAAAGCACAAAATGGTTTTAAGAAGGAAATTCCCAAGCTGAAGTATTTAGACTTATTAGTACTGTATCACGATCGGCCTATTATTTGCAATATCAATACTCATTTTTCTTTTTTTATTATTAATATGTTATTAATATGTGTTATACTACTTACTAACTTTTCTGACATTTCAAACGTCATATCGTGGTGATATCTTTGTTTAAATTTCACGGCTATCGCTATAAATGAGCAATGTTAATCCCAATTATACACGTTACAAAAAGTGTAAAATAAAATGTGATGAGTGATTTGGATGTAGAATCCAATTATCTAAAAGTTTTATTTGAAGCATATTGCTCTAAAATAAATAGGGAACGAAATATCGCCATATGAAAAAATTAGCATTGAATTTCCTATATTGCATAAATCAACCACATTTGCAAAAACAAATATATCATTAAAATGGCCCCCAAATATGGCAACTTTTGTCCCATTACTACGAAGTCGTAGCATTTACAGTTTCCGAAATACCAATGGTGGCTAAAAAAAAAAACTTATGTGGACACCACACGCAAGACTAATATGAAGTATAGACTCAATTATAAAATTGCACGTATTTGACGTAATTTGACATTGACATCTATTTTTTATTTTTCTGTTATTTTTTGTCCTAATACATAGCAAGCTTCATTACAAAAACCAAAAAGTCTCGCTTATACAATGGGCTAATTTAATAATACTTGATGTGCTAGACGCAGAATTTAATTCTCTAAAACTCTTATTTGAAGCATTTATTTCTAAAATCAAAATGAAACTTCAGGTAATATATCACTTCCGGTTAGCCTGTTCTAACCAAATTCTGCTATGTTATTCCAATTGATATAAAAGTCTTATATACTAAATTTGAAAAGTTTTGGATTATATTTTAATACAGTTTTTCATTAAAATCTATTATAGGCTTCAAATAAAGTACCTTTTCTGGAAATTATGTAATGACCAAAAAGGGAGGTGCACAACTAGATGTTATAGAAGTCCTAAATACAAGATTTCAACTTTCTACGGCTTACCGTTTTTGAGTTATGCGAGATACGTACGTACAGACGTCACGACGAAATTAGTCAAAATGGATTCAGGCATGGCCAAAATGGATATTTCCGTTGAAATCTGGAAACCGAAATTTTTCGCGAATACAATACTTCCTTTACTTTGTACAAGGAAGTAAAAACACTCTGTATTTGTATATATTTTGTATAATGTATCAAAAATCTGAGAATTTTGAGAGCTTTTCAGTTTTGTCAGAGTATTCCAGTTTTTTAGTTTATTTCTCTGAATTTTAGCGCGAGGAGGGGCGTAACCCCCCCTTGCGCATCCATCCTTGAAGTTTTATATGTATGTCTTCTGATGACGGCCTATAGCAGCCGAAATTGCAATAAAGGCATTGCTAAAATTTTGAAACTAAGCGAGTTTTACACCCTTTACATGAAATATAAACTTTTTCTTTTAGAAAATCTTAAAGACATCAGCCGATTTATGGGAAAATATGGTCCAATATGCAAAATGAGTGTAGGACCTGTATATTACTCCGTATTAATAGCAGATCCAGAAGTAACTGAATTTTTTTTGAGCTCGCCAAGATTTTTATTGAAATCTCGAGACTATGATTTGCTTAGACCATGGATTGGGAATGGTCTTCTTACATCATCTGGTAAGTAAAAGATCTTCTAAATAAAATACCTTCGTTTAAATTGACTATAATTTTGGGCTACTGTATTGAGTTCACTAAGTAACCGATACTGGTTAGAAACCATTCGACATCAGTTATATTGTAGCATGGATTTATTTTTCATTTCCCAGCTAGTTCGATAAACATCTCTGAGGTAAAGAAATTATAAAGTCTGTCATTATATACAAGGTGAATTTTTATTTAATATAATTAGCCGTGACAGAAAACAATCAAGGCCTGGTATTATCATCTCTGAAAGAGGAATGGAACCCCTGCGCACTAGATATGAAGCGAAAATTCATATAAATTGTTCCTGTACTAGAACTATTCATATTTTAAAAAATTCAACATTAGACGAACATACTTCTAATATGAACCTACATTTTAAAAAAGTATTATTGAAATCTATTAGTATTTGACCTTGATTTTGTAGGAAAAACGAGAAATGCCGTTTTCCTCATAAAATCAAAGTCAAATACTAATAGATTTCAATAAAACTTTCTTAAAAATGCAGGTTCATATCAGAAGTATGTTTGTCTAATGTTGAATTTTTTTAAAATGTTAATGGTTCTAGTATAGGAACAATTTATTTGAATTTTCGTTTCATATTTAACATGCAGGAGTTTCATTCCTCTTAAACTGAAAAATATTGCATCAATATTATACATAATACAAGGTCTGTTAGAAAAGTAACTGTCCTTTGGCCGGAGGAAAAAATTGGCATACCTGGAGCGTTGGAAACCTAATCACCTTCAAAGTAGTCTCCTTGGGACTGCACACACTTCTACCAGCGGTGCCGCCATTGTTGGAAGCATTCCGAGAAAGCCACTTTCGGAATGGAGTTTAGCTCGGCTGTCATTGCAGCCATAATGTCCTCTCTTGTCTGAAATCGTGTTCCTTTCAATGGCATCTTGTGTTTGAAGAACATCCAAAAGTCGCAGGGGGCCATATCAGGAGAGTAAGGATCCTGTTTAACCACAGAGTCTTGTTCTTCGCCAAAAAATCTAAATCAAGTGCGAGGAAGGTGCTGGAGCATTGTCGTGATGAAGCCAAATATATAATGGAATGTCCCGAAAAGTGCTGATTCCCACCTTCTCCGCAATTTCTCGGATATTCACATGACGGTCCCGCATTAACTTAGCGTTCACTTTGGCAATGACCTGGTCATTTCGGCATGTTGATCGCCGATCGGTTGTACCACTCCTTAATATGTGTGATGCCCATAGCTTCGTCACCGAAAGCCGTCTGAATCTTTGATGCAATAGCGCTGCTCCAGTCGTTCCGTTTTTGCTGTTTTCTTTGTTCTGGTTTGCACATTTTTGACCGTACTTAGTCGATTCCCGGAGGCACTGAAATTGCTTACACTACAATTTCACTATAAAATACGACAGCACATTGTCCTCATATCCTTTCGTGGACAATTTTTGATCCATACTCATCTTTTTGAAAAACTTTACTAGTAAATAACTCTGCTTCCCTTAATACATTTCTTCTAAACTGACCTCTTCAGGAACTGGCAAACTCTCAATGTTAACTGCTACATTCATGGGGATGTATATTACATAAATATCTCCACTCGTATTTATTTTAAAATAACAGACAGTGATTTCTAAACAATTATTGTTTTTAATTAATTTTAATTCCGTCACTGCCTTTATTGTTTAGCGCCAATGGGGGAGTTTAGTCATATTGCAATATAATTATTTTTCTACATTACTGCAATACTATACATGCAATATTACTATAAATGCAATAAAAGTAATAAAGTATAGCGAATTTTTTTTGTACAAACAATATTAAATTTATCGTTGTTAATCCGCCCGCAATACGATGACGTATGCAGCATATTTAGTTCGCCGTGGTTGTCCGCTACGAGCGTTAGTTTAGAATGAAAACATAAACGTATGTCTTCTATATTTGATATTGAAACGTCAATTTCAATGTCAAATCCGAAAAAGAAAATTATTTGATTTTAAATATGTATATGTAAAACCTAGAAAATACGATAAACAGAAATTAAATTGTCAAGTGTCAAATGTAAACATAAACAGGTGGCCGTATTTTACTTCTTTCTATGAAGCACGTTTTGGGCACGTATGTCGAGACGTAATTCGCACATAGTTGATGTTATGTACGCCGTAATGGCGGGAAGAAAATTTTGCAAAAGTTTAACATTTTTTTTCTCCGGTATTTTTAAAAATTACAAAATATGAAAGCAAAGACGCTTTAGATTTAAAAATATTTTAACATATAAAAAAATCAAAAATTCGAAAACTCCCCCATTGTAAGTAGCCGAAATTATATTAGATAAACTTGCCTCATGTCTCCAATTTCAGCCAATTAGAGAGGTCAAAACTATGCCCTATGCATTACACTGAATGGCTTCAATGGAACAAAATATAGTTTTTTGTTATTGTATATCACTTTTTAGGAATATTTTGGCAAAAGCGAAGAAAAGCAATAACACCAACTTTCCATTTCAAAATATTGGATGCTTTTGTTCCTATATTTAACAGAGCTGGTAATATTTTAATAAAACAACTCAGTAAAGAAGAAGGCCATGATTTCGATGTATATCCTTATATTACGTCGTACACGCTGGATAATATATGTGGTAAGTAAATTAACAATATTAACAGATAAAAACATTGTCTTTTGTTCAAGTACACACAGATTATGACAATGCTTATTTTTGTTCGATTTGAACATGAAAACGTTTTCTTATATAATGTTATTATATTCTGTTTTTAAAGAATGCACATCAATTCTCAATACCCTTTAATAACAGTGTACTATGTACTAAAATAACTTAAAAATTCATTCAGAATAGACCTTTTCAATTTAAAGAGATAGAAGATATGCGCAATAAGGATCTGCGCATAGTAAGAACAATTGGCGGGAGCCATGGTTACTTAATTCCTGGCTGATATCCATGGCGATTCTATTTTCAAATTTAGATGTAAAATGTGTGAAAAATCTGCGACAACTTTAAAAGCTTCTCGAAAGAAATTACTAAACCTTTATTAAAGCTAAAATGTCTAACGATGAAAATAATCAACGAGAATACAGGTATATTAGTGACTGCAATATTTTTGACATTTAGTTTGACAACCCAACTGGCAGTTGTTGGCGCCATTTTACTTACTGTTTGCAGCGACAGAGATAGCTGTTAAATTGAAAAAGTTTACTGAATTTATTTAACCTCAGAATCTCTCATTATCAACTGAAGCATACAGGGTATTTCAAAGAAAGTGTAAAAGATTAAGAAACAAAATGAGTAAAAAAGCTTAATAAACATAGGTCTGATCTTCAATTGTTTCCGAGAAAAACGTAAAATCGAAGAAAAACTGACAAAGATATAGTGATCGAACAAAATTTTGTATGTGTCAGTAAATAGACTACAAAAAAAAAACAATAAAATTTTATATGAAACATTTTTCTCAAATATTGGTCAAGGTCGCCGCAACATTTAACTTAGTACAATAATTTGATTAAAAAAAAAACAAAAGCACATCTAAGATTACCTCTGAAAGATAAATAAAAAGTCTCGTTTAATCAAAGTCGTAACTCTTATTGTTTTCGATTTAGCAGTGGTAAACCCCGTAAAAACTAATTTTTCACTGCCTTGTATCTCGGAAACTATTAAAGATCGGACCCATATTAATTAGCTTTTTTACTTATTCTGGTCAGTACTATTGGCCCTTAATTTTTTTTTACATTTATGTCATTACTTATTTATGTCACATTCAACTGTCTGATCCAGTATCACCAATTGTCTGTATGCTACAACTCTCCAACACCAAGGCCGAGTATCCACTTCCACTCGCCGTTACTGTCTCCGTATACTCTAGCTGCCCAATACTCCTCAACACTACCGAGTATTCACTTCCACGGCTAGCCCAGTATACCAGTAACTTCCCGAATACTCGTACTCTACTCGACACTATACTGCGTACACTCACCACGATACCGTTATGCTACTGAACTCACTAACTGCCTTACTTCCTACCTATGTAACTAACTAACTAACAGAACTCCTACAGCCTCTGTATACACAACTGAGCTCTACAGCCTCTGTATACACAAATGAGCTCCATAACCTCTATATACACAACTGAGCTCTACAGAGTCTGTATACTCAACTGCCCGAGTTCACCTTCCCTCACGGGTCTTCACTCGTCCGTCTTCACTGAACGGAACTGAACTATGTAACTGTCTGAATTCACTAACGTAACTGAACTGCGCTGTCACAGCCTCTGTATACTCAACCCCCGATCAAATATCTAATGTTATGTGATCAGGGACTCAACTGAACCATCGGACTTCACTAACGGAATTGTCTGTCTGTCTTCACTAACGCAACTCAACTCAACTCAATTCAGCTGACTATGTAACTAAAGGTGCATATACACTATACTATCACGTTACGTAAACTCACATGATTTCAAGTTTCAATTGTTGAGACCCGTATTTTCTATTTATTTATACTGCGAGAAGACATACTGCTGTTCTTTGTTGCAATGTGAAATCACATAAAAATAGGTGCAAGCAAAATGAATAAATAGGAAAAATGAGTCTCAACAAATGACATATGACAAGTGAAATCATGTGAGTTTATGTGACGTGATTATAGTGTGCATGCACTTTAACTCTCGGGCATAGCTGCGTCCCTTTCATATAGCTGCCATTACCTTCTCGAACATTCCACCCGATAATAACTTCGAATACAAATGCTTGAGGCGACCGAAAGTAATTAAACAAGTAGAGACTCGTTTGTTTACTTCGCCTGATTACTCGCGCGATTACTTCATCGCCTAACTTAGACGCCTACACAGCTCGGCGTTACAATACTTTTTTTAAATACATGATTTATTTTAGAAACTGCTATGGGAACAAATGTCAATGCCCAAGAAAACAATGATCACGAATATGTTAGAGCTGTAAAACACCTCAGTATAGTTGTCATAAACCGAACATTTTCTGCATGGAAACAATTTGATTGTCTATTCAGATTTACCAACGAATACAATGATTATATGAAAAGCTTAGATATTGTCCATGGTTTTACAAGAGATGTTATTCTGAAACGAAAAGATGAATTGATTAAGAATGCAAATAATGTTAATAGCAATGAAAATGATGAAGATGTTGGAATGAAGAAGAAGCAAGTCTTCTTGGATCTATTGTTAAAATCAACCATTGACGGAAAGCCTTTATCAGATCAAGACATTTCAGAAGAAGTTGACACTTTTATGTTTGAGGTCTAAACAATAATATTTTGTCTTAATTGTTTTATATTTCATATTTTCTTATAGGGTCACGATACAACAGCATCAGCGATAGCTTTTGGCCTATACGAATTGAGCAAAGCACCTCATATTCAAGTAAATATTATTATCTATTTTTCACTCATACCGGTTCATATTCATAAACACTAACAAATTTTCAACGGTTCGTTATAATTATTATCCAGTAAAAACAGTCGCTACTGAAAGACAAAGCCAAATATGATTTGTCAAGTGTGATTCCATTTGCCAAAAACTATAACGAGCCGTTTTGAAACGAGTGTTTATGAATATGGACATTAAAATATTAAAATACACTTTACCAGTTTTTCGTTTTACTCGTATGTAGTACTGGTTGCATAAGTCTGTTACAAATATTGAATTCGCTTATTATTACAACAATTAATATAGCTTAATCTTTAATATTCAAGTTTAATATAGAGCTAGTGGTCCATTTTCTTGTATACGACAAAGTTTACTTTTGACTTGCCCCATGAGTCTTTGGCGGGTTTTTAAATTTATTTTGCATACTTTTCGAAAAATCCTGCACTTTAATTGTTTTTATTTTTGGGTTTCTACAGATTGTTGTAATTCCAAAAAAGTTTCAATATAAAATTCAAAGGCAATGCAATTTTTATTAGACTATTTCCCTCATAAATTTGCAAGCCAATCCAAATTCAGAATTCTACCTAGTTACCAAGTTTCATTTCGACAAAACAACGTCCTTTAAGCGCCCTTTAAGCCAATAAGGTGTCGTATTCTTACAAGTGAGTGAGTTTTGATAAGCGAATTTTTTTTGACGTTTTAGAAACATATTGTTTACATACCTGTCAAAGTGTGTACATTTTCAGTATTATCAGTTTTTATTAAAAACGAGTCGATTCGGATATGTATCTATTTAAAACGTTGAAAAAGCAAACTTAAATATAACACCTCAAAACACAATAAAAATTAGAAGATTTTTGTCAAGAAAAAATATATATAAATGATTACCTGATTTTTATTTTGGAAATAGTCATCTGAATACCATTCGTGGTTAAATTTTATCCTGGAAAAATTTTCCGATTGCTTTACTCGAGCTTGTTGCCAATTTATCTCGTGACATTGATCAAAAATCACTAGCTTGACAACTCGTGATTTTTTTGTCAATGCCACTCAATAACTTGCTAGGCAACCAGCTCTCGTAACAATCTGAAAAAATTTCCGGTAAAAATTTACCACTTATGATATTATATATGATAAAATAATGGTGTGTGGCGCAATTTCGGAAACAAGCGTCTCCTGACAGTTCGGTAGACGTGTTAGAGGTTTATAAACAAAACTTCAAACCGAAATTACTTGATTTTATCAATTTACATCATGTAATTGTAAACGAATAGATTAAGTTTTGATCTGACCCAGCTTCAAGCCACTACGCCCAAATAACAATGCATTGCTTGGAGGTATAAAAGAACATTTGATCTATTGAAACTTTTTTGGAGTTACAAGAAAGATGTACAGTAAAATTTTTGAAGGTCATCTGTATCATGAACGAATTAACAAATTGGCATATATTAATCTCTCTCACAAGAAGCGTGTGCGATTAGGATGGATATATCACGCTTGTCTTTCAAAAATTCATATTGTTTCGACACTCCATTTTAATACGATGCTCGTTGTTGACAATTTATTAATTCAGATATATATTACCTTGATTCATAGCCGTACGAATAATGTTATTTTCTGTCCGTGTTACTGATCCTGACGTACCTATCAGTATTTTATTTTTCACATATTTGGTTTTACATTTGCTAATAAACTTACTAATTTTCCATTTATATATATATATATATATATATATATATATATATATATATATATATATATATATATATATATATATACAGGGTGAGTCTGGGAAGGCGCCCCCCCCATTTAACTTTTTTATTATAATAGAAAAAAATCTGATGTGGCCAGCACATTACCTTCCGTCAGTTCTATGTATTTTGTATAAATGTCATACAGAAAGTTCCTTGCAAAAGATTATATTTCTTGTACATTACCTTAAGGCAGTTGTATGTATTTTATACAAATTCCATACAGAAAGCAAAAGATCCTATATTTCCAGTAAAATTATAACACATACATACTGTCAACTGCACTTGACACTGACACCTTTCAATCAGAATTTTCTTAATACATCAGCTGTTTCCAGAGTTATAGCATAGCTAGCTAATATATGATATTTAATTTCTTTATAATTTTTTGACTCTATATCCATTTAATATGAAATATAAAATGCGCTCAAATCGCATAGAGAATAAATTATTCTTTAATATTTATAATAACATCAAATGTGAAAAAATGATATTTAACATCGTTTTTTCAAGAAAAACTGTTAAAATCTTCAAATGAGGGTACTTCCGGTTGACCAATTCTAACAAAAATCTAATCAGCTCTTCACATGGATGTAACGAAGAGGAATACGAAAGAATTATAATGTTTTGAATTGTAGTATGGAAGTTATCGTAGACGAAAATTTTGTTACACACACACACACACAGACACACATACACACACATGCACACACATACAGACATCATCGTAAAAATAGTAAAATCGTGTTCTAGGGACCCTAAAACGTGCTTATTCATCAAAAACTCACCACCGAATTTTTTGACCAAAGACAATACCTTCCTTACCTAAAGGTGACGGAAGGTAAAAATGGCCCATATAAAAGTTTTATTATTTTACATATACTATTTGATGGCAGATGTACATATTTTTTATAAAGTCAGGTTTACAAGATACGACTATCAACTTTTATTTTTCAAATGGCAACCTATAATTATTTTAATAAAATAGAAACCGCCATTTTTTTCTCTTTTCAACGATGTAGGTATTATTTTTTATTAATGTATTTGAAAAATTTCGAGAAAAATGAGATAACTTAGAAATATTAGAAATAATTTTTAAACACATATTCAGCAGTTATACGACGTTAAAGTGAAGGGTTGTCAGCCATCGAGAGGAGAGCAGTCAATAGCTTAGTTGGTAGAGCACTATCCCGGCAAGGTATGTGTCTCGGGTTCAAATCCCGATGGCTAACAAATTTTCACAATTTATTTCAAATATACAAACTGTTAACTCATTGTTAATATTAGAATTTGGTCTGGTAGGGCCTTGAATAAATTATGACTCGTTTACTAGATGTTTAAACGCAGTGGTAGCTTGGCAATCCTACACCTGATCATATGACGAATAATAATATTCTCAGCAGTTATACGACGTTAAAGTGAAGGATTGTCAGCCATTGAGAGGAGAGCAGCCAATAGCTTAGTTGGTAGAGCACTATCCCGCCAAGGTAGGTGTCTCGGGTTCGAATCCCGATGGCTGACAATTTTTCACAAATTATTTTAAACTTCGTCGCACAGAAGAAAATGTACCACTAGCTTTATATTAAACAATGTTCAAGCTTAAGCTATGTTAATTGTTGTAGTAATAAACAGATTCAATATACTTTCCTTAAACCACAGTATCCTCGATTCAAAAAATTCCGAAAACTGATGTGACATAAATATGTTAGGCGATTATTGTTTTAGGAAAAATTAATGGAGGAATTAAGTGACATATTTAGCGATGATCCTGAAAGAGAAGCCACTATCCAAGATCTGAATAATATGAAATATCTGGAAGCAGTTATTAAAGAGACTTTGAGATTATATCCATCTGTGCCTATATTTAGTAGGCGTTTGCAAGAAGATGCTACTTTCAGTACGTTAAATTACAAATTAAATATTTTCATAAATAAATGCCTGTTGAATATAAGCAATTTTCGTTCACTGTTTATCATTTTTAGAGGGTACTACATATCCCAAAGGTTTGATCGTTTCTTTCTTTATATATGAAATGCATCGAAGAGAAGATTTATTCAAAAACCCATTAAAATATTATCCTGAGAGATTTTTAGAAGATAAAGACGAAGGAAAGCATCCTTTTAGTTTTGTTCCTTTTAGTGCAGGGCCAAGAAATTGCATAGGTAAACTAATAAAAACTCAAATATTTCTTTGAAAAAATATTTTTCCTACAACCGTGCGTCAAAAGTACTTTTCACGCACCCATTACAGTGTGTAAAGTGTCACTTTTCAAGCACTAGTAAATAGGCGTTGCTAGGCAACATTAAATTTTGTTTAATTTACCTGTCAAGTATATAATTAGGTAAGAAAGTAATAAAATTTATTGAGAAATATGAATATACATATAAATGAAACAAATCTAATATTTTTTAAGATATTGAGTATTAATCTAATTTTTAAGAACATTAACATTTTGTTGACATGTATTCTAACCTAACCTAATTTTTAATATTAATATTAAATGTACAATTTGCACATTATAAAAGTCTAATCATCGTCTGTCTGAGATTCTTCCAAGTGTTTAAGTTACATTTTGTACAGTGTTATGAGAAAGAGCACTAACAGTATTTGAAGCTGCTGAATGCCTATACACTCAGTATTATGAGAAACTTCAATACCATTTCGGTTGTAGGAAAAATGTTGTATGCAACACGTGTGTAAAATAGTATTTTTTGTCTCGTGCTACAATTTCCGCATTAGGCTGCGGCTCATGTGTAAAACATCGCACTCGACCAAAAAAGTACTACTTTACACACTTGTTACATAAATAACTATTATATTATTTATATTAAAAGGCTAATTTTAATGAGAATAAATTTCCTTCTAGGTCAAAAATTTGCAATGTACGAAATGAAATCGGCATTATCAAAAATAGTACGCAATTTTGAAATATTACGAGCAGATCCAAAACGTGAGATTGTGTTATCAATGGAGACAATTTTGAAATCAGCTACTGGAATACCAATTAAGCTTAAGAAAAGAGCATAAATATTAAAAAAAGACCATAATTAATTTCAAGAATATGTGTGGCACCACTGCCACTGTAGTAATAATACTTGTGTAGATATATCATAGATATTGTGAAAGCAACTACACATATACAAATTATTATTAACAATAAATATTATTTTATAGTGTGATTAGCTATTTACAGTCTGACCTGATGAGCCGTGAGCTGTGGGGATAAATAGTGGGCGAAGAAAGAAGGCATTAGGCGGGAAAGTGTCTAAGTGACAGTTAGTTACGCGCGAGAGTATATTGCGAGACACAAGTTTACATACTTTGGCTTGAAATTGCGCGTCCACCCAACTTAGATTTGAACTCCGTACTTCTGCATCAGAATGTACTTTTTCGATGTTGAAGCTAAATACTCAGCTCTGCGCCTGATGGAATCGTTCGTCCGACTAACCAATCAGAAGCTTTGAAATCATACGGGTCTCAGAAAAATCGGACCGTGTTCTACTTTGTCCGGCGTACGGATGTTTCTCACTCTGTCATATATTGTGTATTTTTTCTCTTTTGTCGTTATCATTTTAAGTACATGTTGTTGTTTATATAAGTCACAAAAATACGAATATGTGTACAGCAAAACAGAATGAATTCTATTTGTGATTCTTGCGACGAGTTATTTGACAAAGAATATAATTATGGAGTCCTTGTTGTAACGTTTTCTTAAAAATCGGTCGTATTTGAAATCTTTTTATTTGTATCTCATCTTTTTTGTATAATTACTTAACATATATAACGTTGCAAGTACTTTTCTTCCTCATATAATGCGGTTGTCTATTAGAAAATCATCCGTCGAACGTAGAGATGTGTACGGTGGAATATTGTGTAGCCGACCTCCGGAAAAACGTACCCATCTTACGCTACGGCTGCTAGGAAGGGAATGAAATCCCCATTACCATTTTAAGGCCAAGCTACTGCGCATCCAAGCTAATCGGTCACGAGTTCCTTGTCAAACTGTACTTGTTATTGTTTACAATTATTAACAATGTTACTGTTACTGTATATATGACAATTAATTTTTACATGGGAATGTATTCACTTACCTACCTTCACTAATGTTTGTAAGGACAAGGATAAATAATAAATAAACTTTTATTGGAAAAAGATACAACATTTAAATTAATTTTCCTCAAAGTAGTCTCCTCCTGCTAGTGTTTCACAAAAATCAAGATATACTCTTGATCTTGTCTTGAAATCAAGACAAGAAGTATTTTTTATTTTCCAAGACACGACAAGAAAGTATCATCAAGAATCAAGATAAATAATGCATTTATTTGTTCTAAGGTCGTTCGACCTATACAAATCTTAATTTACATATACTCGTATACACATACAATTTTTACAGTTTACAGAGTAGCTTATAGTGACCTCTGCTGCCACTCGGACTCTACTGGGTGTGTCGGTTTTTATTAAAAACTGACTCGTGTGGGATTCGATCGCGGTCCCACACGAGCAACCTTGTATGCCAGGCGAGCACTCTAGACCGCACGACCACAGAAGACCGTGAATCAAGATTTCTTGTCAAGAAATCTTGATTTCTTGACAATGAATATTCAACTCAAATAGGTACTATTATTCAGAAAATTTCGAAACCATGAATTTCTACCTTATTCTACAATGGAAAGAAGCCATTAGCCAAGGGCAGAATTAAGAAATTATATCCCTGTCTAAACCAATGCTATTTTCTTACACGATAAGAAGTATAGTATTATTCACGAAAGATGACTATTCAAGGTCTGATATTATATTACTTGCTTCACTGCATTTCGTACCCATAGGCGAAATATTTATAGATACATTTTAAATAGAAAAATAATTTTAATTTATTTGAAAATTTTATTTCTTTTTAAATAATACTTTTCTCAAATTTTTATCTTCTTCGGCCTATGTTTTGGCATAAAACAAAAAATTAGGCTTGACAAAAACCATATAATAATAATTTGATTTAAATGCCATCGTCACTGGATAAACATTAGTACAGAGAGCAGTGTAGTAGATAATTACGTGTCCGTAGCTCTACGACATACGTCATTACTATTTGTGGTGTGTTAGAAAGTAATACCACCGTTTACGTACACGTCACACCACATAAATTAAATAGACACACACCAAATAATCTTTCTCTTTCTAATGTAAAATATTGCTAAGCTACTGCTATATAAAGTGTTGTGTATTGTGCCTTCGAACAAATGACCTTAAATAGTCATCTTTCGTGAATAATAGTATGTGATAAAAATTAAATGACGAGAGGTGTTGTGCTGTGCTGACCACATCATATTTTTTATTAGATTTGAGAGGGAGAAATATTATTTTGGAATAAAACCGATTCCGAATCTGATTAATTTTATTTGAACACATTGTTTTAAATAAAAAGCACGGAATATGGAAATGACACAAAAAATAATTAACCAATAAGCAACAACTATACTCTATCCGTTTTAACTATAGAGCATTGGGAGAGAGAGGGCCTAATATTCTAGCTCTCTGATTGGTTCAAACGTGAACCGAGTTTACACAGTAAAATAATTGACGCGAAATTTAAATTTGCTTGAGAATTGTATCAATTATTTTGACGTCTGACATAAAATAAATAAAAGTCAACAAGGTCAATAGTACACGATTTATTACATATTATTAATTTCTGTTCAGTTCTCTTTGTTAAGTATGTTATTGTTCTATTCGTTTATATAATTTTCGTAGTGTTTTGGCGTTATATTTCATATTACACAGTTTTCGTTGTTTTTTTAGTTAGTAGTTCGTTAGTTTTGCTATTGTTCTCTTCGTTAATATTATGGATAAAAATAGATAGATATGTACGTACAAGACAAAATTACTGAAAAAATGTCAAAGATTTTTTTTAAATCCAGGAATGGCGCCAAAATTTTAATTCGTTATTTAATATATGTAAAAACGGCCGCGCTCGAAACGCCATCTAGTCTATAGTTAAAACGGATAGAGTATAGTAATCGATAAGAAAGGGGATTCTCCTAAAATGTCAAGAAATAAGAAATATCAAGAATTCTTGAAACAAGACAAGAATTACGTCGCCAAGAAATGAGCAAGACAAACAAATTTTGTTTTCTTGTCTTAAAAATTAAACCAAGACAAAAAATGATCATTAAGACAAGATTTCTTGTCTTCATGAAACACTACCTCCTGCATATATATGTACACACTTTTTCCATCTTTCGTACAACTGTACAAAAAACTCCTGGAAACCATGAAGTGTAATTATTAGATAATTATTATTAATTAAATAAAGGTTTATTAAACTATAACTAAATATTAAAAAGGTATTAAATAATGATGATTACTAATATTGAACAATTATTAAAAACTAATTAAGACTAAAACTATAATTAACTGGGTAACACCACACTATTTATTTACTTAACCAATTAACACTACTATTTATTTCCACGATATTACTAATTATTTCCAATCTTAGACTGCCGGTCTGTTGCAGACTCTTGTAGACTGTTTACGCGATATTTATATTACTATATTTATGTCACTATATACTTATATCATGTTCAACTGTCTGCCTACCGACCTACACAGCGTCTATATACTCAACTGACTCAACAGCGACTGTATATTCAACTGCTCAGACAGAAGTCACACCTCACTGTCTGTCTATTTATGTAACTAACTTTCTCCTTCCACAGCCCCAGTATCACCATCTATCCGCATGCCACAATTCTTCAACACCAATGCCGAGTATCCACTCCAACTCGCTGTTACTGTCCTTGTATACCTAATTTTACAATACTCGTCAACACTACCGAGTATTCACTTCCACAGCTATCCCAATATACTAGTAACTTCCAGACTCGCCATTACTGTTCTCGTACACTATAGCTTCCCAATACTCGTCAACACTACTGAGTATTCACATCCACAGCTATACCAGTATACCAGTAACTCTCGAGCATAGCGGCGTCCCTTTTATACAGCTGCCATTAACTTCCAGAGAGCTCCAGAATGTTCGACCGCTTGTTCAGCGTAGCAGCGGGACTCACACGTTACAAGACGTTTTGAGTTAATTTAATTTAATTGAGTTAATTTTTACCGGTTTCATGAGATTAAGCCTTCGTTTACATGTACAAAAGTAGGCTGGTAACTAAGT
This sequence comes from Harpalus rubripes, assembly GCA_963082715.1. Classification (NCBI taxonomy): domain Eukaryota; kingdom Metazoa; phylum Arthropoda; class Insecta; order Coleoptera; family Carabidae; genus Harpalus; species Harpalus rubripes. Next base: position 16,111,745 of record OY720448.1, read on the forward strand.
CATAGACTACGTTTATCTCGACGTTTGAAGCCGCTTGAATTTAGTAAATCCCTTTTCAATCTTCGAAATAAACGATCGAGATTAATATTTCAAGCTGCTTGAAAATGTTAAGTCAAGCCTATAAAATAACAGGCTTGAACTTATGAAGCGGCTTGACTTCTGTCGAAATAAACAGTGAAGCTTCATATCATTTGATGTTTACTTCATTTTATAAAAGTCGCGAAATAAAACTTAGCAAAGTTGTTCAAAGTGGAATATTTGAAGTGATAAAGAAACAAATATATTTTTGAAAGAAAAGACATGACAATTTTTAGATTTTGAAGTTATATATCCAGCATGAAATTAGATCATATACTTCTCCCTGTCTGTCTGCATAATCTACTTGAATCTAGATTGAAAATAACTCAATCCTATTTTCAATCCCCTGAGATAAACCAATAGAATTTTTCAAGTCATAATATACTTGAATCCGCTATTATTGTATCTGTACGGTAATATTATTACAATACAGACTTGTCAACAACAATTTTCAAAATGAGAATAAACTAAAATGAAATTATAATGCTGTCCATTAATATGTTCGTGTATCGTTCTTAACACGGTTTACTTTATTATAAAATAATAAACATGATGAGTAAAGCACATAACTTGAATATTTGTCATATGTCACTGTCACTGTAGCGTAACATACGTGACCTGTTACCCTCTTTTGGCATCATCGGGTGTAAAGTATTCTTTCAAAATTACAATATTGTCATATTTGTTTTATACATTCCTGTAACCCCTCGTAGTGAAGATCTCGAAGTCCTAACCACATTCTTAGAATATAAATGTATCTCGGAGAAATATATCTTAATTATGGGTGACATTAACATTCCAAATTATCATTTACAAACGTTGAACAATCATTTACGTGAACATATGATAAATTTTGCAACGTATGTTCAATTATCTCAATGTAATACTGTAGCGAATTGCAATAATCGGTTTTTGGATTTAATATTCACGAATATAAAATGTAATGTAGGCCATGATGAGGCACCACTTGTAAGAGAAGACATATTTCACCCTACTTTATTCATTGAGTTACTATTTTCAGATAATTCACTGCCTAATTTTCAATGTAATAATGATATTAAAACTTATAATTTCAGTAAAGCTAACTTCCACCTTTTATATGATACATTATTAAATTGTCATTGGTCCATAGTTACTGAATGTAATAACGTAAATGATGCATGCAATAAATTATATGATTTGTTGTATTCCGCTTTCGATCAGCATGTGCCACTTAAACGAAATAAAAAAAACTCGTAAATCTTTCCCAGTATGGTTCACAAAACAAATTATTGGTAACATAAAACTAAAATCTAAACTTTATAGGAAGTATGAAAAGTCTAATTCTACACAAGACCTATCAGAATACAAAAGAGTTCGATCTATGAACAAACATTTAATTAATCTCTCATATAAAGAATATATAGGCAACATTGAGAAAAATGTCAATACAGATCCCAAAAAATTTTGGTCATATGTCCAAAATAAAAAGGGCGGATCTCGGATACCAGGTTTAATGAAATATGATAGCAGTGTTGCTGATGATCCGCAGTCTATTATCGAATTGTTTCGTGAACATTTTTCAAGCGTTTTTACTACCTCGTCTACCGATAACTCAACACCAGTTGGCATACAAAATAATAGCTTAAAAAATTCTCATAATATTCATGTTAATATTATTTCTGAAAATGACCTGATTTCCGCGACTCGGAAACTTAAAAATACTACCACTGCTGGTCTTGACCAGATCCCAAGTTTTATAGTGAAAGATTGTATGTACGCCTTATCTACACCATTACTGTACATATACAATAAATGCATTCAATCTGGTTCATTTCCTTCACTATGGAAGCAAACAAAAGTTTGTCCCGTTTTGAAATCAGGTGATCCTACTATAGTTAATAATTATAGGCCCATATCTATTATTTCAAATCTAGCTAAGCTTTTCGAAATAATATTATATAACAAAATATTTCCACAAATTCGAAATTTTGTATCGCACCATCAACATGGCTTTATGCCAATGCGTTCCACGGTTACTAACTTGTGTACATTCACTCAACAAGTATCCGAAGTACTGGATAATAATGGCCAACTAGATGTAATTTACACTGACTTCTCAAAGGCCTTTGATAAGATCAGTCACGATATACTTCTTCAGAAAATGGATCACTTTGGTTTCAACCCTTTATTAATTTCTTTTTTTAATTCATACCTGGATAATCGTGACCTATTTATAGTATATAATGGTTTTATGAGTACGTCATATATATATATCTGAATCTGGCGTCCCACAGGGCTCAAACTTAGGCCCTAAGCTTTTCGTTTTGTTTATTAACGATATTTGCAATTTCGTAAACTGTGACATTATTTTGTACGCGGACGATATTAAAATATGCTATGAAATTAACAACGTTAACGACTGTATTCATTTGCAAAAAAACATTGACAACATTCAGGAATGGTGTACGATAATAAACTACCACTAAACATAGATAAATGTAGCGTTATGACATACTGTCGTAGAAAGAATCCAATTATCTATAACTACAACATAGAAACTGTCTCATTAAATCGATGTTCAAGTAAGAAAGATTTAGGTATAATGTTTGACCCGAATTTAACGTTTACTTCGCATATTTACAACCTAGTGTCATCTGCTACGAAAATGCTTGGATTTATTATTCGTAATTGCAAACATTTCTTCAATGAGCAGGCCTTATTAACCCTTTACTTTGCCTATGTTAGATCAAAACTGGAATATGCCATTATAATTTGGTATTCACCCTATCACACTCACAAACATGCTTTGGAAAATATTCAAAGAAATTTTTTTAAATATCTGTGGTTCAAGCGCTATTCATGTTATCCTGCCAGAGGCATTGAACAGGAAATATTATTAAGTTCATTTGGTTTTGAATCCATCGAAAGCAGACATTCATATATTGCTATAACCATGTTGGTCAACATTTTGCAAAACAAAATAGACTGTCCAGATTTATTGTGTCATTTTCCATTTCACGTCCCTCGAATAGCATCTCGACTGCAATTCACATTTTATTTGCCTAAATATAAAACGAATGTTTTAAGTAAATCACCCGTCTATGTCATGTGCAAATTATATAATAATTGTTTATGTTAGTTTGTGATATGTATTTATTTTATAGTAAGATGTTGTGATGTATATTTCTCTACTTTTATTTGTACATTTACTTGTAATGGGTTCATCCTTTTTAGTAATAAATGATTATTATATGTCAAAATAATTGTTCTGTTTATCATAGCTTTCTGAAAGCAGCATTAATAAAAGAAATACAAAAAATAATATTTCTAAATAATGTCTTCATTTTCTGAAACCGATAAACTATTGAACAAACCACGGATGTTATGAATCATAACAAGTCTTAGATGTCTTAAAATCCTCGCTCTACGAGCTCGGGTTTCAAACCGACATCTGCGGCAGTTATAATAACCATAACATTCCTAGGTATGTTAATAGCTAAATAACCTAGACAGTATGAAATAAATTGTTGTTCGTCATACGGCCGTATTACGGTAGGTGTTTATTTGGATATTCCTGTCTCGGCTCCTTCGTCGCTTCGTTCGTAAACTTCTGTTTCGTGCCGTAATAACTCACTTCCCAGCCTTATAACGTAAATACTTATTACAACATAACATTTTTAATGTGAACACTGATCCTATGCAATGCTTTTATGTATATCTATGTATGAATGTATGTATGTATATCTATAGGTTGATATAGGTAGTAAGGAAGTGAAAATAAAATGCTTATTCGATATAAAAAATCCAGTGTTCTTTCGTTAGTTGACTCTCAGAATCGATTTCCAATTTTTCTCTTATAGTAAACAAAATAATTGAAAAAATATTGATATAATGTTTAC